>OU860798.1:116934-716934 GCA_917862395.2 Heliconius sara | reverse complement strand
AATTATTTAAGTTAAAACAAGAAATGAAGTGAACATAAAAACAGTATATTTTTTTCTACTAATTATTAATATGGTAACTGTTATATGGCACTAATATGACACACATTTTAGTCATATATAAATGTTTTCTACGGAACCCTTCATTTAATATCATTTTTATACATTAGTGTGCGTATTTTATAAATGTATATTATACAATATACAATTAAATAATATATAAAAAGTTCATTCAAAATGGCATTTTCGATCGTTTTTGAATTGTCATTTGTATATTCTAATTTCGAGTATCAATTACTCAAACAAATACACTACATTCTAAAGTCGTGGCCGCCCCTTAGTTAGGTCTTCTCAATTTTCAAGCATTGGTCACTCGGAAATAGTAGTAAGTAAGAAAGATTTTAAATTTAAATTTGCGAATCCATCTACAGCTAAGTTCAGAAAGGCCACGACTCGTCTACGGTACTGTATATGTCACTTAGAATTCAGGTATTTACATCCTTTACATTATTGGTGACACGAATGATATGTTAAATAAAAAAAAATTAAATAAGATAAGTGAATCCTTGATTTTTAATTAAATAAGGGAACGAACGATTTTTTTTTAATCTTACCTAAAAATGATAATTATAATATTTTTTGTAACATCTCGCACAAATATATTTGAAATTGTATAATTGTCTAAATGTGTATATACAGCGTCTCATTTAATTACATATTCGAGACTTTTTTATCAAATATTTTTTTCATAAGGTATTGTAGTCATTGTAATTCATATTAAGTGTCAAAAAATATGAAATAATATTTTGTTACTGTCATTAGGTGATTAGTAAAATTTCTTTGGTATTCCTTTTTCCATTTTTAATACTATTTACAAAGACTCAAAATTTTATACATTTGTTGATGAACACAAAATTGAAACAATGCTGTAATTTATTTCAAGTCGTATTTAAAATACTTTTTCGCGCCTCTCGGAGGCCGTCCAAGAGCACTGATCACTGAATTCTTATACGCTCGCTTACAACGTGTAAAATGTTTGAACAAAGCGGGTACTGAACTCGCATCTTTCGGAAACCGCCCAAATATTTTTTTACACTCAACGTCACAAATGAGAAACTTACAAAAGATAAATCAATCATAGTTATTCAAATTTAAGAAATAAATAATATCGTCGCTTTGGATATTATGGCATATTTTAAAATATTCACGTCATTTTTGATATATAAAATATGTGAATATATTTTTACAATGTTTTGAGATATAAATTTAATGTATAGTACATAAAAACTTGTATAAATATATTTTTATATAATTGTTCTTTATTTTCCTCCAAATATGTAAATAATTAGAGAGAAGGATTTATATAAAAGTCATCTGTATATTAAAGATACTTTATAATCTTTTCGTTTAAAGCTTAATTTTTTTTAGTAAAATATTTTTTTTATGATTTCAATACAATTAATGATTAACATGGTTGGGAAAACATGGTCATATAATCATGATATTTTTTAAATCCTTTTTTCGTCACATTGAAAAACAAGGTTTTTCTTTTTCGAAAATCTTTAACTATACATACTTTACATTGTATATATATATATATATATATATATATATATATATATATATATATATATATATATATATATATATATATATATATATATATATATATATATATATAATATATACTATCGTATATATTATATCGTATATATATTCAGGTCTTTTATTTTAATAAAATTATATTTTTGGATAGAGCAAGTTATATAACAAGTAAAAATCAAAGCAATTTTCGACACCGCGATTGGTACAAATAATAGAAGTTAGTACTAGGTCGTAGTAGGGGAGGTGTGGGACCTACGAATCACAATATAATAAAACATTAATAAATATCATTGAAACAACTTAAATAAACAAAGGTCGTTTTTCGATAACGCCCGCGTCAAATGTTTATTTTGTTAGTTTGTTAATTAATATAATAACAATCTTCTGAAACAGGGTATGTGAGACTAATATAGAAAACTATTAAAATAACGAAAAAATAAATAAATACAGTAATTTAAATATAATAGACATGATTTTAATATGGGTAGGTGGGGCTGATATGGACCACTACTAGAATGATCATACATTGTTCTGATATCTCTTCTTGGGCGGCGGTGTGGGCGCCTTCTCCTGCGCGGGCAGCAGCGCCGCGGAGATGGCGCACAGTTCTCTACGCCGCGACTGGTACAAATAGGAGTTGCGCGGCGCTAGCACTAAATCGTAGTTGTACCGCGGCGTGTTGTTGTTCTCAGTGTCTGCTTCTGTTGTTTTGTGTTGTTTTTGCGGTAGTGGTGGGGGTTCTTCCTCGTCTTGATTGGAATCTGTTGTTCCTGTGAGTAAATGTTTTTTTTTTGTTTATTAGAATTAAATAAAAAATAAATAGATTTTAAAAATTAAAGCAAATATAAGGACTAGTATGAAACTAGTGCAGTATCAAAAAAAACTTGCTTATTGAGTGTTTTTATTTATGTAACATTTGTTTTATATAATTATACAATATATAATTTCACAAGATTATTCCCAAACACAATGATTATAGATAGAAGAATTTTGACCTCTTGGCTCTCCGAGCACCTCGTAGTTTCGCCACAATATACATTGTTACAAATAAGGGTGGAAAGCGTAAAACAAGGTGTTATGACATTTGGTTATCCACTCACTGTCTTGTTTTATACGGGATAAAACTTAAAAATATATAGTATTACCTAAAGAATATATATAGTATTACCTAAAGAATCTCTATTAGACGGCGGTTCAGAGTTAGTAATGAAACTCGCCCGTTGAGAGAGACGTCTCTCTCTCTCCGCTTCTGTGCGTAGAGGTCTCTCCGTTACCAACTAGAAGAAGAAATAACAATAATTAGATAATGTGTTATATTATATGGAACATTTCCATTTCTTCACTCTAGTAACAAGGCAAAGCACGGTGTTGAGTTCGGCTCCTCAACACGAAATGCCTCGTAAATTCGGCGAAAAGTCGAAAACCGAGTAACGCTGCCTACTTTGCCACATGCGACATACAGCGCAAGGCTGGTTAAACTTGCGTTTGTTATGTTTCATGTGGGTTGTACGATTTTCTTCCTGATTTGAGAATCAGTGTTGAATTCCGCCACCTCGGATACCTTTTTTTTCTATATCGTTTTTTAATATTTTTTTGCTACTTAAGCTAGTTTTGAAGCGGTTCATAAAAGAGTAATGGTCTCTTTTTACAGTGCTCTTCAGTTAAATAAATTTATTACAGTATATCACTAAATAAGTGTTAATGTACGTCTTATTTAAAGTATTAATGTATGGTTGTGATGGCTAACTGTAATCGCAACGATTGTGGGTTCGATCTCCACTCGAGCAAATGAAACATCTATTTACATTCATATTTTCATTTCTTCGCTCTGGTGTTGAGGCAAAGCGCGGCGTTGAGTTACACCACTCAACGGGAAATGCCTTCAAAACTACAGGATGAAGCTGATTTATTTATTTTTATCTTACTATACAAGGAAAATGATCTTGATAAATTGTCTCCAATAATGTGCAACGTATGTGGAACTCTACTTATCCTGCAGTACGCGAGATACAGCGTGAAGCTAAAAAAAATGTATAAGTCACCTCTTGCCGCAGTTCCCTCAAAGGGGAGAATGGAGAGTCTACACTGGAGCTGTTACTATTGCTATTGTGGCTATTCAGCGTGTTATAGGGAGTTTGGGTGGTGTTTAACGCTGTGTGTATCGCGTTTATTATTGCGTGGTTCACGGCCCCCGTGTTTTGTGACGATGTGTACCATTGGCTGCCGCTTGATTGAAGACTTGCTTCGCTCTGTGGGTAGAGAATTAATAAAATTCACAAAAAATTATAAAAGTTATTTATTGTACATCTTAAAAATATATTATATATTTATTTCATCTTCACGCTATTTTAGCTAGTTTTAAAACACTCCGTTCCCCACTTCTACCGCTTTCTTGAGGCATTACATGTTGAGTGGCGGAACTTGGAACTCTTTCCTTTGATACCAGAGCGACGAAATGAAAATATTAATAATAATAATTCATTCCTCCGTGTGGGAATTGAACCCACAATCGTCGGGTTTACAGTCACATGCTTCTGCCACTGCTCCACAATGGCCTCACTAAATACTATAAATGTTACTAATAATAGATACCTTCCTGCTTCTTTTTTTATGCCGAGGCGTTAAAGTACCGCTACTGCTGTCTCTTCTGTCGAAGAACAAACATTATAAGTATAAATGATACCTAAAGTTGAAGTATTTGTGAAAGAAAGGTTAAATTTTATATTTATTTATTTCAAATATAAGAAAATAATAAGAAAAGGTTCACCTTGTCCAATTTAATGCTGAATTGAGTTTGGATTTTGACTTTGGTGTTGTGCTGTAAACAAAAAACAAATAAATATTATGTGTTAGCAATACACAACACGGTGAAAAGGGCAAAACGGATGGCAACGGTGTCGTAACGCCCCTATATTTCTACCTTGCTGGAGAAAAATACTGTTAAAAGAAAACAGAATATTTATAAAAGATAATATTTACAGAAAAAAAAGCAAAATAATAAAACATTTACAAAAAAAATGTACAAATTAAAAATACAAAAAAATATGGAGCACGAGTAGTCTTCGAAGACTTCTTCATCTCCGTCTTCGCGTGACGGTTTCCAAGAGCCACCGGTTCAAATCCCGCTACGGTTATTTTTTTATACGTTTTCTTAACGAGTATTTAAAAAATATATATGATTCTTACCCATTCCCAGCAGATATGTCAGAAATACGATTATTAGATAGATTCCTGTGTTCTACCTCGTAACTGTCTCTTTGGTTCACTCGTAATACGACTTCAGGCGTGGACGGAGATCCGCTTTCGAATTCGCATATCTGAGGAAATAAAAAATCTTTGGTGAAATTTGGCAAATTTATTTATACAACAGAACGAAAGGAGGCGTAAAATTTCGCATTGCTATCATGTATGTATTTATATACTTTGTACTAAAATATATTCTGTCGAACATTTAATAGAGTTATATTTAAATAATTTTTGCGTTATTTTAACAAAGTTTCATGCTGTATCCCGCACATCGCAGGTGACACACCGTTCCCCACTTTCCGCCGAGTTCTGGAGGCATTGTGTGTTGAGTGGCGTAACTCAACGCCACGCTTTGCCTCGAAACCAGAGCGAAAAAATGAAAATATAAATGTAAGTAAATATTTTATCTCCTCGAGTGGGGATCGAACCCAAAAGCAGTCGATTTTACAGTCACACTGTGCAGCTGTGCCACGACTGGCCTCAAAAAAAAAATTACGTTTAAACTGTTTGTAAAGTATCTTGATTAATTTCTTTAGGTATGGGTTTGAAATATTTTACCTTATATGCAACTGTGCCAGATTTCTGACTCCTTGGTCTGCACAATTTTTGTAAAAATTGATACACAGTTTTTGACTCACGTAAAAATACGTGAGCGCATTATTAAAGTGTGTCGTATGTCATAGACTAATAATACGGGCTGGAACGATAGTATGAAAGCTCTCATTGTTTCTCATATAATAATATTTTTAACAGACTAAGATCGGACCGACATCGCACCGTGACTAGCACTATAGTGTGTTTCCTCCCTAGGTCACTTCCAAGCCGCATGTATAAGCTAGTAGCTAATACTTACACGTTCCCTGAAGCACTTGGTGAGATGTTCGTGCAGATCTCGCTGTGGATTCCTACAAGCGTGCACTTCTAGACCTGTGTAGAAGTGAATTATAATTTAAATATTAGAAAATGGTAGGAAATAAAGAAGCCAGTCGCGGTACAGGAGCACAAGCGTGTGACTGAACGTGTGACACTTGAAAAAATTAAATATTTACTATTTTGAAATCCTCATTCTGGCAAGGAGTTAAAGCCACCCAATAATGTCTCCAGAATTTGACGAAAGTGTTTTAAGGACAGTAGGGAAATGAGACACTAAGCTCCCTCTACCTACCCTACTACATGGGGGTTACAGCGAAACCTATTTTCGATAGTATTACGGTACAATTTTAATCTCATCAACGAAAAATATAATCTACGAAAAAACCCACTATCTGAACACCGTTGTCCCACAATTAGTTCGCATAATCGACGCTTGACGAATACAAACGAAAGATGAACTGGAATGTACAAATATTTAAATTCCTTACAATATTTATACATAAAATAAGCGTTAAAAACCAAATTGCTCACCACACTTGAGTAGCGGCACCTGGTCGGCTATGAGGTCCCTCAGCCGCCGTATGAGCGGCGCGTGCTCGGGGCGCCGCGCCTCGTACGCGGGCGACAGGAACGCCAGCTTGTAGTGGATCAGCCCTCCCTGCACTGCCGAATCTAGGATGCCTAGGTACAACAAACATATTTATATGATATAACATTTATTTTATTAGTACTTATATCGTAATTATTGGAACTAGCTAAACTAACCTTGCAGTCTCATAGACAGTGGATGCAGGGGCGCGCTGTCGGCTCTGGCCTCCAGTATGGTGGTCTGCAGCTGCTCGTTGGTCTGGAGCATCGTCTCTACCGCCACTTGCAGCGGACACACCCAGTACGTGCGGGTTGATATGACGGGGAACCATTTCAGGATGCCTAGAATTAAGAGTTTTGGAAGATTAATATGCATACCGTGCTGCAGCACGGTCGAGGAGTTATGGCTGCCCTGATGTAGGGTTTTATGAATGTTTCGCACTCTGCACTCGAGAAGACGATAAAATGAGGAAAAATTGTAAAATCAAATTTGCGAGCCATCTACAGCTGACTTTAGGGTGGTCTTTACGATTTAGGTGCCGTACTGTATAGTAAAATCCACTTAAGACGTTTTTACATTTAAAACATAATAAGTTTTCATACATTTTTAATTTTAAAAATTGCTAGTAAGTTATTAAATATACAAGTTAAAATTAAAGTTAATATAACTATCATAATGTTGCAGATATCGTCTTGTCGCAATGGCACAGCATCTAACGTAAACGCAACAGATATGGGTCCGATTCCCATTTGGAAGAATAAATTGTTAACATTAACTCACTTTGGTATCAAGAAAAAGACCGAAGACTTTGGTATCAAGAAGAATTTCAGCGGAAAGTGTGAAACAGTGTTTTAACCCTAGCTTCCTCTACCTACTATAATATTGCGTTAAACTAAAAAAATAAAAAATAAACAAGCGTACCTGGTAAAGTATCGCTGATCTCTAATTCAGTTCTTTCCAACCATCTGGTAGCGAATTCATTTGCTCTCATTATATCCTCCTTTTTTCCTTCACTTATATCTGGTATTGCATCATCTGCAAACAAAATGATAGTATAGACATCGTGTTAACGAGTTTTTTTAGTTTCTGTCTATGGCTTCACGCTACTAAGCCCGGTCACCGCAAGAGGCACGGGCCCTTAAACTACATACTGGTATTTATGGTTGTAGAGTAAGGTGCGTATTTGTAATTCCACTAATAAATAGTCAGAGGAAAGGAGCGAGCGAGTAGAAAGAGTCTAAATTAACTCGCTCAATAACAGAGAGAAAAAATTACAAATTACAAAACTCTTTGTGAAAACTGGACTGTTTACAATGCATGTCCGCAGGCTTTTTGGACTACTTAACTCATAGGCAAACTGTATCTACATACAATAGTACATTATTCTTTCATGTAATATCCTCCTTTTCCTAATATTTTATAAAAGCGTTTCCAGAGGTCCCATAAGAAGAGATACCTTCTAAACAACCCAGTTCAGTACCAACTTTGCTAGCCACGTATCTTTTGGTTAAGAATAGTAAATATATAAAAAATATAAAATATAATATATAAAATATAGCTGTTTTGCATTACAACAAAACAGTTATTATGTGTATGAAGAAACACACAGCGTTGATTGAAGAAGCAGTCTCCTAATTTTGCCTTTATGTTCAAATAATTTGTGCAACTTACCGAATAATGCTCGTTATACTTTCCTCTTTCACTTCTGCAGTGACGTACGTCATCTATTCTCTGTGGCGACGTGCTGTCATCTGTCACTCATAGAAGTCTTCAAAACTCACCAGTGTTCACCAGCAAGAACCTTGCTGCAACGCTGTGTGTTTCTTCATACACATAATAACTGTTTTGTTGTAATGCAAAACAGCTATATTATGTTACTTCGAAACACACAGCGTTGATTGAAGACCTGTTTGTTTACTGCTGGTGAAAGAGAATGGATAGTCTAAGGATGCAGACGCTATGTGATCTTCAATAAAAATAAAAACTTACTTTAACATGATAGTTTTATTTAGAAAAAAAAAAAAAAATGTATAATCACCAATTCTCTAGTAACATAATTTAGTATAATGAAATCTTTATCTAACTCTTTATAACATTAAACATTAACAATGTTTTCCCATTACTCAAAAAAAAAAAAAAAATATATATATATATAAAACTTAACAGTCACAATTTCTTTGCAACAATTTACTCTAACAAATGAAAATAATATTTTACTCTTCCTATTAATTACATGTATATCTATATTTATTTACTTATTTATTTATTCACTTATTTATTCTTCTAATTATTTATTTATACTTATTTAATCACTTATTTAATCATTCATTCATTTCTGATTATTATAATTTGTTGTTTTTAATTCTTAAGGAATCAATATATCTAGTAACACTCATGAGATCAAATTTTAACCATCATCTAAATCGACTAGAATGACATCTATCTAATGAACTTAGTAATTAGTATTAATCTATGGCTTCACTATACACCACAAAAATTATCACACAATAAATCTTCTTGAGCTGTAGACTTCTTCTTTACCTGGCGGCAGTAAAATTTTTTAAAAGTTTCATAGCATTTCCAGTTACCTTTGCTTAAAATCTCATCTAAAGGTCTGTTTTCTAACCAACTTTTTGATGCTACAGCTGCTCTTATACTACCTGGAGGAGCTCTTACATCTGCCTCTTTAAAAATAGACTTAATCCAACCTG
The DNA here is from genome assembly GCA_917862395.2 of Heliconius sara. NCBI lineage: Eukaryota > Metazoa > Arthropoda > Insecta > Lepidoptera > Nymphalidae > Heliconius > Heliconius sara. The sequence goes on along the minus strand of OU860798.1, from coordinate 707,913 downwards.
AAATCATTGTCTTTGTGGCTGCCTTAATTAAACCAGTAATTGAAATAAATAGGCTTGTCAACTCCGGGTCCTCACTCCGCCTTCCTTGTGAAGCCTGTATTAGTTGGCTAATATGTTTAATGGGACATAATTTAGGATCCGGGTGACTCTTAAGTAACCATCCAGATTGTCTAAAATGACCTGAATCTGTCTTTGATCCAAACTTGGGCCACAAAATCATTGACTCTTTCTCTTGGGTCAAGTTCTCTACTGAGATATCTAAAAGCGTTAAATCATGTAAACGTCTACCTGATGCTAGTAGTAAAATTAAAGCTGTTCGCCTTGATAAGTCAAAGAGTGTATTAGTTCCATGTGATTTCTCTAACCAATCAAATAATGACTTTGTATCCCAAATAGGGGACTTTTTTGAATGTGGTCTATTTAAGGAAATTGCTTTAAGTACTTGATGGACAAAGAAATTATTAGATATAGATTTATTTGATGTAGCACAGTATGTGGAAATTGCTGATTTGTGTAAGAGAATCGTATTGTAAGCTAAATTATCCTTTAGAAATAGTTTAGCTAAAAATCTTGCAACATCCCTGCCTTCTGGAGCTCTCTGGTCAATGTGATATGTCTTACACCATGCAATCCACCGTTTAATTGGAGCTTTATATGTATTAAGTGTAGACTCCCTCCAACTTGACTTTAATAATTCTTTTTCTTCACACGTCCATTGAGCGACTTGATCTGCCCACCCCCAACTTTCCAAGCCAGGAGTTGTAACTTGTTCACCTGCGGTGGAGCCCCGCTGGTCGTCAGATCTATCAGGTTTTTGGATAAATTCTTTATGTTCAATGGATCCTCCAAGGCTCTGGCCCTGAGATCGGGCATCCAAGCGCACTTTGTCCAGTACGGTGCTATCACTATGTATGTGCCCTCTGCTGAGTTCAAGTGATTGAGTACCTGTGGTATTAGGTTGGGTGGAGGGAACACCCACGCTAGTCGAAATTGCCACTTTCGACTGAATGCGTCGCAGTACTCTGCCAAGCCATCTTTTGAGTCCCATGTGACGTAAGGTCGCACAACGGCCGACCTTTTTGAGGCAAAGAGATCTACGTCTGGGACACCCCATTTTTGAAATACAGCCTCCGCGGCCTGGGGTAACAAGTGCCATTCTGGTACAGGTCTGTTTCTTGATAAGCGGTCTGCTATTCCGTTGTACCTCCCCGGGAGGTATACCGCTGTCAGAGTGGCGTTCAGTTGATCCGTTAATTCCAACAGACGTGTCGTCAATTTCAGCAACGCTAAGGATCGGGCCCCCCCCTCGTTCCTTAAATAAGCTATTACTGTTCTGTTGTCGGACTGAACTAAAATGTGCGCACTCTGAAGGCTTGGCTGCTGTTCGCTGATTGCTCTGTATACAGCAAACATCTCCTTTAGATTGGAATGCCATCGCATCTGACTTGGCTTCCATTTTCCTGATAAATGAAGCCCGTTTAGCTGAGCACCCCATCCGGTATCTGCTGCATCGGTAGTTAAAAAATGAGTTACTGGGGGCTGGTGGAGATTTACTGCACTGTGATCTATGGCTCTTTTCCACCAAGAAAGTTCCTGGACAACAACTGCTGGTATTGGCTTTTTCTGTCTTGGACTGCCCTGATGATATGATTTGAGAAACCTTTGTGTTCGACGACAATGCAAACGCCCCCGTCTTGTTGTTAGGCTGGCAAAATTTAAAAGACCTAGCAGTCTTTGACACTGTTTCAGGGAACAAGTTCCCATATTCAAAATTGTTGAAATCAGAAACTTTATTTTCAACACTTTGTTTATTGGAAGAACTTTTCGATTTTTCTTGGTGTTCCAGAGTAGTCCCAAATATTCTAGCTCCTGAACTGGCTCCAACACTGATTTCTGAAAATTCACATGCCAGCCGAGATTTACCAATAATTCTACTGTCTCCGAGACATGGCTGGTTAGTATTGACCTGTCCTGATGAACTATCAGAAAGTCGTCGAGGTAGACTAATACACGAACTCCTCGCGCACGTAGTCTTTCTGCTACCCAATTTGTGACCGCTGCAAATGTCTGGGGGGCTGAAGACAGGCCAAAAGGTAAAGATGTGAGTTGTAGAACTTCTTTGTTGTAAACAATTCTTAAAAATCGTCGGTGAGGCACTGATATAGGAATGTGGAAGTATGCTTGATGTAAGTCTATCTTTGTGAGCCAATCCTTCGTTTGTAAAAACTCCACCACATCCATCTGCGATATCAGTTGAAAATTTCTTACTTTGACATGTTGATTCAAACCCCGTAGGTCGAAAATTGGCCTTTGAGTCCCGTCGGACTTTTTCACTAAAAACATCTTGGAATAAAAACCTGGATTCAGTATTTTTGGTCTCTCTAAAACTCTCTGTTCTATTAATTTGTCTATCATATTTGTCATCTGCGTAGACTGATTTGTTGAAAACTTCTTTCTTATTTTTGATGTTAGATATAGCATAGGAGGCTTTGTCCTGAATGGTATATGGCTTCCTGTAATTACCTTCAGTATGAATATATTTATCCCTAACTGCTCCCAATTCTTTACAAATCCTCCTAGGCACCCCCCCTGAAATTTCAGTTGTATGGAATAGTCATCTCTGTTCAGACTTGTACTTGTTCTGTCTATATTTGATGTTTTTGTTTCGAAAGGAATTATTTTTTCTATATTCATTTCTCGACTTCCTTTCCTGTCTAACTCTTCTTGTAGGTAAGGTTGTATTCCTTCTGTAAGGATTTATTGGGTACTTACGTTCCTTTGTGTTATTCTTTAAATAATCAGGGGTATTTAACCATATCTGTGAACCTCCCAAGGACTGAATAAGTGGCTGAAGCCCCTCTCGGCTAAAAAGATACTCTGAACTTGGCGGTATAGCCACCAAAGCTGTTTTCAAATTCTCATTTTTGATTTCTTTTAAAATTCTACTTCTTCGAATCTCTATACACTCACTTCTTCTGCCACATAAAATTTGCATTGTTGTATCAAAACACCGTTGAATTGAAGAATCCGGGCTAAAAAGAGTTGTTACTTTTTCAAAAAGTGAAGAAGGATCTAACTCTTGTGGGTTTATAGCTGCCCAGTCAACTAACTCTTGTAATTTTACTTTTAATAAATGATTCTGTTCTAAGCTAATGTTTGAAAGCCCAGCTAGCACCTCTTCCGCAGAAGCTAAATAGTCTTTGGTTCTGTTGAAATGGCATAATTCCTCATTTATCTTTAACTGTATAAAGCCTGGAGCTGCCATAGCCGATCTTAATGCTGCCTTATAGCGAATGCCCTTCCAGGCTGGTGAATCAAACTGTTGTAGACGTGTGATTTCTTGCAATCTCTCTTTATTAGCTTTGTTAACTATGATTTTCTCATTAACATCTACGCTTATATCACCAAACTGTATATTTGTGTTATTTTGACTAGTAGACATGCCACTACCTATTGGCACTTTACCACCGGTAATATTTGCTAAGTATTGAGGTAATTGTGTCATATATCCTGAGATGTAGCTCACCTGCCTGACAAGATTATCAATACGTGGATCTGGAACACAGGTGTGACGCTTTAAACGCTCCCTCTGTGGAGGGCTAATCAAGCTCTCATCCTCCGATGATGAAGTTATTTCTTCGAAGCTAGCCAGGGAAGACACAGGTCTAGAAACATTGGGGACAGCCGATCCGGCTCGGTTCGTAGTACCGGCATGGGCATTTTCGTCAACCTCTGAGCTCTGCTCGCTCATTTTATGTGACACAACACAAATATACAGTCAAAACACTTTAGAAAAGTTTGCACGCACTTTAAATTGTAACATACACAAAAACTTCAGTTCAGATGAATCCTATAATTATGGATTTCGTAAACTTAGATATTTTACATGCGTTCACGGCAAAATTTTAAGACGCTATATGAGTGACAGATGACAGCACGTCGCCACAGAGAATAGATGACGTACGTCACTGCAGAAGTGAAAGAGGAAAGTATAACGAGCATTATTCGGTAAGTTGCACAAATTATTTGAACATAAAGGCAAAATTAGGAGACTGCTTCTTCAATCAACGCTGTGTGTTTCGAAGTAACATAATTAACATATTATCTTTTTGATAGTCTTTTTTATAGCAACCACAACTGTTGAATTATTTTTATTTCTCCACACTCGTACACATAGCGCCGAGTCGAATTCCAACACAACAATATAACATCCTTAAAGTTATTCTAATACTCTGCTATATGCGAAATACAGCGTGATACAAAAAAATAAATATCATATCATTGTACCAATACTTACCAGTCCTATAAAAAGGTCTTGAAAAGTGAAATTTCTTCACATTGTTATGCTCATAATATCCTCTAACAAGATGGTCGTCGAGGGCTTTTCCTAATATTTTTTTCCATTTCTCATCCATTATCGGTGTTACTGCGTTAATTTGTAAATCTGTATTAGTTTTTATTAAGAAATATTTATTGTTGAAATTTTATTACAACTATAAAACAATGTTTTTTGTAAAAATAATGAAATATATGTAAAAATTTTATGTAATCTTTTTCACAACACAAAAGTTTCGATTTGTTTATTTACTTTTTGAATTCGTTTTATAGCTAAGAACACTCTTGATTAAGACACATTTCAAAACAACAAAACTAAAATTTGATCAAAACCGGTTCAACCGCTTGGGTGCCATGAATAGACACATACAGGGACACGTCAAACTTATAACACTTTCTGTTTGCGTCGTTAATAAATATTTAGAAAAGGATACATTGTCCATCAGATTCAGTAATATCTTCTCCCGGTTCGTCCAATTTAAGTAACACTTCGGCTTCAGGCCATTCTTCTACCATACGCTCCTTGAAATTGTGAAGCATATCACCTTCATTGCCTCGGTAGACGAAACCCTGGAATTTATAAATCATTGTTGTACTACATTTCTTTATAATTATATACTAATGAAACGCGTCTATCATCCGAACGTCCATCAATTGTACGACCGACGTACTGAGCGGTTAGAGAATTAGGCGGTTGGTAAGGTCAAACAGTTCCCCAGAATACTCCCTATGATAAATGAGGTATAGAGCAAACAGCTGGGAATTCCATTTTATATGAGGCCGAACTTGCACTATACAGGGTCAATCGGCGTTTTGGTGTGAAGTATTGTCTCGCTCTACTAATGACCCCTAGTTTTTTGGTGGGCAACTTGGCCTTGCTTTCGTGGCCTTAGCGTTTCGAGTGACTGCCATTATCGCGTACTGTAACATACTGTAAAATATGTATAACATAAGCACACGAAACACACACCAACCTTAGCATTACGCAAATGCTCAGGGAATCCTCTTCCCAGATACCTCACGCGGAAGTAAACCGCGCGCAACCTCGCGTGTTGCAGCGGCGCGCGGTAGAGCCTCGCGATCTGGTCGTGCAGCGCCGCGAGCGCCGCGTAGCCGCGCCCCTGCTGCTCGTACACCTGCACCAGCTCGCGCGTGGTCTGCAGCGCCAGCTCCCACTGCTGGCCCCTGTCCAGGAGGCGGGCTATCTCCTCGTATAGGTGGATCTGGAGGGGACAAAGTATTTATAGTCTTACAATGGTATTAAATCCATACTAACGAACGGGCGGGCAGGAGCGGCGGGCAGGCGCACCTTGAGGTCGCAGTGCGCGCGGTGGCGCGGCGGCGCGGGCAGGCGCAGGCGCGGCGGCAGCGGCGCGGCGGCCCAGCGCAGCAGGCGCGCGTGCAGGCGCAGCGCCAGCGCCGCCTCGGCCCAGTGCGCCGCGCCGCCGTGCATGGCCGCCAGCCGGTGCACGTAGCTGCGGGCACACAAACTGTACAGGGGGCATGGGCAGTCTACCTGCGCGATTAATCTGGTTGTAAAAGTTTCATTTAAAATTTTCACATTGAATTCTTTGTTTACTGTGGAAAGAGACATTTTTCATGTTTCTTATTTCCACCACAAAGAAACCATTCCCCTCTGCCTGCACGCGAGACGCGCGACCTACAAAAGAAATAAAATAAAAACCTACCGTATATACATATGAGGCCTTTCAATCTCATCGTAAAAGTTTAATATTCCAGGTATCAAATAAATTCTGTGATGCGGTTGAGCCGCTCTGTACTGCAATAGAGCATCTAACTGCCTAGCGGCGGCCGCCACCAGGGCTGTTCCTGCTTCTCTTAAAGAAACCGGATTTGTACTTGTTCCCTTTGTGCCTGAATTTTGAATTCCCGTAGTAGAAAGAGAGTTATTTTCTTCGTTTAAATCAGTAGTCCCATCACTTAATAAACTGGTAGCATCTTCTCTTAAAACGCTCGTAGAATTTGAATCCTTTTCTGGGCATGAATGTGTGACCAAAGTTGAAGAAAAAGCGCTTTCTTGGTTTGAGACCCCATCTCTTAGTAAATTCATTTGGGAATCTGTCTGTGAACCTGTGACCCCGGCAACCGAAGCGGCGCATAGCGCTCCACACAATGATACAAAGCGCGCCCGCCACGCCGCGTCTCCTTGCCCCGCCTCCGCTAAGACGTCTAGCTTATCTATTAATTCGTTCTCGAATGTTCTAAGGTTGCCCTCGCCTGTGGGATTTGAATTTAGTTAAGATTTTTATTAAACTAGTACTAAAACTTGCTGTCATTACTAAGCTATGGATGGAACGCCCCTAAATATCACATAAATTGTATTAAAAAAGTCGAAAAAAGCCCTGATCCCCCCCCAATAACCCGTAAACTCACCATTTTCAGCAGTATATTTGTACTCCGTTTGCATCATATCAAAGAATAGCGGTATTGTAGTATTCCTGACCTCATCGTCTCGAAGAAAACTGACTTCTAGGAAAGTGCCCACTAAATGCGGTATAAAAAAACGCTTGTGATCCTCTGAAAATCAAATCAATATTTTTTTTATACTATAGCTTTCACAGGCAGTATCCAGCATATTGCAAGGTAGGTAGAGGGAATTTTGTGTTAAGACACTCTGTACCCCCCCACACATCACCAAATTTTGAAGATATTGTGTTCGAGTGGCGGAAGCGAAAGCTGCGCTCTGTCTTTTTACCGGAGGGAGAAAATGAAAATAATTATTTTTTTCGAGTGGGAATCGAACTCATTACCATCACGTCTATCATGAGCCACAATCTTTATTGTTTAATTTAATTACAAAAAATTTGAAAAACCGGACAAAGCGCGTGTCGGGCTCGTCTACCGAGAGTTCCGAATAAAAATTGAAGGTCTTATGTAGAAATATATTAATTTCAGGAAATCATGGGGCCTATGTATATGGTTTGGATTTTAACTCGATATCTCGATATCAGACGGACAACAAAGTGATCTTATAAAAGATTATTACTACAAGCTACAAAAACCTACCCAAACCGAACCACATATCGGCCATCAATACCGCAGCTTTCCTTCTAATGTCCCCATACAAAACCGTAGCTCTCTGTCTCCGTGTTGTGGAGAGATTCTCCAACTGTATGGCGGGCGAGGACGCCACCGCGCCTAGTGTTGTAAACCATTCTAACATTAGGGAGTCAGTTTCGTCTATTGTTGATAGGTTCTCACGTAGTGTTGTTGCCAGTAACCTGTTAAATTTAATAAAAACTGAGTTACGGGGTTTGTTAAATTCTACTGGTTTGGTGGTGCGGATCCCAATCGTTAGTTATATCTTTGACAATTATGACAAATAAAACATGACTAAGTTGAGAAGTCAATTAGTATATTATTTGCATTTACAATATTTTTCGCTACAAAATCATAGCATAGTTCAGAAATGTATCTGTGCAAGATCGTTATAGATTTTTTTTTTACGAAAGATTGTCCATATGAAGCAGAGTATGCAGATGGGACCTAGGATTATAGCAATACGTTTTGCACTCTTCACCCGAATACAAGACATTACACAAGTGGCGAAACTCAACACTACACTTTGCCTTACTAAAGCGGGGAAATAATAATAATAAATCTTAATGTAATTTATAATAAAAATGTATTCAAAAACCTTTTAAAGACGAACCTTAAAGCATGCAACATAACATAATGCTGCAGGTGTATCATGTCGGCCCAGTCCGCCCTGAACACGGGGCGCTGCAGCAGCGCCGCCATCAGCGCCAGCGCGTCCGTCACCAGCATGGTGGCTCTGCCCGACTCGGAGTCCAACGACCTCATCACCACTGAGTATTGGTCTGGAGACATTTGACGAACCATATCTAGGAGCACGCAGATTAATTTTCGCTGGGGAACAAAAAAGTCGCATTTTGTATTTACGATATGATTTCATTTTAAATGCTGAAAAATGCAAGTCTATATAATTTTTTAAGTCAAAATCAAACAATCCACGCAATTATGAGAGCTAGGGTATCTGCCACCAACATGGAAACATTTGGCGAACTATGTCTAGTAGGACGCGGTACAATTTAAAAAAAATATTTATCAACATCAAAATCTAAGATTAAATCAAATAAGAGCTTAGTTTTGACTTCTCTTTGCTCGACTCAGAATCCGGCAATCTTATCACGAGACTACGAATCTAGGGATTTAAATTAGTAATGAAACATTTATTTCGATCATTAATATATCAGGCCAGTCGTGGCGCAGGGGCAAAAAGTGTGACTGTAAAATCGACTGGTTGTGGGTTCGATCCCCACTCGAGGAAACGAAATATTTATTTACATTTTTATTTTTATTTCTTCGCTTTGGTGTCTAGGCAAAGCGCGGCGTTGAGTTCCGCCACTCAGCACGCAATGGCTCCAGAATTCGGCGGAAAGCGGGAAACGGAGTGTCTTAACACAAGGTTCCCTCTGTCTACTCTGCTGTGTGCGGGATACAGCGTGAAGCTGATTTTTTTAAATTAATATATCAGGTATGATTTCGAGGACATTTACGGCTTATTATGTACAATGATACGTTTTTACCATTTTCTACGTCAGTTGATGATCGTGGATACACTTAGACCTGACCATATCATGGTCAGTACACGTAAATAAGTAAAACAACACTAACCAATATAGGATCTTCATTAGGTATCACCTCCTCTTTATTCCTATCCCGCATCATAGTCGCGGCTATCCTCAGTACAGTGGGTAGCAGTGCTTTTGCAAACTCTCCTCTATCCGCCTCTACTGGACCTACGTCATCCCGAGCTAAGAGGGATACGACTTCTCCTAACGCTTCTACGCATAATTCCACCTAAATTTAATGTTTTATTTAGAAATGTTAGTACAATAAAAGGTACAAAGGTAATAAGTACAATACGGTCAATGTGTCGTGGCCGTCTAGAATTTCTTAACTTTTTGCGCATTGTGCACTCGGATGGAAAATAGTCAAAAGTAAATAAGAAAATATCCAAAATTGAAATCTGCACAGCCATCTACGATAACGGCAGCCACGACTCCTTGACTAGATTGTTGATAGAAGAGCTTGTGTTAAAAGTTAAATTAATAAAAAAAGGGGATAAAGGAAACAAAACTCGCCTCAATCATAGAACCAAAATAATTTTTTTAGAAAAAAATACTAGAATTCTTTTAATTCGAAAGAAATTTTCATAAAATATAAATTTTCAAAGTAAATATAGCCTATATGTACCAAGTTTTTACACATACCAGAAAAGTTTATGTTCTACAATTACGACGAATAGGTGCTATATTTTATGTATACAGTATACACATAAAACTAACCTTCAAATCCACTTCTATATGGCTGCAGTGAACCACATAAGGAAAATTATTTATATATTCAATATATATTTATTTTAAAAACATTTTAATTATTAATAAATACTTTATAATACTTATTATAACACATAATAATATTTAGAAATCATATTGTTTTCCGAACCGCAGTATTCTCAGTTGAAGGTAAAGACGACCGTTACTTACTTAAATCGAAGTCTCTGCAAGGATCAGTTAGTAGTTAATATATTAATTAACAATATAATATTTCGGTGCGTCATTCACAATCATAGGTCACAAAAGTTGTGTCATTGTGTCACAGTCTAAACTACCGTATGACACGACAACTCCTAGGTCAAGTCACAGTCCGCGCGCGTCACAGTCGGCACTAGCGCTAATACGTACGACGTGCTGCAGGCGCGCGGTGTCCGGCAGACTGGCGCCGAGCAGGCGCGCCGCCTTGCCCGCCGAGCGCGAGCGCTGCTCCAGCTGCGACACACTGACGATAGCGACGCGGACTTACGCCTCATATACTGGGGTCGGTTTGGCGAATACAAAGTGGAACGACGGACGTGTGATTCACGAGGGTCATTAAGAAAAAATCGTTTTTATATTTGTAAAACGCGAAATATTCTAGAAGTCCATCAATACCTCACTAACGGGCTAACGGTATAACTATATATGCTGCATTTTCTGAACGACATATAAATTACTACTTTTTTGTAGGAATTAATGCCTAAGATCTAAAAAAAATCGGCGCAAGAACCTGCGAGACTATATAAACCATACATAAAAACATATAACGTGTAAGTATTGCGTGTCAAATTTATATGACAACTTCTTAATAAGTAAATGACTATACAACCTAAATTAATTGTAAGCTGTAAAAAATTTTATATGACAATTTGCCTTCAAAATTGGCCCAAATGGAAAAAAATCTGGATAAACGTTTTAAAAGTACTATGAAGCTGATAAATCAATAAACAAGAAAAAATATTTACAGTATTAATGCAGTAATTTTTAAACAAAATATATGAATGAGTCGCTTCTTATTTCAAAGTATTACTTTCAGTATTTTAGTATGTTCATATACACAATATCTGTATTATTTCAGCATTTCTAGCATATCTATTACTAAAAAAATACGAAAATATCACCGTATAGAATTTTTTTGTTCACACAATTCAACTCGAAAATCACACGTACGCATATTAAAAAAGAGAAAAAACTAATAACCAACCAGTATATTAAGAACAGCGTTTGCAAGCGGCAATGTTAGCTTAAGAAAAAACTACACAAAAATATTTTCATATCTACACAAAAATATTAATTGTGTAATCTTCGTAATCATTACAAGCTTACACCAAATGTATTAAATAAGAAAAAAAGTACAAACTATCACGTTTTAAAGTTCAAGAATACATTCATTAAAAAATTATTAAGAAAAAAAAAACAAAAAAAATCATGTTAGTTCATACAAAGTTATATATACTGAGATTGGAGATCTCAATAACGCTACATGCTACACATCCTAAGTTTGCACACAATTGAACGACATCGAAAGCTAGTTATTTTTTTATTAAAAAAAAGACAAAAAAATATAAAAATAAACGATGTTAATAATATGACATCATATTTAATTAAATTTAGTTTCACGCCATCAAAACTCTTATAAATTTAGACCTAAATCAAACTTATATAATATATATATACATAAGGGTTTTCATTCTTTAAAATAAAATGAATTTACCAAGAATATAACTAAATAAATACAATTTTATGTGTTATTGTACTTTTTTCAATTATTCAGTAATTTGTGTAATATATAAATGTTTTGTGTATATTCGTGTGTAATGTGAATGTAAAATGTTATATATGTGATAATTTAAAAACCAAATATAAAGATTAGTAAAAGTGACAACACACAAACACACGCACACTCACACAAAAAAAAATGTTAAATTGGACATCACACAAAAAATCCCCAAAGATCTTCTTTTTCACGTTTTTATTTTCCAAATATGCTCGTAATCTACATGATCTGACATTTCAACAAATTTGAAATATATGAAAAATGTACACTACGTTAAAATGTAAGTTATTAAAGGGAAAATATGTTTTTTTTTTCTCTATAAAATATTAAATTAAAAAATAAAAAATATAATTTAAATTTAATTATTAGGAAAATAATAAGACTAAAAAAATAGCTAAGCCGTTAAAAAAATTATAGATTCTCGAGTGAAATTTCATGCACACACACAAAGACAAGTGTATAGAGAATATATAAGTGAAGGCTTATCATGTAACATACGAAACGAAACGAAACTAAACCAACATGTAATAATTCAATAAAGAAAATCTAAATTATACTGAACAATGTTTTTCGAAAACTTGTATTTTTCTTTCTGAACATTTCTATTGATTCTTATTAAATTAATGATAGAATTTAAGTGAATAATGATAAAAAAAAACAAAAACAGATGCCAGAAGAGTTAAATTATTTTTTTCTTTGATGCATGTTTTGCATCAGGTTCTCTTTGTTTTCTGCTTAAAAGTTATGCATATAAAATATTCGTTGAGTATCTATATCCAGCGCTACTACATATTTGAATAGTCTGTGATAGAATCAATCAACGAAAGATGATTCCAATGTATTCTTTTTTCTTTAATTAAAATAGTTTTGTCAATTATTCCACGCGATATCAGCATTCATATCTGTTTAAACCAACAGAACAGAAGCATAGCATAATGATTTTATTATAATGAATTAAATGTTTCATAATAAATCAATAGAAGTGGGTGAAAATATATAATAGAAAAATATATAAAATAGAATTACAACAATAATAAAAAAAATGTGTACAAAAGACAGTTAGGTCACTTTGTGTGCATACTTCACGATGCCTGTGCTTTGTTTACACGATATTAGGAAAAAACGTGATAACATTTTAAAAAAGAAAGTTGTGGAGAAATAAATATTTCGTAGATTTGTTTGTTTCTGTCAGTATTAAAATATCAGTGATACATTTTAAATACATGAATCTTTTACGTTATTATATTAAAATATTTTAAATAATATTATAATATATTTTTTAATTTACAACGGGTCTAGTAAAAAAGAACAGCTTTTTTATTTCTACACAACTTAAAAACTGAAAATCTTTCAATTATCCAGTTAAGACAAATCAAATTAAAACACTTTAATACATTTAGCGTATGGGTTAGTTTCATGCAAAGCTTACAACAGTGTATATTAGGTGTGAACATTTAAAAAAAACACAATCTTACCGTAATCGATGATTTTTATAAAAAAAGCAAAAGTAACAAATATAAAAAAATATATATTATTACTTTTGAGTTTTTTGTTCATTATATTTCAGTATTGTAAAATCAGAATATTATTATATGACAACACCTAGCAGTAAATTTTAAATTGTTTTTATTTTCTAAATACTCTGATTAAACAATTATAAGCAGAGGTACCCAATAAAATGTATAAGCCCAAAATTATAATACCTCTAAATCTAAAGTGGTGTAAAAATATATTATCTGTGCTTTAAACAAGAGTACAATTTAAGCAACTTCGCATTAAAAATACTGCATTGGTGCCGGTTGTGGCACAGGGGCACAAACGTGCGACTATAACGTAAGGTCGATATCCACTTGAGGTAATTTAATATTTAATATTTTCATATCATATATCACAACCAGAGCCAGCTCTGGTAACGAGGAAAAGCGCGGCCTTGATTTGTCTATTCAACATGCAATGCTTACAGAATTCGGCGGACACTGGGGAACAATTAACAATAAATCATTATCTTTTTAAGAAGAACAGTGATTGATGATGATGATGATATCTATAGTAGACTATGACACGTATACATTTTTATTTATAAATTTGGACTTACACGAAATTAATATACATATAACACACGGTAAAGTGATCCAGGCTCATGCAAAGCGTGTCTTACCTCCGTAATGTGAACGTGGACAGCCGACTATTGCCGATCTTATATTGTATAGAGATTAGGTTGAGATTTGTATGCAGTGTAATGTAAGATAAAAACATTATATATAATTTTCTTAGTACAAACAATCTGTTCCAGTGTTAATTTTAGAATATGAAATAAAAATAGTTTTTTTATCTTTTAAACAACTAACGAAATTTTTTTTTTTAATTAACACATTTTTTTAAATAGAAATTTATTATTTTCGTTTTATAAAACTACTGTTTTATAAAACGAGAATAATAAACTTATTTTTCAACAAATTCAGATATATTAATAGATATTTTTAGTACTTACAAAATTTACTACAAAGTAAGTATATATATACAATCGAAATAATATAAATAAAAACAAACATAACATTTTATAACAAATACTCACTTTACACAACACAACTGATATTTACAGTTTAATTGTGTTTTAAGATTCATTTATATCATCCGAGTATACTTTATACTAAATATTAATACTAAACAATACACATATCCATATAAATCTCAATCTAAGCTCCATTATGTAAGTGCCTTGCATACATACCATCACAGGTGTACGGACGGACACTATTATTTGTTCTTATTAAATGTTACATTCCGCATGTGAGATCTAGTATTTTTTATTTTATTCAGGTTAAACTAGCATAGACATGTTGATTTTATTTGTTTATGTCACAATATACAGTGTACATTGTCTATCCATTGTGTGACGTTATCACGCTTAAAATTATCACGATTTAAAATTATCTAATTTACTTACTTTCATTTATTTGCTTAGGGTATTTTAATATTTAATAAACTACTGTATATAATGGCGATCATTCTGAATAACGACAATAACACGCCTTTCTGACAAAAAATTGTGTTGTCTTTATTAAGACTTGCTCAAAATCGCCATACTAAAGCTAAGCTGACCTTTATTTCGAAAAACAGTTAAATAAAAACCAAAGGTCTATGCTAGTTTATAGAAAAAAAGTTATATAATATATTTGCTATGTAATGATAATATTATTTTTTTAAAATTCGATCCTACTTTTTGTATGACAACTGGACATTAAAATGTTTTATGTAATAAATAATTATGTATGTATGTTATTCATCCTTATCCCATGAACACATAGACAAAAAAGTTTTTTTTGATAACCCGATTTTTACGTATTTATTAAAATAAAACACATACATCCCATTTAGTTTAATTGCAATAAAAAAGTGTATAACTGAATTTTAAAGTATCAAATGAATTTCGTGTAAAAGTTTAATTTAATTATATCCTTTTTATGAAAACGTATAAAAATTTTAACATTTAAAACTCTCACAATTTTATACGTTTTTTAAAAAAGTATTCTATCCTAAATATCTAGAACGTGAATACTACAAATATGTTAAAAATATTATATCTTGTGTATTTCAAACTTATAATTTATTTTATGTTTATTAAAGGAAAATTAATTAATAAAATATAATTTTAAAAATAATCTAATTTGTCAATAAGTATTTAAATGAGGCTTTCAAAACTAAATTGCTTTAACTGTGATAAATTTATAGCCAGAAAAGCACATTAAGACCGTCTTAAAAACATTTAATGAATCATTGTTAAATTAAATATTTATTATATAATTATGAATAGCCACATTTAAATACAAAAAATAATAATAGAAATAAATTTAAAACAAATATTTACCTCAGCCGGGGCCCTCAAAAGGGCCCTTAGAGTAGAAGCCAAATGGGGTAACAAGTTGGCACGGGGCCCCGCGGACGCGCCGAGAGGGCCTCGCACTAGCTCTAGTAAGGCGTGCAGACGCTGGTTGGAGAGCCGCCCCAGAGGGAGGGCCTCGAGGGCCCACACTGTGTATTCACTGCAACATGAGTTGAATGAGTGGATATTGTATCATTACAAGAAACAGGGAGTACGAGACAGGTGGGGTAGCAAGTTGGCGCGGGGCCCACTCGTTGTATACAAATTCAAAATTCAACCAGAGTCCTCAATGTAAAGTAAGTATAAAATGTTGCATGTCTTACATATCATATCAGGATTAGGGCAGAACCTACAATCTCTTCTCCATACTTTACGTATCATAGTTATCTTTTTCATGTTCACGTCGTTTTCTCCTGTTAGGATAGGCGGAATGGAACGTAGCTTTGATTTTTCTTTCCGCTTGGTGTAGCAAGATGAAGTGGTCGCCATTGAGACTCAACTCTACGCTTCATATTACCGAACTGACTGACTGTTTTTTTGCTTCACGCTGTATCCCGTTCATAGCAGGGTAAGCGGAACCTCATGTTGAAATACTTCTGTTCCTCACCTTCCGTTAAATTCTTCAGATGTTGCGCCTTGATTGGAACTCAACTCCACATATGTAATATTTATAATATATCTCTTTCTTTAGTGTAAGTAAATACTTTTTACTATGAATGTTAACACTCACCTAAGCTGCGTGTCCGGATATATTTTAATTAAATGCGGTATGGCATGAGGTAGGTATTTGAGCGCTGATCCCTGACAAGTTAGAGCGTGGTCACCGCAACGCATTAACCACACTAAGGCTTCTAGAAGATTCTGAAATATGAAAAATAATCTTTAAATTAATAAGGAGTATCTTCTAGACCCTTATATGTATTTAAATGGTGTGGTTTTAAATTTATTTTCACAGCGATTCTGTAACATTATCAAAATTAAAAAAAAAAGCAATTATTACTTACTTAGAAAACGTATAAAAATTTAAACGTAGCTGAACTTGCACCCGCGCCTCCTGGAGACCATCCAAGCACTTTGACTAGTAAGCCATACGTTCTCATCAAGCTACGTTAAAATTGTTATATGTTTGTAACAACTTATTTATAATGTTGGTATCTCGATAGGGATACCGAAATGCTATTTTTTTAGAATGCTATTTCTTAAATATTTTTGACATTTTTAAGGTGTTATTCCACCCTTAGGAAAGAAAACATACAAAGACTTGAACGTAGCGGGATTTGAACCCGCGTGTTCAAATATACAAGCAACTATTATTATACTAAATGTCTAATTAATCCATCCTCAACATAAGTTAATTCTTCTCTCACCGTCAAATCATGACAATAGACCAAATCCGCGTCCAATGCAGATCGCAGTTGCCACGAGCGGACCAGAACCCGCGCTAAGCTCTCCAAGCACTTCATACACTGTAATAGACGTTTGGAAGCCACTTCACCTTGTTCCGCCGAACGGATAGCCCACACCATTATTGATATTAGTTTTCTGTGGATAGACGAGTTTATATTAACATAAAATAATAACAAAGCCAAATATATTTAGTAAACCTATAATATAAAGATTTTAACATATATGGACCAGAACCAGCACCACTTGGAACCCTTCAAGCGTTCTGAAGCTGTACTTTTTATGACTCTCGTGCTATTATGATTGCCGCTATGTTAAAAGCTTAATATGTTTTTTTTATCTACCTAGTATGGAATAGTACTGCAGAAATAGAAATAAAAAATATGAAAAAGCTGGCCAGGTGCGAGTCTCACTCGCGCACGAAGTGTTTCGTACCATCATCTATAAAAAAAATCATCGCGGTGATTTTAAATATTTATTTTGTTTGTTAGAACTATCACGGCTCATGAGAACGTTTCAAGACATTGATGGTTATATGAAAACTGAGAACCAAAACCTCCACTCACTCATAAGCCAGCGCGTCACAGAAGCTGGTCTCTATGTACACGTGCAGCACCGGCTGGAAGTGCTGGTACTTGTGGTCAGTCACCAGCGCCAGCACCTGCAGGAGACTGTCCAGCACTAGCGAGGCGTAGGTCGGCTCGGTGTTGGACTCGTCTTCTTCTACCTGAAGAGATTATTGTTAATATAGATATTAGGTATTTTGTAAAAGTGTAATTAACAGTTAAACCTGTTTAGAGAACAAAGACTTCACAGGTATAGCTTTCTCTGTTGTTTTTATTTGCAGAGCCGCGAAACCAACGCCACGCTCTGTGTAATTACTAATACTAATAAGAAAACGTTTGGTAATGTAATATTAATACCAATTGCATTTAGAGAAACTTACTGATACCAAAAATTATGTTCATATCAAATACGCTTTTTTGATTTAGTTATTACGAAACAAATAACGTTTAGTTTAAGTCAGTCATGGCGCAGGAGCACACGAGCGTGGTTGTGAACAAACACTTGTGAGTTTGATGCTCACTTCGGAAAATACTATATTTAATATTTTTATTTCTTCGTTGGCTAAGCGCGGCGTTGAGTTCTGCCACTCAACACACAATGCTTCCAGAATTCGGCTGAATGTGGGGAGCAGAGTGTCTTAACACTAGTTTCCCTCTGCCTACCCTGCTGTGGGCGGGATACAGCGTGAAGCTGATATTTCTTCGTTCTGGTGTCGAAGCATAAGCGCGACGTTGAATTCCGCCATTGAACACGCAATATCTCCAGAATTCGGCGGTAAGTGCGCAACAGTGTTTTAATACTAGGTTCCTTTCGCTTCCTAATGTATGCGGGATACTGTGTGAAGTTAAACAAATATAAACATATATAACCCCAAACTGTGTAATACTTATAACATACCTGTGTAAGTATACAAAACAGTGCATCTAATATATCCTGCAGGAATTTAACTAGTTCATCGTTCGGTACTCGTAGAAGGCGGGTCAGAGCGCTGCGGAGCGCACCTGGGGAGTTCAACGCCGTACTCCATTTTAGGACCCCTAGGATTTCCTCTGAAATATAAAAAGATTTTTTTATTAGACATTTATATACGTACATGGCTGTTGTTCAAAGTAGGATAGTGTCTGTCTATATACGTTTTGGTTTTGGATTCAATTTTTATTCGCGAAAATTTAATCAAATCAAATCAGCTTCATGCTGTATTCCGCGCACAGCAGGGTAGGCAGAGGGAACCTAGGGTTGAGACATTCCGTTCCCCATTTTCTGCCGAATTCTGGAGGTATTGCGTATTGAGTGGCAGAACTCAACGCCACGCTTAGCCTCGACACCAGAGCGAAGAAATGAAAATATACATTGAAGTATTGAAGAGAAGTTATTGAAGAAGAAATGATTGATCTCCTTGAGTGGGGATCGAACCCACAACCGGTCAGTTTTACAGTCACATTTGTCGCTGCGCCACGACTGGCCTCAGAATTATTTATCATTTCATCTGAAAGACACAACCGAGGGTGAGGAGCGGCGCGTCACTCCGGACGAGTGCTCACCTCGCTGCGTGAGCTTGGTGGAGCAGAGGCGCGTGGCGACGGAGAGGCAGTCGCGCGGCTGCAGCAGCAGCGCGCCGCGCGCCAGCCCGCGCTCGGCGCCCGCCGGCAGCGAGCCGCGGCGCGACGGCAGCTGCAGGCACGCGCCCGCCGCCTCCGCCTCCGCGCACGCGCCCGCGCGCTTGTGCTCGATCTGCGAATGGGGGGCAGCGACAGTCAATATTGGCCAGCACGATTGACTTCTCACTAAACATATGTATATTATAACCGATTATGCACAAAGTTTTTATTCAGAATCGTTTACTACGGTTTCCTATTGATACTATAGTCACATAATGAATAATTGATAGCTGGATTTTTATCTTTCCATATAAGGACAAAACGAAAACGGAACGGAGGAAACGGAAAAGACCTGTCGTCTTTTCCGTACGAAAATCATTTGCCCTTTCTGAAGATTCTTGGATTTTTCTATTAGTATCTTTAGAAAGGGCTAGAGATTAGGGCTAAGATTAGGGCTAAGATTAGGGCTCCTAGATTAACCAGAATATATCCTTAACCAGAATATATCCGAAAGTTGCAAATGTATCCAAGCTCATTTTCACAATCTATTCTCGACAAAATATAGTACTTTGTAATCTTTGCCAGATTGCATGTTTTAAGACTCAGACAGTATTATTGCTTCATCAAATTATAATGGCTGTTTCGGTATTGGATTATTAGAACAAGGTAATCTAATAAAGGTCTAAATTTTACTAAGTCGGCCTCTGTTCGATGCATTTTGTGCTTTATTGACTGAGAAAATGTAAGTACTTGCTCGAATCTTATTCTGCTCATGCCTTTTTTTTATGGAAAAGGACAAGGCAAACCCAGAGGAGTTACAGGTGCGTTGCCGGCCTGTAAGACGGAGATAGACGCGCTTTTTGAAGGTAAGGTAGATGTCATATCGACCTGGAAACACTGCCGCGGGTAGGCCATTCCACAGTTCCGTGGCGCGTGGAAGGAAGTTCCTACGAAACCGCACGGTAGTGGATTGTCAAGTATCCAGATGGTGTGGATGATATTTTAGCTTATAGCGTACTGTGCGGTTAGAAAATTCGGCGGCAGGTAACAGGTCAAACAGTTCTTCAGAACACTCCTCATGATAAATGCGATAGAGAACGCACAGCGAGGATACGTCCCTACGCAAAGCCAAAGTATCAAGCCCTTCACAGATTATTGGGTCCCCAATGATTCGAGTGGCTCTACGTTGTATGCAATCAAATGGTTCAAGCTGATACTTGAAGCCCAGAGGTGAGAACAGTACTCCATATGAGGCCGAACCTGAGCCCTATATAGGGCCTATCGGTGTTTTGGTGTGAAGTACCGTCTCGCTCTGTTGATGACCCCCAGTTTCTTCGAGGCCAACTTGGCCTTGCTTTCCAGATGATCGCGGTACTGGCAGTCACTCGAAACATTAAGGCCCAATATACTGATACTGGGCGCGGATGTAAGGGGAGTGTTTTGAAAGACTGGTGATACGATAAATGGGATTTTTTTTTGTGGTTAACGCTCATTCTTGTGTCTTCAGGGGGTTAAACTGAACTAAGTTCCTTTCACCCCATGAGGAAACATTGTCGAGGGACGCCTCAACAGAAGACACAAGTTTATTTCGGCACTGTTCAGCGTCTTCCCGAGAAAGGCTTTCTCGGCCGGAGTAAACAGCGTCCACTGTGCTATCATCTGCATAGCAATGAATGCTAGAATCCTCTAACATGTCATTGATATGCAGAAGAAACAGCGTAGGGGACAGCACGCAGCCTTGGGGAACGCCAGCGTCCACGGGCATATGTTTGGAGCAAAAACCGTCGACAGCGACCCTGATGCTGCGCCCAGTGAAAAAGCTGGCGATCCACTTGCATAAATTCTCGGGAAGCCCATAGGATGGAAGTTTAGCCAGGAGCGCCCTATGCCACACTCGATCAAAGGCCTTCGCCATGTCCAAACTAACTGCCAGGCCCTCTCCCTTGCTTTCAATAGCCGCAGCCCAACGGTGGGTTAGGTAAACCAGAAGATCACCGGTTGAGCGACCATGGCGGAAGCCATATTGTCGGTCATTAATCAATCGGTGATCCTCTAGATAAACCAAGAGCTGGCTATTAATAATGCTCTCCATGACTTTTGAGAGCAGGTGATAGCAATAGGCCTGTAGTTAGAAGGATCGGACCCATCGCTTTTCTTTGGGATCGGGTGGATAAGAGCCCTCTTCCATGAGTCTGGGACTACGCCGACTGAGTAGGAGTGCCGAAACAAACGCGTCAGCACCGGTGTCAGCTCAGGAGCGCAAGAACGGAGCACTAAGGGAGAGATGCCATCTGGCCCGCTCACAGAACACATATACCCAAAGGGAAGAATGTTCACTTCATACAAAAAAATGGGGGACTGAACGACACTGCTGCCATCTATTGTGTGCCCACCAAAAACAATATTTAAAATTTGACGCTTCAGATATGGGCGGGAAATTCAAAATTTGGCTATTATTTGGATAATAAATCTATTTTTATTCAAAACCAGAATGATTCCCTCTTTCAAAATCAATTGGAAATATCATTATTTAATTTAAACAAAAATACTTCCAAATGATTTTGAAGGAGTGAATCATTTCTAGTTTATTTCTAGTTTAATAATAATACAAGATAAATACAGAAATAAAACAAATAAACACTTTATTCTTTTTTATTGCTTATAAACATTTGTTATAATTATATCTATACAAATAGTATTCTTGCAAATCAAATAAAATAGTGATTATTGCCAAACTTGCCCTTTTATATTAGACACAATAATTAACATTTATATAAGTTAAATAGATTGTACTCTATTCAAGAATGTAACTATATATAAATCATAATTTATATATTTTTTAATTTATAATATTGTAGGCAGTTACATTCTTGAAATTTGACCTAGACTACAAATAAAGAATGAACAAAATCATTGCTGTTTACTATTCTATTTTAATTAAATAAATATAATTGAATTGTTGATTTTTTGATAATAATGATAAATATAATAGAGATAATGATAAAAATTATGAAGTCAGTGTCATGAAGTTAATAGTGTTGGTCAAATTAAATCTAACATAATTATACTATTACCTATTTTTTAATATACCTATATTAACCTTTTTAATAATTTCTGATATTTTGAAGATCTTGAAGACAAAGTTTGCATTTATTGCCAAGGCTCTTTAATAAAAATCCACAGACATATTTCCAGGTTAGGCAATTAAAACAAACCTTGACCATGACTTAGAACTTAGCAAGTTTCACTCCCGTTGTCTGCTTGGCATTTGGACATGTATGGTCCTGTTTTAATTTAGGTGCAAAAACAAAATTTCCATCACCAGTCTTTTTGGAAGAAATGTTTTATACGTTTCCATTTGGCTCGACCTATAATGTAATAAATAATATGTTAATTAAAATAAGTTTTATTTAATTATTAGTAAGTAGAAACCAGCCAAACTTGAGACCAGCCATATCGCATGGGCACAGGGTGTGACTGTAAAATCTACTGGGTTGTAGGTTCGATCCCCACTTGAGGAAAAGAAATATTTATATAAATTTATATTTCCATTTCTTCACTCTGGTGTTGATGCAAAAGGCAGTGTTGAGTTCCACCACTCAAGATGCAATGCCTCCAGATGTCGGTAGAAAGTGGGGAATGGAGTGTCTTAACACTAAGTTCCCTCTGCCTACCCTGCTGTGTACAGGATACAGCGTGAAGCTGATTAATTTAATTTAAAAATTTTTTATATAGAAACTAGTACTTTTAACTGGACTATACAATACACGACAAAATATTACCTTTTCCTTCAATATTGTTTGATGTAATATTTGTATTGCATTTTATATTATATTTTAAAAACAATTTTCTGAACCATTTCAGTAAGAGAGGTAAATCAAATATTGTAATATATATTGACACCACCCATATTACAAATTGTAGCTGCAATATTTAAGCCATTTCAAACATTTCTGTTGAATCTGGAAATAAAATTACAAATAATAAATAAAACTATTATCACAAATCTTTACAAATAAGACTTTAAGTTTAAATTTATATTTAACGATTACTTACCGGTGTAGATTGGTAGGGCCAGGTAATCCTGGGTAATTTTATAGGTTAATGCGAACCTATAAAATTCATTTCAATTCAATTTCATATTCACAAATAATAAAATGCAATAGAAATTCCAATTAAATTTAATTAGTAGTTTTACTTTAATATAGCAACACTAAGTATCAAATAATTCATAATTTTTTTTTCGGGACTTATTTACAATCCCCGCACATGCTCATGCTCGGTATGTCGCACATGCTCCTTAGGAAGTCGACCGGGCCTGGGCCCGCTCGACTTGTGGATGTCCAAAGAAGATAGAGCTCGCCTAACAGCTGTTTAGTTAAACTTAACCTCAGGCATTGAGCTCTGGCACCGCGGGATGGACGGCGGCGTCGTTTCTTGGTCATCCAAAGTCGAGTTTAAGGCAAAGAGAGCGCCCAGGAGATCGGCTTTCTCTTTTGCCGTATGGACCAAGATGTCATTTCCCGTGCTTAATGGCGGAAACGAAGGCTGGCTAAAGTTGCAAAGTGCCGCCTTTGAGAGCGCCCAGAACTGATGAGTTCCGGACGGGTAGCTCTCAAGCCTCGCCAATTTTTCCGGAGCCCGGCATTACCTGATGCGAAACGCAGTGGCATAAAGCCACTACTTCACGCGGGTTTTAAATGTCGGGGGTGGTAACGATCCGGTCGAGTCTGCCCATGCGTGTTGCCATTGCTGGCGACGTGACTCTACCACACGTACTTTAGTCGCCTCTTACGACACTACCAGTACCAGGATGATCCTATTCTAAGCCGGGATCACACGGACGAAAAAAGCTTTTTGAGTTTGTCACATCAACATTAACAATTCAAGAAACTTCTTCATATCAATGTTGTAACTTCAGTCCATAGTAAAGTTTTATTCGAATTCCTATGGCAATCTTCTATTTGAAGAATAAATTAGTTTGAGAAACAATTAAATCTGTAACTTGACTAATTCTCGGTATATCGATTAATTCCCCAGTTACATCCGAAACCCCTGAATTATCTACAGAAGGTGAAATGAATTTTATTCCACTATTCATTCACTGTCATATTCTATAACATTTCTTTTTTACCGTTTTGGTGGCATAATATCGGATTCAAGATTTACCACACTATATTTCAATGTCACTGGGACAGTCAGATAAAGTTTTTCGACGATACGTCCCACGGTTGAAATTGTACTAAAGTGATGATAAAAAAATTAAATAAAAGAATATTTTTAAATAAAGTAAATACTTTTAAAACCTCTAGTTACGACAATATTTAATTTAGATTTCTAAAAACGCACAATGACGAGTTGACTCGTCACCGGTCATTAACGGTAGGCCACGGTAAGATAAATTAACTCGTCACCGGTCAGCACGCTGTTCAAACACTCCGGACTTTCTAAAGAATTTTCCAGACATTGCTTTTTAAAAAAGGAAGTCAGGGAGCTTTTGTTCCGTTACCGGAGCGAGAAAATGAAAACATCAAATAATTAATTTTCCTGGGTGGATGGAAATTGCTGCATAAAATGAATACATGGAATATAATTTCTTCTACCAAATATCAAATACAATAATCAACTAACCTTATAAACGGCCAAATTATGAACAGTGTCCGGCGTAGTTGTGCCCTCTTTTTGCATTAAACGGAGATAGGAGAGAGCAAAATGTTTCTCCGCGCGGTCTTTGGCCTCGTTTGAGCTGCGGTGTCTACAGAGGAACACTATATGCGCTTCCTTGAACTCCTCTATGTTAAGGCATACCTGGGATTTTTTGATATATACACAATTAGAAATAATGTATGTTTATCAGAAAATGTATAAAAATTTAAAGAGCTGTTTACTCTTACTTATATACGCATGTAATGTATAATCATCTAATAATCAATCAAATAATGTAGCTTGATGAAAATGTATGAATTAGAATGAAACTATTTTAATCGGATTAATCGCGTATAATTGGTATTATACATTTTTGGAAACCCGACGTTTGGAACACTTTGCGAACGCCGTTCGTGGTCACGGGTAGATTGAGGAACAGGCGTACAAGTAGAGTACAACACAGTAGATAGACAGCTGGAACTTCCACCATATGTGAAGGGGGTTACAGACAGGATTGGCAATCTTTTAAGAAGAGCTTCCATAAAAACTATATTCAAGCCTAACGTAAGAAGGTGAGCTAATTCTTGAGACCAGTAACAAGTAACATTCATTTAGAGTGCAGGTGTATACAAACTAGATTGTGACTTTGGCTTATCATACATCGGTCAAACAAAGATCGGTGTTAGGGTGCAGGAAGACACGTCCGATATCAAGAATGGGCATGTATCAAAACAGCCGTGTGTGAGCACACTGTGGATAAACCTAGCCACTACATTAGGTTTGATAAACCCCAAATCCTCGGGAAGGAAAACAGATATATACCTAGAACGATCCACGAGGCTATTGGAATACATAAATATCCTAATTTCAATAGAGAGGATGTCCGGAAGCTCTCCACCACCTGGGGCACACTCATAAAATCTTTGAAGTCTCAAATTCACCATACCAGAAGGCAAGATACAGTTAGCTCATTCTGCAGGAATCAGTATGCGAGGAAATAAGGAAATCGTTGGCGGTAGTTTGATATAGTAATTATGTCAACTGTCCGAAGAATGCCACCTCAGTCTACCCGTGACCACAGACTATTGCAAAGTATTCTAAACGTCGGGTTCCCAAAAATATATAATACCAAATATACGCGATTAATGTGGTTAAAATGTTTCATTTAAAATGTGTAATAATCGTAAAAATCAAAGAACTTATTATGTATAAATTAGGTATAATAAGAGGGCTTCCAAGAATCGCGGCTGCAAAACCTATTATTATTACGTACAGATAATACTTTATAACTTTGGTAAAAAACCATTTAGCATACTTTCGTCAGAATTATATTATTTATTCATATACATATTTTATACATTTAAAAATTTAGTTTAAAACAAAATATACCACATTTTATACCTTAAAAACCTCCTGCCATCTCGGCTTATCCTCATGGTAGTATACTACTGATGTAAATTCATTTGCTAGTGGAACACCTGCTCCGAGAGATATTACACCCTAAAAAAGAAAATTAGAATCTATGAATACATGAATAATGATGAATTTAAATCTCAAATGACATATTTTCATTTCCTTGCTCTGATAACGAAATAGAGTGAGGGATCGAATTACACCAATCAACCAGAAATGTCTCTAACTTGTGTTATGCGAACGAACAGAGTATCTCAATTCCTAAACTCTCTGTCTACTTCTCTACATTAGGGACACAGCTAGAAGCTCTCAAGACAACCACCACATACCGGTATTGTATTTCCCATCCTGTCCACAACCCTTGCGACCAGCTCGATGTTCCTCTCGGATGACTTTCCAGAGCCACGGGAATATGAACCTGCGCACACCGTCACGTAGAGGTCGTTGCGGGCATCCCCCGGTAGTATCACTTCGGGGAATCCCATTTTACGTGCGAACACTGTATTGCGCACACCGAGTACCATGTGCGGGTTTTCACGGCGTATCTGTTAGATTAAAAGAAAATCGTGGCTTAGAAAATCAAACGTTCTGATTACATGATTAAATCAAGAAATTTAAATAAAAAATAATATATGTCCCTTACCTGTTTCAAATCACCTTCAACCATTTGTAAGAACACCCACAGCCCTTGTGAGTGTTTGTCTTTTAGTTCCCTGTTAGCTATCACTTTCTTCAATAGTGAGTCCATGTTTTCTTTTTCACACCTGAAATGTTGTGTTTCTAATTTAATATAGTTATATTATAAACTCACGTAACGGATTCACGGCTTATAATGCATTACATATGCAGGCGCAGGCAGCCAATCATCAGTTATCGCGTGTTTGTTTATGTATGAGTAAGAGACAGACGTTTCTGTTATAGAAACCTATAAGATAGAGAAACATAAAACTCACGCGTAAAACGGTAACTGTATTTCCTTATCACTGTTATCAGAGGCCAAGTGCGCCGTGATGTCAGCACTCGCCACTCCGAAGGGGCGCCTCATGGCGGACTGGGTTTGGTTTGTGGGCGCAGATGTTATTGTACTGCGACGATCGATGGTGTGGGGTTCCATAAAACCTACGCGTACCACTTGGCATACTAAGAAGATCTTTTCTTTTTTTATATCGCTGCCTAGATCCTGTAACATATGTAATAGTTCATAATCATTCAGTGACAAATATGTCCACTCCAAGGCCCCAAAAAAAATTATAAGTTTTACAGATTACGAACAGAATTTTAAGCAGTTACTTTTATTAAAAAGTTGACACTTTCTATAATTGGTGAAATTATATAGATTTTTGATGATAATTAGCAAAAATGAAATTCATGATCTATATCTTAAATAAAAAAAAGTTCAAAAAAAGGAATATTATTGTACAAAAAATATAACATTAGTACATTTTATCATTACAAATCAACATCTTTGACTAACCGTAAACACGACAGAGGGCGCTGTAAACAGCTCGGCAGCGCCCAGATGTCCCGGCGGCCATTTTAACAGTACATTCTCTGTTATTTTACTCCCCGTTGAGTCGTGTAGCGCTAGTGATAATTCCGCGGCGTCGCTCATTCTGCACACAAAGTTCTTTATGTTGACCACTATGGTGTAGGTGCGAGCTGTGGGGGTCTGACTTGTTGGGCGGCTGCTTGGGGTTGTTTCCTGGGAGGCAAAAAATATTGTTGATGCTCAAAGTAAAAAAAAAAACATTTTTAAATTATGCGGTATTCAAAACTGTGTAAATATTATGTTTTTATAATTAGATCACTATAATTTTACTTATATAACAAAATACGAGAAATGAAAAAATGTGTTGGCTTAACACAAAAACATAAACTAAAAATAAATTGCCATTTTTTTGGGAAAGACATAAAACTACCAGAGATTCAAAGACAGTTCTTCTGAGATCAGGCAACAAACTCAACAGATGGTCTTGTCAATATAAAGGTTACAATTTTATTAATTAAGACAACAAATTTATAATAGTATATATAAATTGTAAATGGAGTTCAAATGACGTTGTTTCCACTTTCTACTTTATGTATATACACTATTCCTATTTTATGTGGTATTCTAATTGGAAATGAAATTGAAATTTGTAAACATTTTTTAATTTTTTACAGATTTCTCTTCTATCTTGGCTTTTAGATGTCCAGACGAACAAAAACTCCAATTATCATAAAATATGTTAGCTACACATTCAATTTATTCTTTGTTTAAATCTCGTCTGTAACATCCGAATACTTTTTAGGCAAACACATAAAACTTGCAAAGTAAACTAAATCTCACCATGTTCTTATCAATCCTAGAATAAGCTTCATCATGTAAAGCGTTCAGTTTGAATGTTGACGTCGTCAGAGGATCTACCAGTTGGCCACTAACTGTTCGAACCGCTAACTCCATTCCTAATGTCCTGAAAATATTGAAAAATGGATTTTCAAGCAAAAAAAGAAACAACTTTACACTGTCTCCTGCATATAGCAGACAATATTCTGTTACTGGATTAAACGCCACGGTATGTAGTATGGGAAAATTAAAATACTTAAAATTAACATTTGTATATAACTTTTTTTTGTGTTTGTATATAACTTTTATGTGCAGAGTATATTGTATCGTATTCTGCGAGTGAAGATCAAACTCACAATCATTGTGTTAGTTATCAGATGTTGTCCAATTTAACTTAAGAAAAAATATTATGAGAGTAAGACAACTTAAAGATAAGTAACAAAAATAACAATAACACATATACACAAATTCAATTCATATAAGAAACTCACCTATTCCCCTTATCAATAGTAAACACGGCGGTCCTGGCCACCCTTCGGAGCTGATCCTGCGGGAGCGCTCCTGAAGCAGCCTGCCCTCTTAATTCCAATAAGGCTCTCATACTAACTTCCATGAATTTAAAACGTTCATCATTTGTCTGGAAAAGCGTAAGATTTTGATTTAACATAGTTATTTTGAAGCTAGCTTTTTCTCGAGGTTTCGTCCCCGCGGTTAGTTGTAAACAAAACAAAAATTCAAACAACAAGTTACCTATCTGCGAGATATTGCTTTTTAACCGACTTCAAAAAAGGGGATTATTTTCGGTTTATCACGCATGCAATTAAAATTATTATTTATGTATGTGCTTCTAAATACGTGTACTTTTCGTAATTTTATATAGAGTTGGAAGTTTGTCTACTAAAATTAAATCATATCGAGATGATCCTCCTTGTTTCAAAACTTAGAGATTTTTCAATTGTCGCACACATTGTCAGATATTCGAGTAGGCTTAGTTTTTTAGCAACTTTTTTGATGGATTTTAAAAACCCAACAAACATCGCATTTAGCTTAACACCTTCCAATTACACTACAATGGTTTGTTTCTGTACAGGTACATCAGTCATATCCGTGAGAATATAGTGACGAGTCACTCTCCCTCCTTCCGTTCATACTGAACTACCTTGTACATATGTATGTTGGTATAATTAAACTTTTATATGTCAGTAAAATTTGGGCTGTGTCACGTTAATTGATTGATTGATAGTATTCTCGTGAATATTTAGTAACTTGAAGACAAGGTAAAAAAAAATTATTCCAGCTTTACGCTTTAAACATATTCCTACCAGTCTATGCGGGTAGACAGAAGGAACCTAGTGAACACTACAGACTTACAATGAACGTTTTCAATAACAACAGTGTTCACCCGAATTTAAGACATTGCGCGTCGAATGACGGGATTCAACACCGAAATTGTATTAAGAGAGCGGAGAAAAGAAAATAATGTATTGCCACAAACACCGATCGAACTGACAACTATCGTATTGAAAGTCGCCATTAGGCCCTATTATATAGTAACTATGCTATAAATATAGAGAGTAGAAACATTATATAGATAAAAAAAACTTTAACTCACTTTGTACAACTTTTTCCAATGTGTAAGCCATTCCCGCAACGTGACGGCAATGTCGTGCACCACGCCGGTGCCGCCCGCAGACGCGACCACCATCTCTCCACATCTTAAAATAACAAAAAAAAATATGCTGTATCCCGCATATAGCAGACTGAACCTAGTTTTAAGACACTTTAATCCCAATTTTCGAAACACTGTATTGAGTGTCTCAAGCGTCTTAAAATAACGATAAATATGATTAAGGTTTTTTCAACTCTATCTCTTCTTATTCTAATATTTAGAATACAAAAATACTGAAGGATCATCATGACGTTATGAATGGAAAAGGCACGTTAAGATTGATCTCATAATTTTTTTTATTTTTTTTATTTTTTTTTTTTATGGAAAGGACACGGCAAACGAGCGTGCGGGTCACCTGATGGTAAGTGATTACCGCCGCCCACGGCCCCGTGCAACCCCAGAGGAGCTACAGGTGCGTTGCCGGCCTTTAAGATGGGTTGGGCGCCGGGGCCCGGCGTTACCTGATGCGAAACGCAGTGGCATAAAGCCACTACTTCACGCCGGTTTTAAATGCCGGGGGTGGTAAGGATCCGGTCGAGTCTGCCCATGCGTGTTGCCATTGCTGGCGACGTGACTCTACCACACGTACTTTAGTCGCCTCTTACGACACCACCAGTACCAGGATGATCCTATTCTAGGCCGGGATCACACGGATCGCTCTCAAGACTGATCGCAGAGTTAAGGGCGGTTTAAAAATACGGACGGAACGACAGACGACCTACACCCAAATCTACTGCACTTGAAAGTGGTAATATAGTATGTAGGTAGGTTAAGTAGTGTAGGGTAGCGTTACGGCATCTCAAGATCGATCTCGCACTTGAGAGCGGTTTATAAATACGAGCCTAAGTTCCACGCAAACAAATTTGCGGACGGCGAATAATATTTAAGTTACAAAATAAAATGACAGATGTTGGCAATAAAAGGGCAATAATAGCAATGAGTTACATATTGTTTCAAATTCCATAATACTGATACATATGAAAACATGGTAACTTTATTTATAGAAGCTATTATAAATAGACATGGGCATGGCGTCTTTGAACTTTTATCGTATTGCAGTTGCGATTCTACTATTAATATTAATATGTAAAACTAAATTTATATTTGTGTTTTAGCTTCACGCTGTATCTCGCATAAATTCCTGTATGTGCAGAATAGGAAGAGGGAACCCTATATTAAGGCACTTGGTCCCCCACTTTCCAAATACAGCGTGTTGAGTGGCGAATCTCAACGCCGCGCTTTGTCTGGTCAACCTACAAACATCGCCTTTACAGACGTTATTGTGACGCTGCGCAATGACGGGCTCATGTTATTATGTATGTTAATTCGTCACATTGGGTAGTTATTTTTTTCTACTTAAACATAATAATGGAGAGATTGTACACAACGCAATGTGTGGCTCCTGCCCACATCACGCAAAAAACATATTTTCAATAATATTTTGCATTTGCTATGTCAATACATAAACATTACAACAATTGATTGACTCATAATACGATTGACTCACTAATATGAAATTTGATCAAGAATTTAAAAATAAAAAGCTTTATTAAAGGGACAATTTGTTAAATGATCTTGACAATGTAGTCAACGCTAGTAAAAGTTTTAACATGATGGCTGCATCTTCGAACTCCACTCGAAAGAAAATTTATTAAAAAAAGAAATATTTTTATCCTGACCTGTTAAAACAAAGAGCAGCGTTAAGTTCCACCATGCAATATGTAAGGACTCTAAAATGCCGATGGGTAAATAAGGAAAGGAGTGTTTTAAGTAAATAAAAGGAACCTTCCTTTTATTTATAACACAAAATGATTGTTTTTAGGTCCAAGCTGTATGTATATATGCATGACACAGCAGAGTAGGCATGGGAAACCTAGTCTTCATAGACTCCTACTATGAACCTTTCGTTCTTAACTTTTCGCTAAATTCTGGAAACATTGTGAGTTGAGGGGCGAAACTCAAAGCTGTGCTTTTCCTCGTTACCAGAGCGAGGACATGAATTGTTTATTGTTTATAGTCTCGCGCTTCTACCAATAAAGAATGTCATAATAAAAAATTACAAAAAGTAGCACAAGAAAAGGGGGCAGTTAAAACTGATAATATTTCAATGAACGTTAGACGGGGGCGCTATGATTCACTCGACCGCGATTGTCAACAGGTCACTGACCCGCCACGCCAGCGCCACACGCCACACACTACTGTGGTGGCATTTTATTAATGCTGGATTAATCTTAATTTGTATCAAAATCTATATGAATTTTCAGTTCTATCGTGTTATAAAGAACCAATGTTTACTGGCTTAGTCCTTTACGGTAAATCAGATCAGTCGTCGCACAGGAGTACAAGGTTGCGACCGTAAACGCGACAGGTTGTGGGTTCGAATTCATTTGATTTTGTTGGAAAGGTTCAGGTACTAAATGATTCATGAACTTCATGAACTTAAGTTAAGCTTCATGAACTTAAAGTTAAGCTTTTAGCACCTTTCCGCATTGCTTATTCGGAAACAAAAAGTAATAAAATGTTATATAATCAAATATGCGCAGCCATTTATACCTAACTTCAGGGCGGCCACAACTCGACGACCATACTAAAAGTACATAAGGTCTATAATACATTTTGTTTATATAAACCGAAAGTGTAAAACACTACCGCAGCTATATATAGGTATAATATACGTCTTACACGAGCGTTACATAAAAATGAATCGATATAGTGTGAATCGATTAAATCTGAAGTGGGTCACTGCAAATTTCTCCACTTAAAAGGTAAAAGTTTTACGAAACTGCATAATTTACTGTCATAATCTTATTTCGAGTGGGCGGAGTTATTTTAAAAGTTCAAGTTTTAGGCCGCTATAGCAGCACAAGCGTGCAACTGTAAGTGCGACGGTTTATCTGTTCGATAGAGGAAATGAAAAAAAAAAAAAAAAAAATTATATTATCATTTCCTCACTCTGGTAACGAAGCAACGTGTGGCGTTGAGTTTCACTACTCTAGACGCAATGCCTCCAGAATTCGGCGGAAAGAGGAGAACGGAAGTGTCTTAACATAATGTTCCTCCCACGTTTCTTCTGCCTCCAATGGTATGTGCGGGACACAGCGTGACGCTGAACAAAAATTAAGTTATTGTAATTTCAGCCACCACTTGGTGATATGTGCCTGCTCGTATAAAGCACTAGTAATACTAAGAAGAAAGTTAGGTATTTTTTTATATTATTTTTAATTAATTTAAATTGAGTTCAATTGTGAAAAACAATTATCTATACGTAATCACTTTTATTATATCTATATTATAACCCTCCACTACACTACTCGCTACACAGGCTTAGAGTTTAGTAAAAGCGTCAGTCTTACATAATTGTAATATGCATTTAAGTATGTACTCACATAAAAACATAACTTTTTGTAAATTTGCATTGTGTTAGAAATAAATGTATTTTTACTTATTAAGAAAACATAAAAATTTGAACGTAGTGGGATTTGAACCCTGCGTCTCTTTGAAAACTGTACGAAACTGTTCAATAAGTATTTGTCGTATACGTACTCTCAATACGTATTTTGTCTTTCTTAAATGTGGAAAACACTTTAAAAATGTTAAAAAATAAAGTTATTTTTGATATGAAATAGTTGGATATTCCATATACAAACACCCCAGGAAAATAGAATCTTAGCTACAACTGTTACCACACCTTACCGTAAGATAGAAAAATGAATTGACATTTTTAATAAATTATATTTAATAAATCCACGTTTGCAACACAAAACGCTCTAAAATATAAACAAACAATTTCTGGTTGTTAATTTACGAGTTTCACACGGCTGAATATTTTTTCTTAAATCATGCTTAAGAACACTCTCAATTAAGTTATCTTTGAAACAAAAAAACTAAATCAAATTCGGTTCAGCCGTTTGGGAACTACAGTCATACAGATACACACATACTTATACACGTCAAACTCATAACATGTTTTGCTTTTGTCGGGGTTTAAAAGCGAAGGCAGCTTCGAGCTTTTTCCCGCACGGCAGGCAGAAGCAGAGGCAGAAAGAACCAATTTCAATACATTGCATGTTGAGTAACAGAACTCAACGGGACGCTTTATCTCTTTACAAAAGCGATGCAAACATGAAAATAATCCATCCCCCGAATGAGAATCGAACTCACAATCGTCGCGTTTACATCCACGATGGCCTCATTCTTATTATTAAGTTATAATATAACAAACAGTTATAACATTTATATTCGCAACTGCCATCTATATAAGCGTCGACACAAGCCCAGTACACCCGATACGTATTATGTGGCAGCAAAGGCGTGTACGCAATACAAAAGAATTTATAACACAAATTACAATGTGAATAGTGTTTTAATTAATCATCGTATAGCCATTGACTGGGTATCATTACATGATTATTATAATAAAAAGTGACGTCACTCTCCACTGTGACGCAGTGGAGAAGACTATTACTCTCCCAAAATTGTTATCGGTACGATTTTCACCTAATGAAATCTTTATTTGTAACGATCTTTATTTATTGTTTTTTAATCGAGTTATAGATACAACAGGGAGGACGGTGACCTCTACCAATTAATATTATACTCAATATGGATAAACTTTTAATAATGCTATCTACATCTATGTTTATCATCTAAAATCTGTGTTTAAGTACTCCGCACATGGATTTCACATGGACATCCCATATGGATTTTGGGATATTTTTTTTGGTAAATAATGGTGGTGCACAATTTACTTCGCCTATATCACCTACAAATACGATTAATCCGATTAAAGAATTTCATTTAAACCTATAACACCTACCTGTCAACATTACACTCCCGTATAACAACATATCGTTTGGGGAACGCCCCGTTTTTGTCTCTCCGGAGACTCGAACCCCAGTACCAGTCGGCTGTTTCACGTTCCAGGTGTACGAGCTCCCCTACTTCCAGGGGTAAGTGGAAGGGAGATGAGGAGTTATAGTTGTATAGAGCTGTAACAATGAAAATAATTATAATTTTTTACTTTACGTTTATAATATTATTGATGATATAACGGTGAGATTGGTTATTTTAACGTTAGTTTTTTTTATTATTAATAATTAATTTTATTTTCAAGTAGTTTTTCTGGCTCTACTTTTAGTACTCCCCTAAGCAAATAATGTAGAGCACAGAACTTAACCCTCACGAACTAGAGACCTAGATATTATATACTATACAAAATTAACAGCATTAAAAAATTTCCCTCCCTTTCTGCCCAAGTTTCGGGATACCGAGTGTGAAGTGGCGGAACTAGATGTGTCATGATATTAGTCACTCCCGAGTGGGAATCAAACACTAAGCCGTCGCGTTTACAACCAGACGGTGTAGCGCTGCGCCACGACAGCTTGAGAAGTAGTAAGGTAAATTAAAATTTGCATATATTAACTTGTCATATTTGTATTTACTTAAACACAAAGTTCCTAAAAGGACCTTGGCGTCACGTCACGTCAGCCTTCAATAAATTTCATTGTTATTCGTACGGTGAATCTACTATGCGGTTATGGTATTTTAGTCAATATATACGGTACCTATATTATGGTAGTAAAACGAAATATATTATTATTTTTTATCAATAAGATTTTCCCCGGTTTTGTTGATTAAGCAAATTATATCGCTTCGTTATATTACGCAAGCAGGGTAGGCAGAGGGAATCTAGTTAAGACACTTGGTCTCCTTCAGCTCAATTTTCCCAATATTTTGCCTGTTGAGCGTCACACCCACCACAATGAATACTAATAATAGTAAAAAATATGTGAAATAACAACAAAGAAATGATGCCACTCCTCCTCTGCCACAATAAAAAAACCAAATCAAATCAGCTTCACGCTGTATCCCGCACACTCTGCCGCCTCTCTATCACAATAATAGCGGAAAAATAGAATTCAAAACAGATGATCCATATAAATTTTCAAAAATGCTTCAAAATGTATGTATGTTTGTATGTCACTGTTACATCAGCGCTGATCTAAGCATTTGTATAACTATTTAACGTGGGTGTAAATCGTACCTGCGACCTTCACCTTCAAAGGCATCAACAATGATAGTATTACAACCTAAGCATGACGTCATATTCGCGGTGTTTGTAATTTTAATATCAGCTTCACGCTCTATCCCGCATATAGAAGGAAAAACAGAAGAAACAGAATTCCATTACATTACTTTAGGTGTAGAGAGGCAACGTGGCGCTCGTCTCCCACAGTAGAGAAAAGAAAATAAATATAATTCACCCAAGAGTTTAAATTTCGGGTGTATAGAGGGAGGAGTGTCCTAACACTATCCCTCTGCCTATTTTGCTATGCGGGAAAAAGCGTGAAGTTGCTTTTTTAAACAATTAGTATCAGTTATCTAGTAGGTATTTATGACACATTGACAGTAGGAAGGCATTCGCCAAAAATTGCTAGACTTATGGACGCCGTATCCGACGTAATGAGAACCTGATGACCGTTAGTCTAACCATGTGTTTTTTACATAAATTATGTCGCTCCCTTCGTACCTATTATCTCTATGTATAATAAAACAGTAAAAATATTTTGTCTGTATTTTTAAATTTTGACTGAAATGGATAGAGGGAGTTTCCTTCCAACACTCCCACCACCCACTACTCTAATTCTCTAACCCACCTGAGTAGGTACATTCTTCTTTATTCTGACTGTGACATCCTCGCTATCCGCATCCATTTATATTTCAAGTAACATAACATATATATTTTAGTCTTATTTCTACAAATTCAGCTACAATTGTACCATATTAGAAATAATAAGACATAGTATAATTTTAAAATATAAATTATTATATTATAATAATCTTAACAGTGTAAACTTAACACATTAAAAGCCGTTACTTAGGCTACGCTTAGGTACATAATATACTTTCGTACCCCCATCTATGGGACCACAAGGGATGTATCAATAGGCAGAGCAGAATTACTAAACATCCAGCTATAGCAACATAGGATTATTTTGTGCGAATAAGAACTAAAATAACAAAATTATTTATATTTGTTAAACAAGGTACACCTAATAAGGGCCAGGGTCTAATTTGGCGCAACAATAAACTTGAGTCACCGCCACCGGCCCGAGGGTTGCGCCGTTTTATAATCGAATTGCAAAAATGAAGAGCAAATAAAATTAAGCTCCCAGCGAAATAAGCGCAAAATTCCTCTAACAAATAAGGAGATAATATCTTTTTATTATTACTGGCACACAAAACCGAGGCCGTCGGGGCGCAGCGGCAGTGTGACTGTAAGCGCGACGGTTGTGGCTACGATTCTGAACTTGAAGAATTAATTATTTCCGAAATGGAAATAATTAATTCTATTCTAATTCGCTATTGTAATAAAATAAGGTGCGGCGTTGAGTACTGCCAGTCCATACGCAATGTCTCCAGAATTTGGCGGAAAGTGGGGAACGAAAGTGAAGTCTTAATACTAAGTTACGCATGAAAATATAATAAAAATCGCTTAATATACAATTTTCTCAGAAACAAAATCGAACCCCCAAACATCTCGTAATCGAGGATGCTTATCACATACCTGACCGACTAACTCGATCGACTGACCCCGCAACAATATTAGCGTCTTCATTAATTAACCAATGAGAGAGAGATGGACTAACAGACATCACAGCTATTATAATGTTGTCTCTTTCCCCCATTCTGCAGAACGCGTA
The DNA here is from genome assembly GCA_917862395.2 of Heliconius sara. Classification (NCBI taxonomy): domain Eukaryota; kingdom Metazoa; phylum Arthropoda; class Insecta; order Lepidoptera; family Nymphalidae; genus Heliconius; species Heliconius sara. The sequence goes on along the minus strand of OU860798.1, from coordinate 670,229 downwards.
AGATAACACTGGTCCATATTATGGCATCTGATTCAATTTGTATGTAATTGGGATCTTTTGGTAAAAAACGTACTTGATAATGTTGATTTTTACCCGATTTAGCAATGCAAAGGAAGGTAATGAATTTATCATTCTATGTGTGTTTGTTTATGTATACCCATTCTTCAACCAATTAAATGTTAATTTATCAAGCCACGGCGACTGAAATATAAATATTAAATATTTCATTTTCTCGAGTGCGAATTGAACGCACAACCTGTCATCAAGTTTACAGTCGTATACTTGCGCCCCTGCGCCACAAATGACCTCAGCTGGAAATTTTTGTAGATTCACGCTATATTTCCGCATATACAGAGATAGGCATATTGTTATAGTTGCTCACTTTCTACTCCAAAATATTGCGTGGTGATTGGCGGAAATCAACGCTGCGATTTGTCTTGTTACCAAGAAGTGAAAATAATTCACGCCCCGAGGCAAAGTATGACCAACACCCATCTTGCTTATAGTCAAACATACTCAAACGCTGTACGTCAGCATCAAATGTCTATATTTATGAATTTTATAGAAGAAAGAAGAATTATGATATCTTATTTATTAGCAATGCAATACAAACAAATAGTAGAAGTAATACAAAAACTAAACAAATTCCCAGAAAATGTAATTTACACAATAACAAAAAGTTTGCCAAATATGAATGATGAGTCCAAATGCACTTAAGGCCATTAAAATATCTAAAGAACTTTATTTTACAAGTATGTCGGAACGGAGACGGAACTCGACACCACGTTGATTGTAGAGCAAGGAAATAGAAATATACTTATTTAGAAAACGTATAAATATTTGAACGTAGCGGGACTCGAACCCGCGCCTCCTGGAAACCGACTATAATTAATTCCTCCGAATGAAAAGCGAAACTATTGCGTTTAAAATCATTCTCTCCCACTGCGCCACAACTACCTCAAAGTATTATAAAAAATTGACTCCGTGTACGCTCCACATATAACAAGTAGGGGAAGTAGTGTCATACATACAAATATGTTACGTACCTAATAGAACGATGCGTGGGCGAACAAAATCAGTTAAATAATCCGCTTTGGAATGCGAGCGAAGTCGCCAATATACAGTACTATTTACTTGTAATATTAATAGGTTCTAGATTCAAATCTATTGAATCATAAATAAAAAATATTCTATTATAATCACGCTGTATCCCGTATTTAACAGGATAGGCAAGGAGAACCCAGCATTGAGACACTCCGTTATGACTAAGATTTTATGTATTGAGAGGAGGAACTCATCGCCGCGCTTTGTCTTGTTAGGTACCAGGGCTCCGTTTCTTCGAGTGAGAATCGAACACTTACTGTAAACAGTTTCTAAAAATTAAAAATGTCCACCAAAAGTATATTATTTGTTACTTATATCATAAAGATATTAGATTCTTTTCTTTTAATTTATTATAGATGTCAAAAGTAAATACAAAAAGCCCAGTATAGCAGTCTATGTACCATTGGTCATTGGCCATTGGTCTGTGATTGACATCTTTTAAGCGTTCAACGAGAAAATATATGTATAAAAAATATGAAACTCTTAAAGCAACAAACACCAAACAGCAATACATCACAAAACATTCCCATACATGTTTAGGGGGGGTTTTATAAAAAAAGCAAATAAAAGCGAATGGACGCAGATGCTCAAGTAATTACTTAGCTACAGTGTTTATTAATAACTGTCGTGCTTGCGGCTTAATAATAATATGGAATACAATGAATTAATCGACGCAGCGACGACGCGGTAAAAATATATATGTTTAAGTTCTATTGAGACCGTTGTGGGTTCGATACTTATTCGGAGGAATGCTTTTTATTTCATTTCCTCCATCTGGTCACAAGACGAAGCGTGGCTTTGAGTTCCGCCACTCAAAACACAATGTTCAGAAAGTGGGGTAGAGGAGTGTCTAAATACTACATCCCGTCAGACTCCCTCGTTATGGGCTGGATTCATTATGAAGTTACTTTTTGAGGTTCCGTATGTCAACTGAAAAAAAAACCGTAAATGATAATGATGTCTTTATTCTTCCTCTTTCAAGACCATTTATCATAAGATCGCGTGGTATCTAGCTGAAATCAATTCCAAATATCTGCGTCTGCGATTCTTGATTGTACAGAAAAAATTAAGCTTCTAAGTCAACAATTTCAAAAGATACGAAACGTTTATTTATCGTTTCTTATGAATTTTGTACGAGCTTATCGCTATATCGCTTTTGATGCGTTTTGCCGCGTAATCTCAAAAAAGCTACTGGATACTTCCCTTTTACCTAATTATGTAATTTGGCTACAAGTTGGAAATTACACCACTAACAACAATTATATTTATAGATTATTTTAAACAAAATGAGAGAATGTGCCTAGAAACTTGATAATGTGCACTTTCCGTTGACCTACAATTATGAAATTGGCAAGGAACCCTAGACCAGTGTTTTTTATGGAGCATTAGGGTAATTCCGAAGAGTGGCCATTTCCAATAACTAGAGATAACTAAGATATCAACTACGTGAATGTCGCCAAAGCACTAAATACTGCTGCGTTTGATACGTAAAGGTCAATATTAGAAATATCACTCTTCGTAATTATCCAAATGCTTCAAACTTTTACTTTGATGCCAGTCGTGGCGTAGGGGCACAAAGTGTGACTGTAAAACCTGGTTGTGCGTTCGATCTCCACTCGAGGAAATGAAATATTTACTTAAATTTGTGGTTCCATTTCTTCGCTCTGGTGTCGAGCCAAAGCGCGGCGTTGAGTACTGCCACTCAACACGCAATGCCTCCAGAATACGGCAGAAAGTGGGGAACGGAGTGTCTTAACACTAGGTTTCTAGGTTCTGCCTACCCTGCTGTGTGCGGGATACACCGTCAAGCTGATAAAAAAAATCAAAACTTTTAACATACAAAGTACAAATCAGCAAAAAAAAAAAACACTTGTTCCCTCTGCCTACACCCCAAAAACCTAGAAATGAAAGATTTTAAGTACGGAAGTGCGAAATGACGCATTAGATCAGTTCAGTACAGTTAATTTAATCACGTTCGCTTTATCAAGTAATTTGCTAACAGCAGCAGGTGCGAGGATTAGAAGCGATCTCACGAGTCCTGGACACCTGCTATCGACACTTTGTTTTACGAGTTATGTCCTTTCGATTCAAATTGGAGATTTGTTAACCGGGACATTATCGATATTACAATTTCGGTGGTATTTTACTGAATACTCGTTTGAAAGACGCAGTGACGTAGTGGTTTTGAAACTGGTCCTTATGAAGATTGAAATAAGATTGTCCCTCATTGACACTTCATATGAAATTTAAGTCGAAATTGAAAAGTTTTATTGAATTCCTAAATTAAACCTAGCCAATAACTACATGTTCTGCTGGTGTCTGTCATGCATTGACGTATGTCGTGTTGTGAAGTAGTGGTACATGACAATTCAATTAATTCTTTTTTTCAATATAGTATTATTTTTTACCAAATCGATCAAGTCAAATCAAGTAGATGCGAACTGTGTCTAAGCGGTGCCAAATGACGTATACTTATTACTAATATTTTAAGGCCATCGTGGTGCATTTCGATAGCAAATTTTCACCCGCTTTGAAACAAACGAAACGCAGTGTTCAGTTCCGCCACTGAACATGCCTCGAAAATTCACCGGGGAGGGGGGAACGAAGTGTCTTAACATTTTCTTTCGCTTACTCTCCCATGCTGAAAAAAATTGCTGTTATTTATTTTCAAAATCAGTTAAGGACGACCCCATACGACTACCTTTCAAAGTTTTGAAAACCAAAATTCCCATATTCAAATCCGCATAATTCCATACAAAACTAAATCAAAAATCCCAACGGCAATGTTCCCGTTTTGACATCATAATTGTACATCCTCAGATGGGTCGTGGACTCGTGGGGGACGCGCGGCGAGCAATCACGAAATCACATCGTAATGAATGTGGTAATTCGTCGACCTTTGATTCGGTGCATCAAAGTTAAAAGGTTACTGACGCTTTAGTGACTCAAATTACACAGAGATGTATTATAGACAGATGGCACCCCACGTTAAAACAATGTGTTTCCCACGTACTGTGCAATTTTGAAGACATTACGTCCTTTTTTTTTCTTTTTTATTTCTTTCAGCTTCACGCTGTACACACTTACACTTCCGTTGCCCATTTCCCGCCCCGAATTTTGTAGGCAACGCCACGTTTTGCCTTGTTACCAGAGCGAGGAAATTAATTTCTCCGATTAGTAATCGAACCCACAACATGTCGCGTTTATAGTTTCACACTTTTGTCCCTGCGCCGCGATTAGCCGCAATATTATCACTTGATATTTTAAAAATGTATACAAAAAACATCACGAAGCCAAATTTCAATGCTGCACTCGTCCTATGCAGACGGTTGGTATTCAAAATTGTATTGTTATCTCAGCCCTTATCTTCTTATCGGTGTTTATTTTAAAACTAATGCGACGGAAAGACTACCGGATATCGTATTATAATAAACATTGGTATACCGTTCACAAAATTCCCATGAAATTCTCTTAAAAATTCTTACAAAGCAGTTATGTGTAATGTCTTGTTCAGATAACTTTGAAACAACTTTTAGAGACAAAAGAAAAAAATGACATTGAAATTTGATTGTTGTGAAATTATTGTGTTTTACACATCTCGCACAAATAGTAAGGTAAGTAAAACAACCAAGCACTGGTGGAAATCTCGGTCCGGTTATGTCATGTTACCAGAATGAGGAAATGAAAATATCGGTCGCGTATAGTCAGAACCTATGCGGCTGTACCACCAGTGGTCCCAAAAAGTAGCAAAAAAAAATCATAACATTTTAATATTTTTTTGTTACCTTTACGATTCGTCTATAATCTAATATCAGAAGGATTACTTTGCCTACCTCAAATAATAATACGAAGTGAACGGAGTGACTTAACACTAGGACTCCTCTGTCTATCCCACTACCTAAGATACAGCTAAAAAAAACTAATAATACAAGATCACGAAAAAACAGACAAATAAACCAAAACCAAAATATATGAGCAACAGAGTTACAATGCATACATAACGTAACCCCCCAAGTGAGCTTTTAATGTCAACCGTTGTTCGTGAGCTCTTTAATTTTAACCCATGTGGCTTGACATTTAATAAAACGCAACATACTAAAGTAAACAGAACCAATGTATGTTTCGGACTAGCTTTTCACCCGCGGCTTCGCCCGCGTAGTAAAAGGAAATAATTAAGAGTTGTGCATAACAAATGAGGTAAGGTACAGTGGGTCACGTCGATGATTTTATGTAGGTTTAGTATATCTCGCTAAATCGATGTATAAAGTTTTTAAAATTTGAACCAGTTGTTTCTGAGATTATCGCGTCAACCAAACAAATTATTCAGCTTAATAATATTTGTGCAGAATATTTTCATTAATGGGGGTGTTTTTCGAATTTCGAGAAAGGCATGTTACGTGATATTTATAATTTCCTTTTATTAAATCCTCGTATAAAATTTTAAATTTATATCGGAAATTATTGCATTTAACCACTATGGCACGCTTAAATTACCAATTTTTGACACTGTTATTAATTTTCCCTTAAAATAGTATCTTTCTTTTTTTTTGCAGCTTCACGCTGTATCCCGCACACGGCAAAGTAGGCAGAGGGAACCTGGTGTTAAAACATTACGTTCCTTTCTTTCCGCCGAATTCTGAAGGTATTGCTGAGTGGCGGACCTCAACGCCCCGCTTTGCCTCGACTCCAGAGCGAAGAAATGGAAATACAAATTTAAATAAATATTTTATTTCCCCCAGTGGGGATCGAACCCACAACCAGTCGATTTACAGTCACACTTTGTGCCCCTGCGCCACGACTGGCCTCAAAATAATAAAAATATTATCTGTATCCAATTAATATTTTCCGAATTACTAATTACAAAAATAAATTATTTTAATAATAAATATTTTGATTTACGATACATTCGCTCACATTGTGATGGGGCTAAGTTAAAATGATTAAAGAACATAAGCATTTAGTAACAAGCAAACCCACAGTTCAACCCTAGTTGTTAACCTACTTTATACGTATATAAATATAAATAGTATATAACATTCATAGAATAATCTAATAACGTCATATAATGTTTGTTACAATAAGGAAATGTAACAGGAAACAGTATGTACTGGATAGGCGTGCGTACGCTTATAACAAAGCAAGGGACATTTGTACATACATAATATATAAATAAAAGTCACTGTATGTTTTATGGATTAGCGATTTGGCCTGACTTTGCGTCAGAAAGTTTTTTCTTATACTCAAAAAATATTTCGAATTTACCGCAGCAACCAGAGTTTTGTGTAAGCACGTAGTAGAAGTAAAAAAGAAACGGACCAAGTCATCAGACCTAACCATATACTAATATCTACGGCGCATGATTTCCTGATAAAAAAAACATATTTACTTAGAAAAAGATATGGTCGTTTAAATCGCACAAAACCGCGTATTTCGACTCTATAAAGGGAATCAAAATATCCTAGAATTATAAAATTTTGTAGCTAGCATCTACAGGTAGTACTAGTTTAGGAAAAAAGCTGAAAATTATACATTTGTGGTCAACTCCTAAAAAATAAAGTATCAAATGAGCTATCAATTTCCCACTTGAAGAGAATAGAGAGAATAATAAAATTTGGCTTCTGCCATGGTAGCACAACCGGTGATCTTCTAGTTTACTTATCCCTCCACTCGAATACTGTTATTTCAAAAAGTAAGAGGACTTGGCACGTAGACATGGTGAATTCCTTTAATCGAGTGTGACACGGGGTGCATCTTGCAAAATGTTAATCTTGTGGGCTTTACGAGAGCTTATGCAAGTTCAAAAACTGCAAGTTTTTGGTCTAATTGCCCATGAACGCTGGCGTTCCTCAAGGTTGCGTGCCGTCCCCAACTCTGTTTTATCTGCATGATATGCAGACGATAAGTACGTGCAGGCCTTTCCCGGGAAAATGTAGACCATGTATGCCGAAATAACCTTGTGTCTTCTGTTGAGATATCCCTTAGGGATGTTTCTTTATGGGATGAAAAGAATTTGGTTCAATTCAACTCCTTTTCCATAAATAAAAAAACGAAGTAAAATGGCATATCAAAAAAATTAACTACACAATATGTAACTTAGACACTTGTATGTAATATAATACCAAATGCGGGCAAGTGTGAACTGTGAACACTCGCCTTTTCTTATTCAAAAACAATGTAAACGATAAATATCACCCTTCTCCCGCATCTTCAAAGGTGCCTGCCTAGATACTTCGTAGTGATAATATGTAATATTTCTTCTATTTTTTAACTTGAGGCCTTTATACATTCCGCATTAATGTACAGAATCTAAATTAGAAACCGCGGCGTTGAGTTTCGCCATTCAATACGCAACGTATCGAAAATTGGGTGGTGTATGAATATAAATATAAAAATCTAATGTCGTAACTTATTTCATCCATTCGGAACTATCGATTGTATAAAATGTTATCTCACAAGTTTAAAACTACAACATTCAAATTCAATCTAAATAATATTAGTAGATATGTGTAGATATATAACAGAAAAGTATAACTTTTATTGAAATATTGAGGCCGGCGTCGTGGCGCAGCGGGTCTACGCCTGTATGTTAAAGTCACGGTCGTGAGTTCTATTCCCAACTGTGGAAATGAATTAATTTCATTTCCCCGCTCTGGTAACAAGACGAAGCGTGGAATTGTATTCCACCACTCAACAATTAGATTATTATATATAGGTCATATACAAGTATACATATCATGTTAAGTAGAAAACAACACTGTTACAACAGTTTACAGTATAAAATTTCCAAAATAACGTCATACAAAATACAATAAAAAATGAACAATCCATCAATATCAATTTAGTAATAAATGTGAAACCAAAAAAAAATACTAACAATTCGTAACAGATAAGATAACGATAACTAATCTGTTGATATTTATTTTAACTTTATTGTATTTATCAATAATCTGTATACATAAATTTATTCAAAGATGCATTATATTGTATGGGATGGGCTTAAATATATTTTTTACTCAATTCCTTAGTTACTTAAATTACTTTTTTTTGTTCTTACTAAACCATAGCTAATTAACAACACGCGTTATTCGCACATCATGATAGACAGAAAAAAACAAAAATAATGTCCATACATTTATTGCTCCATTGGTTTGATACGAGACATTGCATGGAGTGACGGCGAAATTCAACAGTGTGCTTGCCCTGTGGAAATCGAACTCGCTACCACCGTGGTTACAGTCAGACAGATCCACTGGGCTACAATATCCACAAAAAAATCTGAACTATATATACCAAGAAACGAATAGAATAGAATAATCTTTGCTGTGCACAAAAATAACATATAAACTTGAGAACTAATATAAAAAAAGTGTGCAAAGGCGGTCTCATTGCTATAAGCAATTTCTAACAGACAAACTTAGATAAATCACAGACTAGTAAATGACAGTATACCAAAGAGAAAACACGAGGGGAATATCCCATAATGCCAAAACTAGAGATAAGTTTGAATCTATAACCAATGGCATTCTCGCAATCTTGACTCGATTTTATTCCGATTAACACATAACATGAATAATAACCTATTATATAATGTAAATTAGATAATTCCACAATTAGGAATATGTAATGGACCGTAAAATAATTCAGTATAACTTTACACATAATTATGCAGTATATTATACTACGAGGCCCTCGTGTCGCAGAAATATCTAACGTGAGGATTGTGGGTTCGATTCCCATTCGAAGGAAAGATTTGTTTTTACTTTCTCTGACTTTGAGTTCCGCAAATCACAAGCAACGTCTAGAAAATTTAGTGTTTAAGTGCGTGGCTCCCATAGCACAGTGGAAATGCGTCTAACGTGGTAGGAGTGTTGTTATACTAGGTTCCCTTTGTCTACCCTGCTATATACGGGACGGGATTAAAATATATTTAGGTAATATCCTAACGTTTTATGTAAACTTTGCAGTACTTCAAAAATTTTTATGTTTACTTAAAAATCTATTTGTATATGTAATACGCATATTAAGATTATTAAAATTCGGTTTAATTTTAGGTTTACGCGCTAGGTCCGCTATATACCGCACATGGCAGGGTAGCCAGAAAGAATCTCTCTGCTATCCACTTCCCACTTTTGTGAGAATGGCGAAACTGAATTTATTAAAAATATCATTTCCCCAAGTGGGAATCGAACCCACAACCTGCCGTGTTTACTGTCACACTCTTGTGCTTCTGCACCACAATCGGCCACTATAATATGTCACTATAATAGAACAATGAAACAGGTTGGACTCATCATGTAGGTCCCAAGGTGTTTCATACATTATTGTTGTTTCATACATCATGTATAATTACAGCAAATATTTAATTATAGCAAAGCTCTCGGGATTATTGAGTTATTATATGACACAATATAACAACATATCATATAGCCATAGAAAATAATTTTATTTTATTTTATTTTTAATTCAAGCAAAAGTATTATAAAATTATTTTAATGTAACTTATCCGACATTTTGGGGATAGTTGTGGTGCAGGGGCACAAACATGTCACTGTATAAATGAGATGTGATGGGAATAGAGTGTCATAATACTACTACATTCCCCTACCCAACCAGATGCAGGGGTTACAATGTGAAGCTAAAAAAATATAACACTTTGTTCTTTCTATATGTAGATATCCGGGTATAAGAATACTTGATTTATTAAACAAATGATTCTAAGTTATTTTTATTACAATCTAATCAGATTTAAGTACATTTATATAAAGATTTATTATTATCAATGTAAAAATGTGGTATTTACCGAACCCAAATCATTTCTCTTAACATCTCCTACATTCAATGTTTCTTTTAGAGACCTCTCTTAGAGATAAGTTATCTGTTGTACACATTTTTCTGTTATTATAATTTTTCTCTATATTTTCTTATTATGGCCTCTGCCATTGTGGCCAAGGGGTCCAAAGTGTGACTGAAATTAGATGGTTGTGGGTTCAAATTCCACTCCAATTCCACTCTAGACAATGTATTATTATTGCTTAAATTTTTCATTTTTTCTCTCTGGCAAAGACAAAAGCCCAGTGTTGAGTTCTGCCACATAACACATACTACATTGAAAAAAATTGGCAGAAAATGGGGAACAGAGTGTTAGAATCACTATGTTCCGTCAACTTTCCCCGCTGTGTGCAGGATACTATGTAAAGCTGATTTATTTTTTTCCATCTTATATAGTCCATACAAGAAATAACAAAAAAGCTAAGCCAACAAATGAATATAACATAGGTAACATTTTGTAAGAGGCTATCATGGCACAGTGGAACTGACTGGCTGCAAGTGATTATTTTCATTGTGCATTCATCACCTGCTGAGGGAAATTATATTTTTTAATGACAAGTTATTGTTGAGTCAGTCCCACAAAACACAATGTCACAAATTTAGGCAGCAAGTGTAGAATGGATTCTCTTTGCAGACTACATACATACATAGACAAACATAAATTAAAACAAGAGCAAAATGTTTCAATAGTAAGAAAAGTTAATCAATGAGTGTCAATTGATAACATAAAAACAAAAAAATAAACCAAATGTTTATTAATTGTTTTATCATCATTTCATTCATCATTTTTATACATTTAATAAAATTTTATACATTATATAACAGGCTAAAAAAATAAAATAAATGGATACATTCATTACATTTATAAGTATGACTGATAGCTGGTCTTTCTACTTTCACTTGTTACTCACTTTAAATATTAACATTTGCAGCCTTTGAATATGTGATAAGGGACAACTGGCTGAGCCTAAGACTGGATTCAAATCAAATAAATCAGCTTCACACTGTATCCAGCACATAACAGGGTAGGCAGAGGGAACCTAGTGTTAAGACACTCTGGTCCCCGCTTAATGGAGGAATTCTGGAGGCATTACGAGTTGAGTGGCAGAACTCATCACCACATCGCTAAATTAGTATGTATTATGTAGTAATAACTCCTACACTTATATTATACAATTGTAATTGGTAAATCTTGCTTTGACTAATGACACAGTACTGTTTAATATAAATGATATTAATGATAAAACAAAATTACAATAAGGTAAAGAAGTGTATGGACCAAGCATCTCCAAAGTTGTTATTTAATATAAGAAAAAAAACAGTAACTAGCAAACTTTTAGCCTATCCTGCTGTATGCGGGAGGTTCATCAAACTTACTGTATAAGTAACATACATTTAAAATATCTTATATAAAAGATCATTTTAAATCATCACAAGCCAGTATATTTATTATCAGAGCCACCATATAAGCAGGAAATTCAACTTTTTATCAGAGAAAGTTATAGTTATTAATATTATTTTTTACATTATCGTATTATTTACTATTGAAATTCAGCCTATTATAATTAATTTAATAGTAAATGAGTATTTTCCTTAATACAAATAAACATTTTAGATATCAATATTTTGCTGGCCTCATAATGAAAGGTTAGTATATAGAGGTAATAATTAAAAATATTAACAAAACAACGTGACATTGAATATTAAATTTTGATAAAAAAAAGTATCTCACAAAAACGTCATCATATAAAATTAACAATAAATTAACGTAAATTTATCACATTACGAAATCCTCCTATCGAAGAGTGGTCTTTACATTATAATAAAATAATTGTGCAAAAATATATATTTTATATTTTTGGTAGCAATGAGAAAAAAAAATACTGTTTATATTTTAGGTCTCTGCGGGAGGGATGATCTCAAGACATATTACAACTAAATCAACATTTAAATAAATTTAAAAATACATATATTTCGACTCACCAACAGCGTAGCACTCCTCATTTTCTAGTTTACGCCACACAGTCATATTTAAATATTAGTTTTTAATATTATTTCTAACTAAAAGTGGTGTTCGTCATTTTTATCACGGTCAAAAGTTTGTCACAACACGTTGTTTATGGTCGGGCGTAGATGCACACTGACGGGTGGGAGTTTGAATCGACACGCCTATTGTCTATGAATTATAACTTTTTATTAATAATGCTTATTTTAAATACTTATTGCGGTATGTAATAATTTATTATATATCTTTTAATCATTAATTTATTATATACTTGTAAAAACAAAATTTATCAATTTATTAACACTAAAATTTACACCAAAGATGGCGCTTGTTAAACATATTTTCAAAGTATATCTTAAGTTAATCTAGTCTATATTCGTAATCTTAAACAAAATCCCTAAAACTAAACAATTAGAAAGTAGATTAATTTTGTTACAAAATAGTTTTCTAATACCATAAACATATAAAAATTAAAATATTGTATGTAACATAATTTATAAGATTGATATAAGTCATTTGAGATAAGTATAATAAATAAATCTATTTTACTAAGTATTTAATTATATATTACAAGCTAAACCACATAAAATAAAACAAATTGTCATTAAGTTATAACTTTTATTATAACTTTAAAATCTTTTTCAGTAGTTATAATCTCAGGTATTATTACTTTAGAAGTTTCATATTTAGGATTAAAATTGTTAGAAAGTTGAAACGTGTCTAACTTTTACTAGTTTACGTTCTATAATAGTTCACATTATTTAATTAAGATCTTTTGTATTCCTGAGTTATCTATGGAAGTTAATAAAAATATTTAAGTTTTATTATTCCAGCGTATCTCTTAATATAAAAAAAATACTTACGGGAAGCCACAAGTAATTTAAAAAAAAATTGCCAATTTACCTATAAATCGTCAAGTGGAATGAATAACTAAGAGTTGTGTATGTCATAGTTAAAGGAGTGTCTAGCGTATTGTGGTCCGCAACCATGTTACGATTGGAACGAAACATCATTATTAAGGACCAGACGTAACTATGATTTCAGGAACAGTGAGTCATTTTAAATAATAGTAAATTTTTTTCTGAGATTTACGTATGCAGCCAAAAATACTCTTTATAACAGTAAGCTCCTGTTGACAAAATATAGCTAAACATCAGTTACACACATAGGACATTCGAGGTATGGAACCTGAAAATATAATGCTAAGATACTCCGCTTCCATTAAGATACTTCTTTTCTTAACCGAACCTATAGCCGTCGCGCTTACAATCGGACCTACGCTACGATAGTATCAAAACATGTCTTGACTTCCATTATTGTCATCTTATAGAAAATGAAAAAGAGTAACCCAAAAATGTATGTACAATTAAATATAACGAAGCAAGTAACTTTATTAATAACAATAGGAAAGAATTCACCGAAATATATAGATCATTATAAGTGCAGTTTGTATTTAAGTTGACACACGCTTTTATTTTTTATTTTTATTATAACTCATATGCGGTGTTCATTATTTGAAGGTCGTTTGTTAAATGTTACGATTTGAAATATCTAGCATATTTTAAATCGTAACATAATTCAATTATTTACTTTATCTACAACTTTATAACGTAGAATGTGTCGGTTCACTCTTTTGAGAGTACTTTGTCTCTAAATAAATCCAAGCACTATGTGATAACTTGAGAGGGTATTCGCTGGTAAGGGCGCCATATGGAACTAGAACCTAAACTTGCCATCGACCGGGCCGGGAAGAGTTTTGTTTGAGTTCACTCACACATTTACTGCAGTACGTGCACCGTTTGATGGAGATTAGTGCTTAACTGACACGCCCACAACACCATAATCGAATAAATTAAATAATGAATATAGACAGGAGTCGAATCCATAACTATCGTATCTATATAAAAACAACGTAGGTTAACTATCTGTTACCATCACCAAAAAGTACACGCTACTAACATTTTATATGAATAAAACTAAATTCTATTCTAACGTAGACGCTTTAGTAAAACGCTCCACTGTTCAAACTACTCGGCATCGTCGTTTTAGCGCTCACGAACACCAACACGCTGTGACAAATGTGTTTTAAGCTCTTAGTTTCTAAAGCTTTAGAATATTATACTAATATTATTGTAATTTCTTTCTATTGGTTTGCTTAGTTTTGGAAGCTGTCTTAGTGCAGTGGGCGCCTGTAAACGCGACGGTTGTGTGTTTGATACCATCTTAGGGGAATTATGTTTAATTTTATTTTATTTCCTTGCTCTGGTAGATGAAGTGCTACGTTGTGTCCAGACTCTCAACAATGCAACAACAACAACAATCTCTGTCAATCTCCACCGATTTTCCATCGAGGTTTTAAACTCTTAATTTCTTTAGTGGGAAACGGTGTGTCACAGCATTAAGTTTTTTTTATAATATATGTTTGTAAGATATAAAGTTTAAAATGAAAAACATTCTGTACCTACTCAATGTTCACATTTTACTTATTTCAAAAAAACGAAAAATAATAAAATTTTGAGCGAAAAAGCATTAATGCTTGATGCAAAATGAACCTATGGCCTAGGAATATTATTTAATAATGAAGTTTCCGTCGTGTAATTTGCCAGATCAGCTGGCTGGCCCCAAAACTTAGTTAATCTTTTGTATTTAGGTCTTCGGGCAACGAGATGACAGTATAATAGTTTAGATTATAGCTATAAGGTGTCGCGGTGACACAGTTACGGCACGGCGGTTATGGGCTCGATATCTTAAAACTATTTGCAATTGGGGGACGGCATCTAACCTGATGAATACGGTAGGTATAATAAAATAAGATTAAAAGAAACGGCCTTAAATCGCTTATAACTGTCACAAGCGGGAGTGATGAAGACGAATAATACTAGCGAATGAATTGAATTTTAATATAAAAGATGATTGCTGTCGCAGATTTGGTAGATAACGTAACACAGCTATAATACGTTATCTTTATATTATAAGACTCTTCCGCTTTCCGGCTTTCAGTGTGAGTTGCTGCTAAATTCGTTACAAAAAACTTACACTAGTTAGTTTAGTTAAACTAAATCTTACAAAAACCTCCTGATAATACATAATATATAATCATAGTTGTGTTAAAGACATTTCTTGTCTCTACTTATTTAAATTTATTTTTCCATTTCTTCGCTCAGATTTTAATTCAAAGCGCAGCGCTGAGTTCCATTACTTGTATTCAACACGTAATACCTCCAAACTCGGCGGAAAATGGGGAATGGAGTGTCTTAACACTAGTTACTTGTTGTGCCATGTGATCTCGGCGTAGAATAGGATCATCCTGGTGCTGGTGGTGTCGTAAGAGGCGACTAAAGTACGTGTGGTAGAGTCACGTCGCCAGCAATGGCAACACGCATGGGCAGACTCGACCGGATCATTACCACCCCCGGCATTTAAAACCGACGTGAAGTAGTGGCTTTATGCCACTGCGTTTCGCATCAGGTAATGCCGGGCCCCGGCGCCCAACCCATCTTAAAGGCCGGCAACGCACCTGTAGCTCCTCTGGGGTTGCACGGGGCCGTGGGCGGCGGTAATCACTTACCATCAGGTGACCCGCACGCTCGTTTGCCGTGTCTTTTCCATAAAAAAAAAACGGATATAGCTATAGACAACTCCATCTCTATTAAAATGTTGTACCTACGACTATCCCACATAATCAAATATTATTATGTTATAAGCCCTAAGTCACCATACTTTCAAAATAATATTAATAATTCAATTAACACCATTACTATTCTTCGCCAGAAAGTTCCGCGGTGTAATTTGGCGAAGCACGTTTCCAAGTTCCCTTCCACAAAGTTAGTTACAGACGGCCGTCCGAATCAGAACTCCAGGGAGATTAGTTTGTGATAATCGAATAATACATACAAATGGCTCATCCAAATGGAATTCGTATTAATTTGAATGGTTCTAATCATACTATGTTTAAATTTACGTGTCAATGATATTGGTTTGGCATTAATTTGGGTTAAGGTGTATACCATTGTGGCACGGTGGCCGATATAACGATGGTTGAAAGTTCTATAAAAATTACAGCTATTATTATTTTTTAACTTCACACTGTTTCTTCCATAGATGCCAGAAACAAACTGTGAAGTTAAAAAAAATTAAAAAGAAGTGAAAGAATGTCCTACTAGGTCCCTGCGTACCCTGCTGGATTCTTCTGGAATTTCATTCATTCCCCACTTTTCGGAATTGTAATGAGTGATGAAACCCAGCGCGCTTTGTCTTGTGACCAGAGCGAGGAAATAAAAATAATAAATTACTCAAAGGACGAATCGAACCAACTACAGTCGCGTTTACATACATATAACCCATTGCGCTATAACGGCTTCCAACGAATCGAAATCATTCACAATATTGCTCTCCAAAAAATATATAAACTAAAAACAAATAAGACCAACAAAACCGTCTCAAAACATTAAATACTGATTTAGTTCTGCAAAGACGTCCCTATCATGAAATTATTGTCCTTTAGAAGTAACTTATTGTTAGTTATAAAAATATACGAGGCGCAACAAATTGTGTCATAATAATATTAAGAGAGCTTTTAAAAGCTTTAGTACAGTGTACAGTGGAATAACTACTTTGCGAACATAGATTACAGTGCCAGATGCTTTTTGTTCCACTTTAATTATATATTACTGGTGATATAAATATGGCTAAGTGCGAGTCGGAATCACGTACATCCGTAATTCAGGGCAGGGTAAGCAAAGAGTGGTACCGAGTTGTGACGAAGGTTGCATCGAACTCCTAACCACCGCGTTTACAGCACACGCTGTCGCAAGCCTTCTTATAACGATTAAATTTCCGACTCATAAAAAGAGTGAATACTCCGCCATAATGTTGATTAAAAATAAAATATTCAGTGACAGTCGAGTTAATTTTTAATAAGTTGTAAAAATAAAAAAATGTAAGCACTTAAATAAAATGGTAAATCTGTCCCGCGCTTCATTCTACTATTCCATTTATATGATACGATACGATTTTTATGTAAAACAATGTGACGAACACAGCATATGATACATACGATTGTATTATAGTTATTGAATATAAGTTTGATAGAGAAGGAGAGAGAGAGAGATAGAGAAAGAAAACAGAATGATAAGTCACTTCTAGAGATCAAAGTGACTTATCACTACTACGTATTATTTTATTTCTAACTTCACTATAGTCCATATATAGCAGACAAAGCAAATGAAACCTAATATTAAGACACTCCGTTCCCCACTTTCCACCCAATTTTTTTGACATAGTGAGTGACATAACTTAACGCCGCTCTTCATATTGTTACTATAGTGAGTAGAAGTTATAATTTTGAGCGATTTTCAAATAAAAAATATTTTTTTATAAAGAACAAAAAATAATTTAGAAACATCTGTTATTTTAAATATCCTTAAAAGTTATCATCATAATGTCGAATGACTTCATTATAGCTGCCTCGCTTAAATTTCAACTCCTCGAGTGCTCTTGTTTTTTTTGTAATTTTTTTATATAAGTATCTACTAGTACTAAAACTTAGTATTAATACCTCGATCATATAAAATTGTATACTGCTTATAAATATGTAGGTACTGTACTGTTATCTTTAGAAATACATATTAGAACGTAGCGGGACTAGAATCCGTGCGTCCTGGAAACCGACCAGGCGCTCTGACCACTAAACCATACGTTCTCATCAAGCTATCAAAGTTACTCAGATTGACTGTACTTCTGTATATTAATTATTTCCTGAGTAGTATTTTCCTTGGGTAAAAATCGTTATTTTAGTTACTCAGTAAGTTTTTTTTATATTATGTGTTTATTTTTATAGACAGAAAAACATTTTTGTAACGAAATAGATAAAATGCAATATATTTAACAAAAATCTTTTCCCAGTGAATTCTCAATTGAAAAGCTTTTCGATTTCCTTAAGAACGACATATTTCAAACCTAAATTCGTCTTCAAGCTCCAGTCTAGTGAGTTACTGTAAATGCCAGTTGTCAATCTTATATATTAAATCGTTTGAGGCAAAGATATAAACTAAACTCGACAAGATAATAGCTATTGTTGTGGCTTTAAAGTCAAGAAAATGCTTTTCTATATTTTTATTTAATTATTAAAACATTATATCTGGAAGATATGGTTTTTATTTAATGCAACAAAGGGCAAACAAACTGAAGGACCACCTGATGGTAAGCGGAACCTTTGCCCATGGACTTTTACAATCTGAGGGGATTGCGGATGCTGGCCTTGAGGATGAAAGTGTCTGTAGAAGTGAAGCTTGGAAACCCTCAAAGAATAGCGCTTAAGAAACGCTTCAGGGTAGTTCGAGAAACGTTAATATTAAGATACGCGGAGCGGAAATCGAACCCACAACTATAGCTTTTACTAATAGACAAACAAACTGCCCCATTGAGAATTTTAAAATTATCTATGATGGTTAAAAGACCCCTGTGGCATAGCGGTACAGCGGCTGAAACACGACGGTTGTGGATTCGATTTTCACTCCAAACAGGTAGCAAGACAAACCTACATTGACATCCACCGCTCAACACTTAATATCAAAAAAATTAGGGAAACTGAACGTAGGGAACGGAGTGTCTCGATACTACCTAGTACCCGTCTGCGTGTTATATGCGAGATATGAATACACAGTAAACCAGTATTGATTATACCTGACACTAGTAAGCCTTCGAGATCTAAACAACAAATTGTACGTGACGCAATGATTATTGTCTTCGCTAATATACATATATGTATATGTTATTTATCAAATCAGCTTCACGCTGCATCCCGTACACAGCTGAGTAGGCAATTGGAACCTAGTTTTAAGTTTCCCATTTTCTGCCAAATTCTAAAGGCATTACGTTTTGGTGGATTAACTCAACGCCGCGCTTCGCTAACAAGACAAGAGCGAAGTAACGAAGATATTAATTTAAATAAATATTTATTTTTTATTAAGATATAATAGAATTACATTAATAATACATTATATTAGTATGTTAAAAGGGTTTAAAAGAATTAATCATTCTTTTATAAATACAGGAGGTTTTAAATCGCATATATTAAGCGCATATTTATGCGTATATATATTTTTACTGGACAAAAAAGTAAAACATTTAAGCAATAACATGCGTTTATTTTTTTTATTTTTTTTTATTTAATTTTCTTTTACAAGCTGTAATTTCAATTGATGTCTTCTCAAAATTTAATACCAAAAAAATATAGGACCAAGTATTTTACAGATAACCTCATTTTGTCCTCTTTTGATTGATACTAAACGAATATTATTATTATATTCAATTTTCCTAAGGCTTATTGTAATTCACTCAAGAATATTATAATAATGTGTAATGTATAATATTTTTATAGGTTATTATGAGCAAAAATATAAAAAACTCTTGGTGTCTAACTAGTTTCTAGGTGTCTTCCTGGTGTCTTCTAGTTTGCGAACTAACATTAGCATGTTTTACAACGTGATCTTCTTCGTAAAGAAACATATTAAATCTCTAGTTTTCTTCGGCTTAGAGAAGCTCTGCGGTTACTGCATCCACGTCTTAAACGATTTATGCTCAGTTATCAAATAATTGGAAATTATTATAAGTTTTTTTTGCACTAGATAAGTGTAAAAAAACTTAATTTAGTAGTCATCAATCAATATCATGATAGCGTAGATGATATCCAATATCATCCTGTATATGGACTGGATCCAAAAATCTTTTAAATCATTACTATTGTATATATGCATATCTAAATAAAATAACTGAAAGAAATCTGAATTAATCAATAGTTTTTTAACTTCCATTTTTTATAGCAAAGCAAGTGTCAAGACACTCTACTCCTACGTTAATAATAGAGGGCGTCATAACGTTTAGTTATAGAGACAACATGCTTTGTCTTTCGTTAATAATCAGTGATGCCCTTAGTAGTAACCATACTATGGTTTGCCAATGATAAGAAAAATAATGAGTACGTGAGATCTGCTGGCACATGTGTCCGACTGTACGGTTGTGGATTCGATTCTCTCGAGACATTTTCTCGCTAAAGTAATGTGGCTAAGCGCGGCGTTGAGATCCGCAACTCAATGTAGTATCGAGCTTAGTTCATTGACACCTGGTTTCCAGGTTTGCACTATGTATGTACGTGATACAGCGTGAAGGTAAAAAATAATAAATACATTAAGAATCAAAGCAAGCACAAAGTCAATTGTAAGTATACTCAAGACTAGATAGGTCTGTATGAAATACAAACCCAATGTATAGGAAAAAATACTGTCCCGAGATATAATGAGGTTGTTCCATCAAATACTGCTGTTTCAGCTTCGGCCTGAAATATGCCCTTCGTTAGTATTACGAGGTCTGACGTAGTTACAACGTTACATTGCTTGTAGTTTTTGCTTGTGATTTTTCATAGTGTTTGTAGATTGACAGAACCTAGTGTTAACATACTCCGTTCTGTATTTTCAGTTTCACGCCGTATCCTGCAGATGGTACGGCAGCCAGAGAAAAACTAGTGATAATACATTCCGTTTCCCACTCATCGCTCAGTTTTCAACACATCACCTGTTGAGTAGCAGAACTGAATGTCGTGCTTTTTGTTTCGTTATTAACCAAGGAAATAAAAACTGCCGCTTTGCCTCGACGGTCTTAACGATAAATCGATAATAATTACAACCTCATTTACCAAAAATTATTACTATCGGTAATTAATAACATATTTCATCATGTGCAATCATTTCGCTCGGATGAAGCCCAATAGTGCTACAAGTATAGTCATATATACTCAAGCAATATGTTTCACTTCAATATCATTAATTAATTATGATTCCTATATCAACAAGACAAGAACAATAAACTGGAAGCGAATTGATTGAAACATTTGAAAGCGAGCGTCTCCACTCCAAAGCACTTCAGAAATTCAGATTTCGTTTCTGAAAAAAAAGGTTCTACCTCATTTATATAAATTTAACCAGCGGACTCGTTTGCTCGTCTGGTGGAACAATAATAGTGATAGTTTTTGTGACAGCCTGACGGTTTTATCCATTTGGCAGAGTAAGGCGATGGATCCTAGAGTTAAGATACTCCGTCCTCATGTATAGCTCAATTTTTAAGCCGTAAAGTGGTGAGTGGTGGAAATTAATTTTGTCTACCAGGTGGAATAAATGAAAATAAAAATATATCATTATATTCTCCCGAATCTGGATAGAATCCAGGAGTGTAGTGTTTACTTTTAGACGCTGTGCCGCTGCGCTATGACCCATTGCTATGAAAAATGATAAAAACCGAGCCTACTTCAATATAACGTCAATTTAACTTTTAAATAATAGGCGCATAACAGATTGGCCCGATTGATCGACGACAGGCTTTGAAAAGTTCGCTTTATCGACCTTCGAGCTCTTTATAATTTAGAAGTTTGACGAATGAGCGCGCACCTGACGGCTGAACGCGGAACTTATATTTATTATAAATTTATAGTCCTTGCTAAAGGTTTAATGATTTTTAGGGTTGCGTACCGCAAAAAGTAAGACCGGAACCCTTATAGGATTTGTCCGTCTGTCAAGTCGGACCGTCTGTCGTTAATCTCGAGATCGCCTTGATCGCAGGTACCAAGCTAAAATTAATATCAAATATTTAGGTCTATAGTTCCTTAAACCACAGAAAAAAATTTGTGCTTTTAAACTAACACAATCAAAAGATACTAGTATTTATGCATAGATTTTGTATTAAATTCGCCGTGTAATCAAAACCTATCGAATACTTCACGTGCGCCTACAGTCTGAAGTAAATAAATCTGAATAAATGATAACTTATAGGTATTTCACAGAAAAAAATCACTGCCAACTTGTAGTGTAGTTCATTTCATACAAAATTAATGCATCCATATGCATTAATTTTGTATGAAATGAACTGTGAAAAATGAACTATGAAAAATTTGTAAACTTAAGTTTACTAATTTTTAGCTTGTAGGTAGAAATATCAATAATTATAAAAATATTTTTTTAGCTTCTTGCTGTATCCCTTACATAGCAGAGCGAGGTAATAAAAAATTAAAATATTTTATTTCCTCGAGTGGTAATCTAACCCCCAATCTGTCGTGCTTACAGACACAAGCTTGTGTCCCTGCGCCATTGCTGGCTTCCAATATACGATTGGTATTTTTATTTATATTATTCAGCTTCGCGCTGTATTCCGCACACAGCAGGGTAGGCAGAGGGAACGTAGTGAAAGACACTCCGTTCCCCACTTTCTGCCGCATTCCGGAGGCATTGCGTGTTAAGTAGTAGAACTCAACGCCGCGCTTTGCTTCGACACCAGAGCGAAGAAATGGAAATATAAATTTAAGTAAATATTTCATCTCCTCGAGTGGGGATCGAAGCCACAACCAGTCGGTTTACAGTCACTCTGTGCCGCTGCGCCACGACCGGCCTCTAAACTGTTGGCAAGACGGTCTAATTAATATATTATACAATGTATTGTAAAGAATATTATGGCATAGCACAAGCGTGTGACTGTAAACGCGAAAGATAGTGGGATCGATTTCCAAACGATCCCACTATCTTGGGGAAATGAAAATATTAAATATCGTTTCACATATTTAATATTTTCATTTCCCCAGTTTGGTAACGAGGCAAAGCGCGGCTCAAACACACAATGCCTCCAGAATTCCGCGGGGAACGGAAGTGACCTAACACTGACTTCCCGGATTTCCTCTGCCTACCCTGCTATGTGCGGGACGCAATGTGAAAAAATGTATGTACTATTCACTTTTGTACGGATTTCTTGAATATGAATGGTGTCTATTTGTGCGGGTGTAGGGAAATTGTGTTCGAACTGTTCACACGCCGTTCGCTGAGATCGTTTATCACTCCAGGTTTTACTCATTTTGTGCCTATTGAAAATGTCAAAACTGTTGCAATCTTTTCAAATACACTAGACACTTGCTACGACACTAATTATTGTGTCACTGACATATTTTATACATTAAGGACACTAATTCATAATAGTGACACTCGATATAGAGATATACTGAGTGTACCGCCACAACAGCTTTAATTGAAATTATTAAAAAAAATTGAAACCATAAAACTGTATAAAAATGTAATCTCAAATAACAAAAAGCTAAGCAAATCTAAATTGTAATGCATTTTTTTAACGAAACCAACGTTTTAAATAACAATAGTATAATATAAGTTCATCATGGCGTGTTGTCGGTGGAAACAAAAAATAACTTTCATTTCGAAATAGAATAACCGAAAGAGTGGCTTTTATTATTTCACGAATACTCTAGCTTTTGTTTGCTATTTTTTTTAAAATAATTTTTAGGTTTTTAATAGTCTTTAAATTTTAGCTGCTATAGTGTAGTGGTTATTTTGTATTTTTATAGTATAGTTGCAGTACTTTTGATTTCCTAAAGCATTGATAGTAGTTAGCTGTCGTGGCAAGGGTGTGACTGTAACGTGACGGTTGTGGGTTTGATCCTCACTTAAGGAAGTTAAATATTTATTTAAATTTATATTTCCATTTTTTCGCTCTGGTGTCAATGCAAAGCGCGGCCGAAAGGCCGGTGAAGCCGATTTCATTTTGATTTCATTTTAAGTACGTTAAGTACTGTAGATTCTTTGGTTTTATTCGTTACAAAGTTGGCCAAGCATTAGACAGTGTTACTTGCGTACATCCTTATATATGACTTTATCAAATATTGACAACAATTTCATACAGCAATGAATCAAAAATTTCTTTTAACACGTGTCTAATTAGAACAGGGATTTTCCTTTATGTTGAAAGGCAATCGAAGTTTTCATTTAAAAGTCTGTTAAGCGCAACTTTTTCTTTCAGTCTGACGACGCCTGTGGCTGTACTGCACTTGTTGCTTTTGGCGCCTGAAAATTAGGCCCCGGTGTTAGCGAGATTTGTCATTTTCAAATTCAATTTCAAACCCAAAATATTCTTTATTCAAATAGACTTTTAACTTTTGGGACAAACTTATATAAAGCCGCCGCCAATTCTGCAAAGAAGAGTTGCTCTTTTCAATATAAATGTTACGATGTGTTTATTATTTATTTTTAATTTACGCTCTGTTTGGGAACACACACACATGTGACATTTTCGTTTTCCATTTTGCACAGAATTATGAAGGCATTGTAAACAACATAAAATATTTTATTTTCTCGACTGGGAATCGAACACACAGTCTATCGTGCTTTCACACTTTTGCTCCTGCACCACGACTGGCCTCAAACACTACTGGCTTGTTCGCTTACTGCAATAAAACTATTAAATTATCCATCATGGTACTCAAATGATCTTAATTTCAGATATTATTAACCAACTTCTTCAAAAGGAGGAGGTTATCAATTCGTCTGTATTTTCTTTTATGTTTGTTTTTATGGACGAAAAACTTAATATCACGCCAACCGATATCGATGATTCTTTTTTTAATTGAAAGGATACACTTTACCGATAGTTTGGTAAAATTTGGTTAGGTATTATGAGATTTGGTTAAAATCGTAAAATGGATGAATTTTTAACAAAGAAAGAAATTCACTTCAAGCAACGAACTAAAAAGTAATAAATAATTTTACATTAAGTCAAATGTACTTCGATTTTGTTAAACCAAAATAATTAAAAAAAGATTTTATAATTTTGAAGTCGGTGCCAAGCTAATGCTACAGCAATTTTACTACAACATCGTATTTCTAAGCCTGTTTGTTTTATTTGGTTGGTTTGTTGTTTGAAGTGGTTGAAAATACTTATATTAATATTATTTCGAGTTTGATTTATACCCAATACCACCTGCAAATATCTTCAGCCAGACACGTCCTAATATCCATAATAAATATACATATCGTATAAAACTTATAAAGTAAACTCCAAGTAGTCTCTCCTCGCAAAGTTGGCAAGTCAGCAGAGACATCTGCGTCAACTGCATCTTGTTGCTAGTTAGCCCAGTTCCTATGCATGAACTATTGCGAGAATCTTATGAGCACTAGCGCTGTAATGTTGGTTTTGACGTTGATTTATTATTTTAGCTTTTATGTACATAGTATCATTTATTCGTTTTTAACATTTTTAAAGTGTTATTCCACACTTAGGAAAGAAAAATATTTATTTAGAAAACGTATAAAATTTTTAAGGAGGAGGACACCGACCGACCTGGTCGGTTTCCAGGAGGTAACCACGCCTCCATATTCAATTGGACATAAATGAGACTTTACGACAAATCCCCATTTGTAAGTACTGTAGCTTTCCTTTGTAAATTTACTTAACTAACACATTTTTTTTAATCAAAAATTAATGATATAAGAGCGTAAAACCAAACAAACTCATCAGCTTTATTTCATTAGTAAATTCGTTCCTGTGGAGTACAAAGCGTGAAATTCTCTTTACACTCTTAGCTATGCTAAAAAAAAGTGTCTTCAGCATACAAGTTTCACCATTTTTACATCCCATTCTCTACTCTCCATTCATGTTAGAGACTTTGCGCGTTGGTCACTCTATCAGAGTAGGGAGACAAAAGGCAAATTTATAATTTAAAAAATATTACATTATAAAATCACACGCACATTAATAACTTCCATCCGTTCCATCTAACATTCTCGAATAACAAGAAATTCTCGAACAAAGAAGCAAAGTAGGCAGAGGCAATTTAGTATTAAGCCACTCAATTTCCCACGCACCGCCTAGAGATGCGGAACTCAACCCCACGCTTTGTCTTCTAACTAGAGCAAGGAAATTAAATTAATTTAAGCCCCGAACTCCGAGAGGGAAGGGTCATAAAAAGTCAAAAAAAATTTAAATTATAAAAATTTCATAACAAACTATATATTGCAAATAAGTAAGCGAAATGAAACAAGGTTCTTTAGATTTATCATCGACAAGTGGCAGCTGCGCTTTATATCGAATATTAGTTAGAGCGAAGAAATAGATCCCTCTTGAAAAATGTTGAAGTATATCCTTGAAGTACTTGTTTAACTGACCATTTTATTACTGATAAGTTTTTTAAATATAATATTTATTAAAATTACCAATACTTGAATACACAGAAAAATTAACCAAATTAATATTTGTCTCCATTGTGTGAGATAGATCGACGCCGCGGTTTTTCGTACTACAGTACATTTAAATTATAATGGTAATATTCTTAAATTAAATCATTTGGTCGTTGGTGGAGGAACTCACAACTATTGTGCTTACGCTCAGGCTGCTCAGCTAAATTTTAAAGTTAATTTATCGAGAAAGGCTGTAGACTAAACAACAAGATAATCTTTTCGTTATGAGGTAGTGTACATATACGATAAGAGTTACTTGGTTCACTTAAAATGGTTCATGTGTCATATACAATTTTTAGTTTAATTACAATTTCAGCACGAAGGCGAAACAGAAGGTAAAAACCAGTTTAGTAATAAAATATATTACTCGATATACATATTTTGTATACCATTTTCAGCAATATATGGACTCAACCCTTTCCCTACATTTTCGCTTTAACAGCACTAGGCCGTATAACTCATAAACATTCAACAACGGATGCTCTTGAAATATGATTTGTTTTCATATCGCGAACAGACGCTAATAATATTATTGTCAGCGTTTAAATTATATTTTATAATGATTAAAAAAATATTGTAAAAGGAAATCGAGGTCGTGCTGGCGTGGGCACACAGGCGAGCCACTTTAAGCGCGACGATTGTAGGTTCAATTCTCAGTCGGGGTAATGAAATATTTTTATTTCCTCATTTTGGTAACAAGACAATAGACGACACTCAACATGTCTCAATAATACCGTAAAAAACTGGGGAGCGGCTTTCTTAACAATGAGTTTCCAGCTAAAAAATATGAAACAAAGTATTTTATTTAAACGAATTAGTAGCTTCCAGCGTCGGAGGTGAACCCTCGTCATAGATAACGACGTCTGCTTTAGTTCGCGCAAATGTACTAACTAATAAGCAAAATATATATTAAGTTTACTACTATTTAATTATGTTGAATTATTGTAAAGAAATGTTGAATGTAGTGACGATACGCAAAAATACATTATTAAAGAGTTATTGTACACAAAAGTATATTAAGATTAATAATAAAAATCCCGCTAAGTTCAGATTTTTATATATTTTTTAGCTTCACACAGCGTGAAGCAAGATAGGTTGAGGGAACCTGAGAAACTACTGTTAAGACACTCCGCTAGTATTAAGACACTTCCGTTCCCACTTTCCGCCGAATTATGGAAGCATTGCATTGTTGAGTGGCAGAATTCAACGTCGTGCTTTGCCTCTTTACCAGGGCGAGAAAATGAAAATATGACATATTTCATGACCTCTAGAGGGAATCGAATCCACGACCTGTTGCATTTGCAGGCGTATGTCAGACGATCTATTATAGTAACTAAATAAATAGTTAATATAATAATCCGTTAAGTTAAGCTTACTTGTAGCCTGAAGCGTTGTAAGTAAACCCATGTCATAGATAACGAAAGTGATCCACTTTAGTTAGTTCATTTCGTTTTATTTCTGATAACGCGACCCGCATTTCCTTTGTTTCTTATTTTGATTTCCTACATATAGCAGGGTGGGTAAAGGGAGATAGTGGCGAGCCATTCCGTTCTCAGCGGACTGTCATATTTCCAAGAGAGTTTACATTAGTGGTGGAACTCAATGCTGCATTTAATTGCTTTATCGGAGTGAATTTAAATACGTCCAAACGCATTCACAGTACAGCCAACGAGTCTTAGCCGCCCTGAAGTTAGCAGTAGATGGCTATGCCGATTCGATTTTAGGATTTTTTCTTGCTCTTTATTATCTCCTTCCCGAGTGAACAATGCGCAAAAGTGCAGAAAAACTAACTTCAGGGAGGCCACGACTTATCGACCGTACTGTAAGTGTACATCATAACATTATATATGGTAGTCATATCTTTTTGTGTCTAATAAAAGTCCTGTATTACGCAGTAACGAAAATATAAGCGTATCCTCCAACTGACGAGTTAAACAGTATGCACTAAATGTGAATATTCTTTTTTATGTCTCGATGTTATACGAATGTAAAAAGAAATAGCCATATCTTATGTTTCCTACAAAAAAGGTTTATGTGATAACTTAGAATTATTTTTACTGAGGCTATTGCTATAAAGCTACTAATGTGCAGCGGAACAGTCCAACTGTAAATGCGATGGTTGTGGGCTCGAATTCCACCCGAGGGAATTGTTTTTAAGTTCCTCCGCTACGGTGTACACAATTACACAATGTACGGAAGTACACAATTTCACGAAAGTTATGTGAAACGTGACGAACGGAGTGTCTGAACATTAGGTTCTCTTTGGTTACTTTGTTATATGATAGATACAACGTGAAAAATATCTAGATCCCTATAAACATGAGCCACTAAATCTAGATCCATTAAAATACTCCTATACACAAGCGCCTTTGGTACACACCGTGTACACATTGAGGGAATTGAGTATCTTTCGACAGTGCTACGGGAGTGTAAGCTGAGAGGTAATGTCTTTGTAGAGATAGCTTGTATGTATAATGCTTTTTTTCTCTATTTATTATTTACATAAGAGGACATCGCAGCGCAGGTGCCCGAGCGAGCGGCTGTAAGCGTGACAGATTGTGGGCTCGATTTCCATTCGCGAAAATTATACCTACTAATTACCTTACTACTAATATTTGATAGTTTCGTTCCCTCGCTCTGGAAACGAGACAAAAATCCGGCGTTGAGTACCGCCACTTAACACGCAATGCTCCGAAAAAATCGGCGGAAAATGGATAACGGAATGTCTTATCAAGATGTTCCCTCTGCCTACCCTGCTGTGTGCGGGATAAAGCGTAAAGCTATTTTTTTTTTACCTTTCATATTTTATTATCAACTAGCAGCTTCGCCCGCTTAAACTACATGATAATTAATTAATAACAGAATTGATTGACAACAAATTACTACTAATATGATTTTTTATTACTTTAATCTGTAATATTCTAATATGAGTTTTTTACGTCATTACTGTAATTTCTATAAGAGTTTTTGATTGTTTCGAACTAAAAAAATACGACCAATGTTGATATTTGATTTATAAAATATATATAAAGCTAATTAATTATCATACCTATATATTTTTGTAACATTACGTTCTTTTTACCTATGTTATGTTTTTTAAAACTCTGTTAAATGTATTGATGTCAGTTAATAATTTAATTTACTGCTTCAGAAATAGTCTTTAATGTTAAATTATTGATTTGGGTAATGATTCATAATATTCTTTGTAAAATAACTGTAATAATTGCATATTAACTCCTGTACAGGTTTTAAATTAGTTACATATATTATATGAACGAACCAACCAAAAATTCTTTCTATTTACTTGATATTTCTTTCAAGGTCGTTCTTTATCTCTGTGTTGAATTAATTACGACTTAAACTTAACTGTTATGATTTATGAAGGTAATCTCCACTAACGATTCAATTTTGTTTACTTTATTGTATAAAATATTGTGTAATAGTGCTTCAAAAATATATATCATTTTATCAACAGTCATATAACCAAGATGTTATGAATGTCACTCTTTAGCCAGGAATCTTACCAGCGCGATTGCTATATAACATTCGCAGGCAAAGTAATGCCTTGAGTTCATTCAAATGACGATAACTTTTTTTAATGAACCGATTTTGATGAACTAAACTTTAGTAGGTTAGTTGAGTTAAAACAAAGCAATTGGTGAAATTTTTAAGTAAATCGGTTCAGTACTTTCAGAAAAAAATGTGGACATATATATCGACAGACAGTCAGACAAGAAATTCAAAAAAAATCTTTTTGCTTTCCGTTATTCCTTTTAAGTGTCCTTTTCCATCCATTCATCCATAGTCAAAATTACTAAATGTACAGACAAAATATTCTTACTGTCTTATTATATATAGAGATAATCCTAAACACATCAATATTCACATAATAGTTTAACAAGTAATTAATGAATCATCACTTCAAGGTAGCGGCTCACTATGAAACTTTATAGCACCAAGGGACTTAAACCGAATTGGTCGGAGTTCGCTAAGCCTTAGCTATTCTTAGTATTCGAAGGGTTCCGAGATTGGACAACTTTGATACATTCTTCGGTGGATATCTCTCGGGAAAAGTGTTCAATTGTTTAAAGGGTAAGCAAGTTTAGTATTAAATTTATATATAGCTTTTTCCCGCAACTTCGCCTTGTGTTTAAATGCAAATAGCTTACAATCGTTTATGACACACACACACATCTCGAGAATTAAGTAGAAAATGGGAAACCGAGTGTTGTAGCTCCAGGTTCCCTACCTTCCAATATGCGGTTACTTACGGTTAATTTAATATTGTTTTATAAGATATTATTAATAAAATGTTTCTTTAGCAATACAACATGAGGACATACATTTACACAAACAGCAAACGTAGGAGAGGATCCCAAAGAAATAGCAGCCATAAACTGTTTCTTGCAAAATATTAGCTATATAAGATAAGATGCCTTCTCGGGGCTTCCCCGGCGAGTGTCCTCTACGCCCGTTCAATCATGTGTAAGTGCACGTTTTTGTTGAAATATTGTTTTTACGCCGATATTTGTACCTGTACATTAATTTATGGAGAAATTACGTCACATAAGATTGTAATATAGCTAAATGGTTTATTTGATTGGAAGCTATAATGTCAGAAACTACTGGTTCAAATTGAAAAGTTCTTGTCGTTCATTTATCGAGGAGGAACCTATAGACTATATTATGTCTCGATAACTTAACATGACTTATATCCATCTTAGTTATTTCCATATGATCACAAGGGCGAGTTGCTGGAAACAGGTAATATACGTTTCCATATATGTCAATCTCTTTGACCATTTACTTGTCTACTTTAGTCGTCATTACCGTTTATACAACATATTATCCTAAGCTAAGCAGTATTTTATGCAAATTTGGCAAATTAAAACAAAAAAAAACCTTTTCAAAAACTAAAAATCTAGTATTCAACAAAAAACAACAATAAAAAATACGAACATTTCCCGTCTATTTATATAAACACTCTCCTATTAACGTCAATTAGTGGCGGTCAAATGTTTCGGTTCGGTTTCGGTTCGGCGGTCAAAAGGAAAAAGGGCAAAAGCAACGCTGCCTTTTCAGAAGACTTGCACCGATCTGATAATATTGGTATTTATTTTATTTTATAGAGACTGTCATGGTGAAGTTGAACAGTATGTACGAGTATAACTCCGTTCCAAGACGAAGGACGCAATGTCCCAAAAAATGAGAAGAAAGTGGGGAATGGAGAGTCTTAATAATGTATGTATAATTTTCATTGTAAGATTGCTATTTTAACTAATTGCTCTTAAAACAGTTTTAAAAAACCTGCCTCCCAGTGACACAATCGATTAAGCTCATTTTTTTTAATTTAAAACCTACATCTAAAACCTACATCTATATCTAAAATATTTGTTTTAATACTTAATTCATTCTTATCGATATCTACGACATGACTTTCTAACTAAATATATAAGTACTCTTCGCGCTGTATCTCCCAATGTTCCGCTAAATTCAGGTGGCATCGCGTGTTGAATTACGGAACTCAACACTGCAATTCGTCTCGATACCCGAAAAATATTAAATATTTTATTTCTTCGACGGGAACCACAATCTAAAAAAAATAAATAATCTACACCTTATATAAACCTATTTATAGTCTTCTCTGAATACTATAAATATAAAGACTATATTTAATCTATCAAATACAAGTTCAAATTGTTTTGTTTGGTATCACGTTAATCGTTTTGATGGAACCCTCTGCCCCTGAGTCCTGACCCCTGGCCACTTATAAAATGTCATGTGTCATACAAGCTTCTAGTTATTTCTATTGAACCACACGGATAAAGCCGTGTATTTAAAGACTAGCCGTGTACTTACATAAAATACCACACAAGGACTAACAAAAAGTGATCTTGATTGAAAACCACTTACCACCAGACGCTGGGTAAATATCTCAAATTCTCATGCTAATACAATAAAGTGGGCTGCCTTTTTTCACTGATTCGTAATATGGAATTCTTTGATTTTTTTTGAAAGTGTTATCTATTCAGAACTACTACTGAGGATAGAAAAAAATAGTTCACATTTCATTTCTTCGCTCTGATAGACGAAGCGCGTATGTTGAAAATTGGGTGCAAAGTTGGCAACGGAGTATCTTAACATCAAGTACCAACCTACTCATCCATATATGAAAAAGCGTGGCACTGTATTTAATAAGCAATAAATAATTTGAACACAAGAACCAAAATCACGCTCGAAGGACCACAAATGAAAGTTCCTATTTAATACAGTTATAAATACAGTACAATTTCCGACAAACTACGACACTCTAGATGGCTTGTATGTAGTATATTCGACAATCTGTTCCACGCTTAACGTATTCAGTGTAGAGTGTGCATACAAGCGCCTCTGAGGAAACCGCAGCTCCACGAGTTACCCGCCAGTGGCTACTAACTTTAGTTAGTAAAGTGAAATATATTTGGCAAAATGTTAGAAAAAAGTTTTGTTTTGTCTTCTATTTTTGTGTACAATATATAATAAATTTTCATATAAATATCGTAGATACGACAGATGATTTACCGTTATGTTTTATGATAATAATATATTGTAAGAGTTGTGTTTTTAAACTGGCTTATGTGTTTGAATATGGTTCGCATTTCACATTTATGTTTTTTATGATATTATATCCAAACTCCCGATGATATTATATCCTAATCCAAATTATATATTTTAGGATGCGTAACATTGCGTAAAAGGTTGATAGCAATTTAGGATTGGGATCTTTGAACCTTTTGGTTGAGATCAGACGTCACCGAGTGCGCGTCTGTATGGCGAGCGGTCATTAGGTGAACAGCAATTATGATATATTGGGTAAGTTCTAATGTGGGTTTTATCCTGCTATTATTTTCATACATTTCTTGTTTTATTTGAAAATTTTTTTTAAACTTCACTCCCTGTATCTTAGACCTAGAACCTAGAGTTATAACACACTGTCCCCTACCTTCTGCGAGGGCGGAGAAATGGGTATAATTTATCTCCCCCGAGTTGGGATCGAACTCACAGCCATCCCGTTTACAGTCAGACGTTGTACCAATCATTTACAAAGAAAAATAAATCGACAAATGCGATGACTAATTGAATAGAATACTATATCTTGCAGCGAGTGACTTCTAGAATCACTTGTAGTAGTTGTTAATGGTGGAGGTAAACGATACGAATTGGATACTTTGGACCCGGGCCAAAAGTTATTTGAACAGAAATAACGATATTGCTAGGCATTTGTGAGCTTTTCTGCAAATTTTCAATTAAATATTTGTTTATTGTGTATAATTTTATAATTGACGGCATTGCACGTCATTTGTGTTCGCAAAGGCGCGACTGTTCTGGGTTCGATTCCTATTTGATTGATAATTTACCTACACGTCCTATGTATGCATCTACTGCACTATCATTGAATTCTGGTCGATTTAGAGCTTTAATTATATAAATTGAAAGTATTATTATATTGTAATGATTGGTTTACCGCGAAGACAGCGAGTATTCTAAAACACTTATGTTTTATACTTACGTTTTCGTATATTTCGGTTATTTTAGTAATCATTATTTATTACAAAAATCAAAAGATAAGAAGTTGCCGGTGTGTCCCGGTGCCACAAAGGTGTGGTTACTTCGACGGTTATGGGTTTGACTATTTTCTATACAGTTAAACATTGATCATATATGCAGGTATATATCGAGTACAACTATTTACTTTAAAATATACAAATATTTTAAGATATAAGAATAGAACCACTAACAAGCACGTAGTCGAATTTCACGCCATTTTACGGAGCCAACTAACCGTGAGAACGTGGCGCTTTCCTGCCCCAACCATCCCTTGGATATGCGGGTGGGATGCTGTGAAAGTAAAGGTCAGACTATTGTATTAAAATTACAATATAATTGAGACCATCGTTATGCAGTGGGACAGCGTCTCTGTCTTACTATAAATGCGATAAATGTCCCAGTGAAAGTATTTTATTGCCGTTTCCCCGCTATGGCAGACATTGCGCGGCGTTGTGTTCCGCCACTCAATACGCAAAATCACGTAAATTGAGCTGAAAGAACTTGAACTTATTCCACACTAAGAAAAGAAAAGAAAAAGAAATAAAAAACGTTTAATAATTTGAACGTAGCCTTTTTCTTGTGTCAAAATGTCAGGAGGAGAAACAAAATGCAGCACTTCATAATCTATACTTATAATAAATCTGCTAGCAAGGGTGTTAAAGGATAACTAACAGAATCCATTTCCAACATTTTTGGAATTTTTGTCTGTTTGTCTGTTTGTCTGTTTTCCTGTTTATGTGAACACGCATCACGTCAAAAGTACACAATATATTTAAGCAAGAGTTATACGTAAAAATTACCAGTAAATCAAAGTAACATTTAGTGTTTATTTCATTGTAATAGGTTCACTCTATCAAAAGATATAAGTATTTAAGTTTCCAAGAAGCTTATATTTGAGATAGTAGAACTCGATACTAGAAACGCTATCTATTTTATATTTTAAGTAGGTAGGTAGGTAGGTGGGTAGGTGGGTAGGTAGGTAGGTAGGTAGGTGGGTAGGTGGGTAGGTAGGTAGGTTGGTAGGTAGGTAGGTAGGTAGGTGGGTAGTTAGGTAGGTGGGTAGGTAGGTAGGTGGGTAGGTGGGTAGGTTGGTAGGTGGGTAGGTGGGTAGGTAGATAGATAGGTAGGTAGGTAGGTAGGTAGGTAGGTATGGATGTATGGATGTATG
The DNA here is from genome assembly GCA_917862395.2 of Heliconius sara. Lineage (NCBI taxonomy): Eukaryota > Metazoa > Arthropoda > Insecta > Lepidoptera > Nymphalidae > Heliconius > Heliconius sara. The sequence goes on along the minus strand of OU860798.1, from coordinate 635,479 downwards.
GATGTATGGATGTATGGATGTATGGATGTATGGATGTATGGATGTATGGATGTATGGATGTATGGATGTATGGACGTATGGACGTATGGACATATGGACGTATGGATGTATTGATGTATGGATGTATGGATGTATGGATGTATGGATGTATGGATGTATGGATGTATGGATTTATGGATGTATGGATGTATGGATCTATGGATGTATGGATCTATGGATGTATGGATGTATGGATGTATGGATGTATGGATGTGTGGATGTGTGGATGTGTGGATGTGTGGATGTATGGATGTATGGATGTAGTGTATATTTTTTTCAATTATTATTACCAGTTAAGTATCGATACTAATGTGATATCTATATATTTAATATATTAAATATTTTTTAGTAAGTTTTATAATTCTAATAGAATTAAACAACTTTATAAAATGATTTTTCCTTGCATGCGTTGTAATAATTACAACATAATATATAAGATTTTATATGTTACTTTAATTATTATCTTAAAATAATTAAATGTATTTTGATCAAATTTATTTTCTTAAAAATTAGGAGTGTCCAACAAAGCTATCATTTCTCTATGAAGATATAAATAAATAGTTATAAAGGTCAGTTATTTAATCATTACACCATTCATACATGACGAATATTACAATAAAAACAATTAAGCCGATTATACTGCTCCCGCACCGCGCTCACGTCTTAGCTCTTTAAATCGCTTAAGTCGTTTCTGAGATAAGCGTCGACTAACAGAAAAACCAAGAAACCGACAAAATTTATAAATATTATTGTTGCTGATTCTATCACTTTGTTAATTGCTCCAATAATAATTACTTTGTTAATTGCTCCAATAATAATTTGTTTAATGAAAATCGAAAATGTCATGGTTTTAATAATTTTCACATTAGAAATCATAAGTGCACTGCAAGCATACATTATTTATTACAACAGGAACGTAATTCCCTGTACCGAAACAAACAAATAATTCACAAAATTAAGCGGGTGAAGCCGCGAGCTGGTTTCTCTATAGAATATATTATTCTACATTATATCATAAAAAACAGTACATATAACGGTATCCTCCTGCAGTATAATTATTTTTAGAGACAATTTTTTAATTTGAAAAAAAAAAATTTATTAACGATAAGAATGTTGGTAGTTTTTCAAAAGGTATAAGAATTTAAAAAATGTCTAAAATATGCTTTCTTTGCAAGTATTGTAATAACTATTAGTTCTATTCACTAAAAAATCACTATAAATATTACATATGCTCAATTTGTGTTTTTGTCAGCACCACTTTAAATGAAACCATAGTTAATCACTCTATAAAAGCCTAATACAATAAAAAAAATCCTAAAAGTGAAAAAGTTATTTTTCATACAAAATAAATTATATATTATCGTTGATATTAAAATAAAACGCTATTTGTCATTAAACACGCAAACAGGCATAAGCCTATCAAAGGGAAACCGCCGCATACGCCTCATTCCTAAATCGAGTCGTAGGTATTGGCGACTTTAGTAATACTTTTGTAGTACGTTATTGGTATCTATGCGTAACTGCGTCACACGAAATATAGGTATGGATAAACATCGATCGTGAAATGAAAAAAAAAGTCTACGTCTAAACTGTTGAGGTATCTTGAATAATTTCTTTAGGTATGGGCTTAAAATATTTTATCCTATATATTGCCCCCGTAAAAGGAGCGCTGACGCTTCCATTCTGTATTAATATTAAAGGCCATCGCGGCGCAGGGGCACAAAGTTAGGTTAAGTTACTTAAATCGGTTAAGCCCTTTCTGAGATTATCCTGAACGCACAGATAAACAGACAAATTGACCAAGTTCTATTACATTGTTAAATGTCCGTAAAAATATTTTTTCTAATATATCTTCCACGTACAGACACCGATGAGTTAGGATTTTATTGTAAGTAGCGATATTACTATATATATATATATATCTATAACTATAACTTAGGTCCTAAAGACTCCTTAAGGCAAAAGTTTAAAGAAATAAATATATTGACAGTTGCATCTCTCTTATGGGAGGAAAATGCGACTTGCGTTCGTTGCAAACATACATTATAGGTATATTAAAACACGAACATAATTTTAGTATATTAAGCAAATAATTCTGTGGTTTAAGCGGGCAAAGCCGCGAGCGGGCCGCTAGTCACATATATATTTATTATTACACTGTCACAAAAACGCGTTTCATACGCATACTTTACATTGTTTCAGCATTACACTTTCACTTGTAAACTTATTTTAAGACACAGTAACTGCGATAACACTAACTTTAAACACTGGAACACTATGACAATTTTACATCTTACGAGAGGCAGAATAACGACGTACTCTGCTAATTCATCAAAAGCGTCACTTAATATAGCCATTCCCTCCTCTTCTATAAATAATTATGTGGGTATTATTATTTTTTATTTTATAAATTACCCTAACACTGACGAGTCTCTTACACTTGTTAGCATCTATGTAACGACATGTTTGCAAATTTCCACTACCATAAGTTATTACTTAAAATTATATTTTGGAACGAGAGCGAGTTTTCATTCCCTCGCTCTGGTAACAAGACAAAACATGGCGTTAAGTTCCGCTACTCATTACGCAATATTGAGAAGTTTTGGTCGGTTTGTGAAGATTATGAGATATGGCGAGAATCCTAAAAAATACACCTTTTTAGTCACGATAAAAATCTGAATGATTTTTTATAAAATCTGAATGAATTTAAGTAAAAATGGGGAATTTTATTAGGCGAAATTAAATACGTAAATAAATCAGCTTCACACTGTATCTTGCACAAAATAGGGGAGGCAGAGGGAAGGCACTACGTTCCCCACTCTCCGTCGAATTCTCGAGGCATTGCGTGTTGATGGTGGAACTCAAAGCCACACTTTGCCTCGACACCAGAGCGAAGAAATGAAAATAAAAAAATAAATAAATATTTCATTCCATCGAGTGAGGATCGAACCCACAACCGTTACGTTTACAGTGATACATTGTGTCGCAGCGTCAAGAAAAGTTTCAGTTAACAAATGAGTCTTTCCTAGTTCTATTTTCGCTAAAACCAAAGATATACATAAGTTAGTAAACACAGACGCGTACAGTCACCTAGATTACAGGTTGCATGCTCCCTGACAAAGGAGAGGAAGGCTTTTCTATGTCACTCACTCATTCTACGCACGACCGATCTGAAATAATAGAGTGGAGGGGTTGTAGGGCAATTGGGTAAAGTACTTTAGTTTAAATATGTGATGGGTGACCTCTTTCTTGTAAATGATTTTGTTATTGTCGTTAGTTTGGTATTTAATATTTTTATAATATTGTATTGAGCCCACGTCTGAATATCTGTTATTTAACCAAGACTTTTTCGCTAATGTAAATGACGAAAATAAAATCCACACCTTATTAAGTCACAAAAATGTACTATTTTAGCTTCACAATGTATCCCACATGTAGCATCGTAAGCGTAGAAAACTAGGAAACCTAATAGTGGATATCAAACCCACAAAAGCGTTACAGATAATACTGTTTACAAACAGCCATAGACAGCTATACATGCTCTTAGGAAAAATGTTTACAAAAGACAGCCGTATTTTATAAACATTTTTCCTTAAAAGGATTTAAATCCACGATCATTATATATAAGAAAAAATATTCCAAGTAAACTTCAATGTATATTTTTTTCACGAAGTAAACGGACGCTGTATCATGCATATTGCATTGAATATTGAGGAAATTTACTACTTTCCTTCTAATGAATGTGACTTAGTGAGCTAATTTGCGGAACTCAACGCCGCGCTTTCTCTTTGTTGAGAGAGAGAGCAAACGAATATAATTCATCACCCGAGTGTTATCGAACCCACAATTTACAATATAATTTCCACAGAACAAAAAAATCTTTGTAACAAGTTCAACAGATTTATAGCATACGTTTCCTCTGACTGATCGAAAACTAAGTATAAAGACATCTCAAGTATCGAGCCGGAGTATCGAATGCCAAATTGGCTTTCGTCCAGTCACTAGTCAGTGCCACTGTAGTGCTGTCAAAATATTAGATAACTGTTTTAAATGAAACTTTCAATTCATTTTTACAGGTTAAATCGCGTATATTTTAGTTTTTAAACCTATATTTCGGAAATCCTAACGTTTTGAATTGCATTTGCAGTAGTCCATGGTTACATATAATCAATCCTCTTAGAAAGTTTTATTTAAAATCCCGAACGTTAATTATATTATTTTTTATAAATCTACAATTTATAATCTTTCTTTTCTATTCAAAAAAATATGAGTATTATTGCTTCTTACTTTTTCTTCGTTTCATTCTGTATCATAATGCCACGGTTGTTGATTGAAGGTAGTGCGAATCACAGGGTTGAGTACCGCCACTCAACGTCTCGAATTGGGCAGTACGTGGGGAACGGAGTGTTTTATCACAAGTCTACCCTGCCATATTCAGGCACAGAGTGAAGTTAAAATATATATATATATAATTGCGTACATCACTATTGTCTGCCTTTATCATTCTCACATTGAGCAATTCTGTGTTAAAAATGATACAAATATCCGAAGGTATCCTTAGGATTGGCAATAAATTGATTTATAAGGACTTTATTTCGCTTACTTATGTAACTATTTGATTAATATTATATTTCTTTTGTATATTATTTTATTATATTTAGCTGTGTACTAAACATTATAGCAGGCAGATGGAAGATAGTCTTAAAATACTTTCAAATTCCAATTTCTAAATTTTCAAGATATTACAATTAAGTACATATAGGAAATTAATATAATGTAAATATAAATATTTCTCCGAGTTGAGATGGAGAGACCCACAAGCGTCGGTAGCGTTTACAGTCAGATGCTGTTATCACTAAAATTTGTTTAATATATTTCGTTTTATTTAGCTTCACGCGGTATCCTTCCCATACAGTAGGCAGAAAAAACCTAAGAACCTAGTGCTAAGTAAGATACTTCTCTTTAAACAAATGAAAACATTAAATATTTAATTTCCTCGAGTGGAAATCAAACCCACAATCTGTCGTGTCTACGGTCGCACGCTTGTGTCCCTGCGCCACAAGTGGAACGAATATGACTAGAAATATATTTTATACGGAGGATCCACGAACCAAGTGTTCAACATTATCTATATATAGAGATATAATGTACTAGCCTTAGGAAACTGCACAATCTTCTTCGTGTGTTGTCCATACAACGTGACATGACGAAGTGATTAGTGCGCTACTGGCACGCTCGGGACGTCTTAAACTAAGAACAGAACCGTAGCCTTAGGAAGTCGAAATTTGGCAAGTCAGTCGGTTGGGAAGTTAAGGCGAGCACTGAGAGACGAACTCACTCAGCTCCTGCGGGAACGGGAAATTAGAGGACTGGATTTTCCAATTTACGTGATATAAAGTCCTCACAAATCAATCTGTAGGCAACAACTATTTTCAACATATACTTTTTACAAAATGAACAATAATAATTTACCAGAAACCTTTCACTTTGTGCAAACAAAACGTTAAACAACATGTGACGTCACAATATCACCTAAAACACATATTCATGAATTTTTTGCCGTAAACTTTACTTCAATGGGCAATGTTTTGGAACTGTACTGCATATTTCCATCGACAGTATTTACGGAACAAAATACGAAACTATTTGAACTTTTAATACGGGCTTTGTGCTTGTAGCAAAGCTGTTGAAGGTATGTTTCAATGAATTAAAACATTCTCACGTTTACTTTTCAACTTTTTTCGATTAAAATAACTAAGCTTTCAGTAGGATTATCAAGTATGATTTAAATATTTTTTTTAGATTCGCGCTGTATCCCGAAGTGTAGCACATGTAGCGATCACAGAATGAACCTTGTGCTTAGATACTGTATTTGTTCAGGACATTGCATCTTGTCTTGTTGCCAGAGCGATGAAATGGTAATGTAAAATAAATTTATTTCTTTATATGAAATCACTTCACTTTCACATGCTTTTCACAAAGGACGTAGCCTGGGGACACTCCGTCCTCCGTTTTCGCTACTTAATGCCGCATTTTGTTTTACCAAACTAGTGACATATAAATAATTTAAACAACACTGATTTAGTTCCATGTGTCAGACTTAATTTGCGAGAGTCCGTGCAGCGCTGGCTGTAAGCGTGATGGTTGACTCTGATAGAGTAACCGTGGCTTTATGCTTCCCTATAAATATACAATGTTTGAAAAGATGGGACGAAAAGTGAAATCTTACTACTTACTACTAGATCTCCTCTGCCTTCCCTATAATATATGTGTGGGATAAAACGCCAAAAAACATCGTTATTATAGCTAGCTACCTTCATTTTATCAATCAAAATCAATAAAAAATTAAATTAATAACTTTAAATGAGAAGAGTGAAGACCGGAGTGACTGATCAATTGGTATTTATTTTCTATAAATATTTCAATTTTAAAATAATTCAGATTTTATCTTATGGTACTTGCAGTTTAATCTTCAACATTTCCTGTTATATTTGACCATTTTCAAAGTAAATAAAGGTTCTTATAGAAGCCAGGTAACTCCGCGTACAATGTACACATCCGGGTACCCCGTAATAAAGGATTTCGTTAGCTCCATCGGTTATTGTTCCTAATTTGTTTGGTTAATAATATTCTGTTAACCAAACTGTGACCCCCGAGTCGACCTTCGGGCCGCATCAAATCCTTCCTCTCTCAGTCCACCCGCACTCCCTTAGGTATCCATCTATATGATCAATTTTATTTAGCTAGATCTTGCATTTTCATGATTACAAATTTTAAATGACACTTTTTAACGAATTAATCGCGTATGTTTAGTGTTATACATTTGTGGAAACCCGAAGTTTCGAACACTGCAATAATCCGTACTGAAGAGTTAGTGCGTAAGAATGCGTGAGGTGAAGGGGGAAAGGTCGGGATCAGGTGTGTTTTATGTCATCTTCGTCAGTCACTTGAATAGAAAAGTATTTTAATCGACTGCGACGAATCCCCAAACTAGGGTTGTGTTTTGAGCGCGTACGTCTGTATGTATGTCCGTTCCATCATCTTCTACCACTGCCTTACTATGTGCGGGTTGCCACTAAATGTAATATCTAGTGATACGCACATTTTATTTAGACCTAATTTATGATTATTATCATTTGTTGATAGCGGGGCGGAAAAATAGTGGGGCCTTGTCTTACCCTATTGGTAAAGTAGAAATATTTTAAACATTCATATTTAGCAACAATTTTAGTAGTTCATTTACCAATCGGAGGAATTCATTATTTTCATTTTCTCGCTCTGGTAAAGCAATAAAGTGCAGCGTTGAGTTCCGCCACTTTACACTCAACGTCTCGGAACTTACATCCCATATTTATAAGCCCCTTTTCAACTTCGAGATCGTTCTTGAGATTCCGTTTACAGACACAGATTATTAAAACTTGGGTGGCGAAACTCAACGCCACGCTATGTCTACCAGATCTGGCGAATAAAAAATTCATATAATCGTATCACCACCAAGCGGGGATCCAACCCACAATCATCGTGTACAGTCAGACGCTGCCCCACTGCGCCACGACGCCTCATATTATTATTCATAGAATACATAAACCGCTCCCATAAAGGCTTCCTTAGAAATTCAACAGCGTTCATTAAATATAACCACGTATGCGTGAGTTGTATTTTACCTTTAGTTTAGTTTAATGTATATGTTAGTTATAATTCAAAGTTTATTCATGTTTCTACTTCCGTTTTAGCGTAAATATTAATAGCTTCAATGTTTTCAGTTATTAAGTATTTAATTTTTTTACTTATTAATGTCTTTCTCGCTATAACAAGGTAGTGGCTGATGTTGAGACTGCATATTGAGTAACGGAACCCAAGACGGCATGGACTTTCTACCATCGTGTTATTTATTACACGCTGATCCACTGATTTACATCTACAATTTTCTCAGTTTCACGATACACCCCTTGGGAATTTTGTTTGTTGAACAATTAGAATGAGCAAATTAAAATATTAAATGTAAAAATTCCCCGAGTGGTAATCGAATAAATAAAAATACAACCGTCTCACCGCTGCGATTACAGTCACAGCGGTGAGACGGTTGTATTTTACAGCTACACAGCTTCACGCTGTATCCCGTACACAGCAGGGTAGGCAGAGGGAACCTAGTGTTAAGACACTCCGTTCCCCACTTTCTGCCAAATTCCGCAGGCATTGCGTGTTGAGTGGCAGTACCCAACGCCGCGCTTTGCCTCGACACCAGAACGAAGAAGTGGAAATATATTTTTTTAAACATTTTTAAAGTGTTAATCCACACTTAGGAAAGATAAATACTTATTTAGAAAACGTATAAAAAATTGACGGACTTGAACCCGCGCCTCCTGGAAACCGACCTGTTCGGTTTCCAAGAGGCGCGGGTTCGAGTCCCGCTACGTTCAAATTTTTATACGTTTTCTAATTAAGTATTAATGGAAATATAAATTTAAATAAATATTTCATCTCCTCGAGTGAGGATCGAACCCACCCAACCCATCAGTCGGGTTTACAGTCCCAATTTGTGCTGCTACGCCACGACTAGCCTCAACACCTGCTGACGATTGGCGGCCTACAGTCAATCTCTATAAATATATCCATTAATATACACATGTGAAAGTAACATTGACTTTCAATGTTGAAATTAAGCACTAAGCATCTAGAACTTCTTAAAGAATTTTTTTTTCTGATTGAAGTGATTACTTACGTCATTTAGGGAAATGAAAATAAAGATATATAAATGGGAGTAAGTTAAGTCGACGTGAATAATATTTGAATACCACTTAATATTCATAATTTTTGTTTCCCACTTTCAGTACAATGCCCGCGACAGTGGCGCTCCTATTATTTTTACCCATTTTATTTTTTTCAAAAAAGCCATGAATTAGAAATAATTCAGTCTTTCAAATCGAAAATCGAATCCACAATCATCGCATATACAATCAAACGACATACTGCTGAAAACGCCAGGAATGTCCTGTCAACTTAATAATATTTAAAACACCACGTTTAAGTTTATATTGTACTTGTTAAAGGAGCCCCGACGTTGGTTGCGACATTCACTTCAGATACCGCCTTTCTATCTCACTCCGGTTAACAACAACAGAAAATATTATTTCAAAATATGAGTGGAATTAAATATTTTTTTATTTATTCGTTCTGGTAACAAAACACAATGTGGCGTTCATTTGCGGAAGTGGGAAAGGAAGTGTATTAACACTAGCCTCCCTCTGCCTTGAAGCTGCATTTCTTTTTAGCTATAATGATATACATATATAGACCACTACGCAAGCAAAACCTAGTATAAAATAAAACAATAACCTACTTATATTTCAATAATATCAAAACAACTGGATCTGTGTCAATAATCGTTCTGTAACATACAAGTGCAAGTGCACTCCGCTTTGACACCAGTTATTGACATTTATAGTCAGTTATGTTACGGGCGGCTATTATTTATACTAGATACATGTTGACCTGCTGTCAGCTCTCTTGTAAATATGTAACTACTATTTTTATTTTTCTATAAGTTTTACGCTGTATTCCGCGTATATATAAGAGGTCAATCTCCAGGCACCACCCAAATATCATCGTATACAAAATAAATATATGTACGCTTTAACCTCTCGCCAATGTTAAATTAAACTATCTAACATAAACTATCTAACATAAAACTATGATCAAACGGAAGACCTCTTGGACACCTACTTGGAGTTTTGTTGTATGTTTGATACTACTGCAGTCGTTATCGTTATACAATTGTATTGTTGTACAATAAAAATTGAGATAAATAAATATTATATATTATTGATATTCGAGACATTGCGTGTTCAGAGACGAAACTCAACGCCGCGCTGATCATTCTTTTTCTTTTCTTTATAGCTTCACGCTAAATCCCGCATATAACATGGTAGGAAGAGAAAACCAGGAAACCTATTGTTAAGACACTTCTGTTCTCCACTATCCACCAAATTCTGAAGGCATTGTGAGTGATGGAACTCAGAACGAAGATATGAAAATATTGAATGTTTCAATTTCTCGAGTAGGAATTGAATCTACGATCTTGAACCCCTACGCCACGACAGGCGACACGCCATGACAAAATAAAAGAAATATCGTGAATACTATTAATAGAACATTTATAACTTTTATAACTTGTTATAACTTTTAGTTCTTTGATGTTCTAAATAACTATCTGATTCTCCCATACTACGCAGGAACAACATGAAACTAAAGAAATGTCAAATCTATCTGTCAAACGTGTTGTAATAAAGTTTTTTCAGAATATATATGTACGTACATATATATATATATATATATATATATATATATATATATATATATAGATATATCTATATATATATATATATATATATATATATATATATATATATCTAGATATATATATATATATATCATATATATATATATATCTATATATATATCTATATATATAATATCTATATATATATATATATATATATATATATATATATATATATATATATATGTGTGTATATATAGTACTCCCCTGGGCTAGTTCCTCGCCAAGTACGGTGGATGTTGGTGAACTTATCGAGTCATAACTTTGTAACTTGTTGTTGTTTAAAAATATGTCGTGTCTATATGTATAAAATTGTTTGGAAACAAAATATTTGTATCCGTTTGTAACTGGCCTTAATACGTCAGTGTATATAACACTGTAAACGCCACTGGTCGTGGGTTCGATCCCCACTCGATTAAATCAAATATTTATTTAAATTTAAATTTCCAATTCTTCGCTCTAGAGTCGAGGTTTTCCTCGACTGAGCTGACTGCCTGCCTGACTTTCGCCACTCAACACACAATGCCTCCAGATTTCGGTGCAAAGCAAAGAACAGAGTTTCTCAACACTAAGTCCCCTCTGCCTATCCTGATGTGTGCGGGATACAGCGTGAAGCTGATATCATTTGGTGTATGTATATGTGTACTTGATAATTGAAAAGAACTGTGTGGTAAGAAACGGAACACACACTCACACACGCACACACACACACACCTAGTAAAAGCACGTGTAGATGTAACCTCTTATATGTATGGGACATATAAATAACTGAGCTTCTTCAAGTACATAGTTATTTACACGAAAATAAGAGTAAAAAACAAACAAACAAATATGATTATTCGATGTCTTTTTTTGTTTGTTGGTCTGCCTGTTCGGGCTAATCTACGGCATAGCTTAACGTAATTTTATAAGGCTATCACTGACAGATAGGAGAAGTTGTGAGGGAACCTATAGGATCGGGATTTACTTAAATTTTTAATTTGACACTTTATAGAATTTGTACCCGCAATAATTATGGTTTAATAGGGTAGATTGCAATTTGCTTTAATATCAAATTTTATCGTAAAATAGATCGCGTTTATTATAGTACCAATTTTGTACAGAAATTGGTCGATAAATCAAAAACCGCATCTAAGCCACTGCAGGCAAACTGCCCAACTGCGTGTATGGATAAAGGCTTTTATGTATTAAGCTATTGTTCTTAATATGAATTATTAATTATCTATATAAATTTCATGTTCCATTTTTCATTTTCCTCTGAATTCTGGAGTCATTGTGTGTTGAGTAGCGGAACTCACCGCCGCAATTTGCCTTGATATAGAGCGAGGATATAAAAATATAAAATTTATAATCACATATTGTGCCACTGAGCCACAACGGGTCTCTACAAATAAATTTATATGAATTGTAATATAAAAAAGAACAGCGACGTAAAAAATACTAAAAAAACAAACGAGGCGAGCCATCTGTGAATAAACACGCGGATTTTATAACAGCTGTAAAGTAGGATAGCGCTGGTTACTGTAAATATGTTTTGTTTACCTTTTTTTTTTATAAATTTTCATGTATTTTTGCCTCTATCTTGTCACAATAGAAAATACCTACGAGTATCGTATATGAGAGTATAACAAAGACTAAATTCACGATCAAAGCAAAAAAGTAATGTAAATTAATCGACGAGTCATGGGCGTCTAAAAGTTAAATTTTCTGAAATTTTGCACATTTTTCAGTCGGGAAGAAAATAATCAAAAATAAGAATAATTCTTACAGCTAACATCAGGGCAGCGACGACTCGTCAACCGTACTATAATGTTATTTAACATAACGTAGAGTCACCGTAGTCTCTCGAAAAAATCAGCGAAAGTCATATTAAGTGGTGCAATTACTCAAGCCCTTTTAATACGTTACTGTCACGATAGATCAAATGTAGATTCAAAGAAAACTTTTACCTACATATATTAAAGATAGCAACTGCATTGTTTAATTTTATTTAATATCTTGAATACATTAACAAATGTGATCTCGTATAGAGAAATATGTATATTCATAAATGATAAGTGTAAACTACAAAATTATGTTTTATTCTTTAAGACTAAAAGTTTTGTTTTATAGGATATATCATATAGTAGCATAGGTAGAGAACTCTAGTGTTGAGACACTCTATTCCTCTCTTTTCTCACAATTTTTGAGACAGCGTTTACGGACCACGACTTGTCTCCTTACCGGAGTGAGGAAATAAAATAATTAAACATACTCGAACTCACAACCGTCACAATTACAATCGCATGTTGTGCCAATTCTGCATCTACTATTAATGAAAAGTATGGGGCTTTTAATAAATAGAAGTCAGTCACGGCGCAAGTGCACAAGTATGTAGATTGTAAGCGCTGTGTCTGGTTTTCGGGGATTCGATTCCCACTCGGGAAAAATTAAATATTCATTTGAATTTATATGTTCATTTCTTCGCTCTGGTGTCGAGTGAGAGTTGAGTTCCACCACTCTTAACACAATGTCTCCGGAATTAATTTCATCAAAAAAAAATCATCGTTTAATAAAAGTAGATATTGTTAACAGAAATAATTTGCCGTGTGATCCCGGCCTAGAATAGGATCATCCTAGTACTGGGAAAGTTTCGCAAAGCCCCAGAAAATGAAGTTGTAAGAGGTCTTAATTAAGAACAAATATAAAAAAAAACACTTTTTATGTGTCGAACTAGAATTTCTAAGTTAATTGATCGTTAGCTTATAAAACAAACCGTACACGAATCCGTCTTACGTTAAGACGCTCCGTTCCCCATTTTCCTCTGAATTCTAGAGTCATTGCGTGTTGAGTAGTGGAACTCACTAGAGCGAAGATATAAAAGTATAAAATTTATAATCATATATTGTGCCACTGAGCCACGACTCTACAAATAAATTTATATGAATTCATATATCTATACTAATATTATAAAGAGGTAAGATTTGTATTTTTGTATGTTTGTATGTATGTATGTATGTATGTGTGTATGTTTGTAGAGTTTTCACACAAAAACTACCGGGCCGATTTAAATAATTTTTTCACTATTGGAAAGCTGCATCTTTACTGACCAGCATAGGCTATATTACATTTCCAAAAAAATAGAGATCCCTAATAGAAATGCAATAATGTAAACCAAGGTGTGAAAAAATTGATCTTAATAATTCTATCATCGCGTGCGCTGCGAAAACTATTGATGATATAACAAAACAATGTTCTACAGTATTATAGAGCACATCAATATCTATAAAAAAGTCTGCGATAGCATATGTCTAACTACTGTAGTTATGACAATATAATCATTTTTTTATATTTTATACGTTAACAAAAGTGCCGACAATAATCAAACCATATTGTTCATACCTCTGCATCAATCCTTATCCCATGAAATGATATTTTATGAAAGATAATTTCAATACCTGTAAAATACTTTTTGAATTAATAAGATCGGACATCCCATTCAAAAGATATAACGAATTTAAAAATATAAATCTAAAGAAAATTATGTAATAATAAAAAATGCGTAGTGTGTGCCGTGTGGCCTCGCGCACCGTGGCGAGTACCTCTGCGGGTGTGGGGGGGATTTGTATCGATACCACTTAAATTATTAAGACAGTCCATTAGATTTTTTGTTTTTTTTTTATGGAAAGGACAAGGCAAACGAGCGTTTGGATCACCTGATGGTAAATGACTACCGCCGCCCGCGGCCCCGTGCAACACCAGAGGAGTTACAGGTTCGTTGCCCGCCTTTAAAGTGGGTTGGGCTCCGGAGCCCGGCATTACCTGATGCGAAACGCAGTGGCATAAAGCCACTACTTCACGCCGGTTTTTAATGCTGGGGGTGGTAATGATCCAGTGGAATCTGCCCAGTCGCCTCTTACGACACCACCAGCACTAGGATTAAATAGACCCGATAAGGAAAATTCTTTTACAATTACACGATTAACGTGTAAAAAAGTACCAAAAAACCTTATATCGCCTACGTTGTGGAAATTATTGACAATAGCGCAAAGTGATGTACTGCAATTTTATAGAAGACATCAATATCTAATATATATATTTATATTTTAGATGCCTATATATATATATATATATATATATATATATATATATATATATATATATATACTTTAGATATGTATATAATTAATAGTTTTAAACTTTGCATACAAAGTTATCCCGTAAGTAGTATATAATTTTTTTCAATTATTGTTACCAGCATAGTGTATTGATACTAATGTGGTATCTATATTTTTATATATATATATTTATATTTTTTCTACCCTTAGTGTTTTTCAGGTGGAAAACATAGACACTTTTTTTTATTTGATAAAATATTTTATTCACCATAAAAATGTTGGTAGTTTTTATAATTCTAATATAATTAAACAACTTTCTAAAATGATCTTTCCTTGCATGTGTTGTAATAACTATGAGGAGCTATTAAACAAAACAATACATTCTCATTTTTATAAATATATTGTATGTTATTACATTAAAACTAGCGGTCGCGGAGCAACTTCGCCTGCTTATTAGCACCCTTAGGGGTGAATTTTAAAAAAAACCACGAAACGTGTTAATAAAAATAAATCAGCTTCACGCTGTATCCCGCACACTGCAGGGTAGGCAGAGGGAACGTAGTGAAAGACAATCCGTTCCCCACTTTCTGCCGAATTCCGGAGGCATTGCGTGTTAAGTGGCAGAACTCAACGCCGCACTTTGCCTCGACACCAGAGCGAAGAAATGGAAATATAAATTTAAGTAAATATTTCATCTCCTCGAGTGGGGATCGAACCCACAACCAGTCGGTTTACAGTCACACTTTGTGCCGCTGCGCCACGACCGGCCTCTGTTACTCTGTACGAAACGTGTTCATTACAATATTTTTAACAGTCTGAATTTAAGTTTTTATAAAAATCGGTGGCGATTTAAAGATTTTTCCATATAAACTTTCAACCCAGTATTTGAACTCTTACGGGATGAATTCTAAAAACCATGAAACACGCGTTCAATGAAATATTTTAAAGAGTCTGACTTTCAAATTTTATAAAAATCGGTGCTGTTTTAAAAAAAATTAATACAAACTTTCAAGTAATTCCCTGTATCGAAACAAACAAATAATTCACAAATGTGGTGAAGCCGCGAGTTGGTTGCTATAGTTTATAAAAGTTTATATTGGGTTTAGATGGATCACGTGGGGATATCAATACATTTTAATCATTGGCACGTAGGTACGTTACATTCATTTACAGTACATATATTTCTCAATATATATTTCTCAAGAGAACTTAATCAAAACTTTGTGCCAAATATGTTTTATGAATCAATCTTAATGTTATATTCAAAACAAATGAATACTTGAAACGTATTAATAAATTTAATTAATTTTATTAATACGTTTAATATAACGTTATAACGTTAAATATATTTACTTATTATAGTTAAAGAATAAAAAGTGTGAAGAGGAATGTGTGATTCGATCTATAGACTATATTATTCTACATAATATCATAAAACAACAGATTTAAACAGTACATATAAAGGTATCCTCCTACAGTATAATTATTTTCAACCAACATTTTTAAACTTTTAATTTTGAACATTTTGAATATTTTCGCGTCATTATGACGAAAAATTTAGACAAAATATTCAAATGTTTTTTTTATTTAAAAAAAAAATTATTAACGATAAGAATGTTGGTAGTTTCTCAAAAGGTATAAGAATTTAAAAAATGCCCGAAATATGCTCTCTTCGCAAGTGTTGTAATAATAATAATAATTCTATTCACTAAAAAATCACTATAGATATTATATAGTCAATTATATAATGTTTTTATCAGTACCACTTTAAATGAAACCATAGTTTTAACTATAAAAGCCTAATACAATTAAAAAGTACTATAAAAGCCTAATACAATTAAAAAAATGGAAGGAAAAAGTTATTTTTTCATACAAAGTAAATTTTAGGTATTATCGTTGATATTAAAATAAAACGCTATTTGTCATTAAAGACGCAAACATACGAGTCGTAGGTATTGGCGGCAAAGTTCAAAGTTGCTTAACTTTTAGTAATATTTTGTAGTAGTATGTGATTGCGTTATTGGTATCTGCATAGATGCGTAACTGCGTCACAGGAAATACAGGTTTAGATCCTACGTGTAAACTGCTGAGGTATCTTGATTAATTTCTTTAGGTATGGGTTTAATAAACTATTATATTTTTAATTATTTTTATATAATAATAGTTTATCCTATATACTCCCCGTAAAGGGTGCGCTGAAGCTTCCATTCTGTATGAATATTAAAGACCGTCGCGGCGTAGGGGCACAAAATTGTGCCAGTGACGTGACGTTATGGGTTCGATTCCCACTTGGAGGATTGAATTGAAATTTAATCATATATTCATTTCACGTCAGTCATATATCATACGCAGTATCTTAACACTTAAGTTCCCTCTATCTTCCCTGCTATAGGCTGGATACAGCGTGAATCTGGTTTTAATTTTGTGTGAACCGATTAAAATAAAACTAATACTAAATATTTAAAGGAAGTTAGCCAAATTACAAAACTGCACTTAAATCGGTTAAGCATCGCATCGATTATCGTGAACGCAGAGATAAACAAACAAACTGATCAAGTTCTATTAAATATTTAAATGTCCATAATAATATTTTTTCTAATATATCTTCCACGTACAGACACCGATGAGTTAGGATTTTATTGTAGGTATCGATATAACTATAACTATATAGTTATAACTACAATTTATCCTAAAGACTCCATAAGGCAAAAGTTTAAAGATATTAATATATTGACAGTTGCATCTCTCTTATGGGAGGTACGAAAATGCCACCTAAGGTTTTAATAATTTTCACATTAGAAATCTCAAGTTCATTGCAAGCATACATTATAGGTATATTGAAACATAAATATAATTTTAGTGTATTAAGTAAATCATTCTGTGGTTAAAGCGTGCGAAGCCGCGAGCGGGTCGCTAGTTATAATATAAAAAAGAACAGCGATGTAAAAAATACTAAAAAAAACAAACGAGGCGAGCCATCTGTGAATAAACACGCAGATTTTATAACAGCTGTAAAGTAGGATAGCGCTGGTTACTGTAAATATGTTTTGTTTACCTTTTTTTTTATAAATTTTCATGTATTTTTGCCTCTATCTTGTCACAATAGAAAATACCTACGAGTATCGTATATGAGAGTATAACAAAGACTAAATTCACGATCAAAGCAAAAAAGTAATGTATGTAAAGTTAAGTTTCTGAAATTTTGCACATTTTTCAGTTGAGAAGAAAATAATCAAAAATAAGAATAATTCTTACAGCTAACATCAGGGCAGCGACGACTCGTCAACCGTACTATAATGTTATTTAACATAACGTAGAGTCACCGTAGTCTCTCGAAGAAATCAGCGAAACTCATATTAAGTGGTGCAATTACTCAAGCCCTTATAATACGTTACTGTCACGATAGATTAAATGTAGATTCAAAGAAAACTTTTACCTACATATATTAAATATAGCAACTGCATCGTTTAATTTTATTTAATATCTTGAATACATTAACAAATGTGATCTCGTATAGAAAAATATGTATATTCATAAATGATAAGTGTAAACTACAAAATTGTGTTTTATTCTTTAAGACTAGAAGTTTTGTTTTATAGGATATATCATATAGTAGGATAGGTAGAGAACTCTAGTGTTGAGACACTCTATTCCTCTCTTTTCTCACAATTTTTGAGACAGCGTTTACGGACCACGACTTGTCTCCTTACCGGAGTGAGGAAATAAAATAATTAAACATACTCGAACCCACAACCGTCACAATTACAATCGCATGTTGTGCCAATTCTGCATCTACTATTAATGAAAAGTATGGGGCTTTTAATAAATAGAAGTCAGTCACGGCGCAAGTGCACAAGTATGTAGATTGTAAGCGCTGTGTCTGGTTGTGGATTCGATTCCCACTCGGGAAAAATTAAATATTCATTTGAATTTATATGTTCATTTCTTCGCTCTGGTGTCGAGTGAGAGTTGAGTTCCACCACTCTTAACACAATGTCTCCGGAATTAATTTCATCAAAAAAAAATCATCGTTTAATAAAAGTAGATACTGTTAACAGAAATAATTTGCCGTGTGATCCCGGCCTAGAATAGGATCATCCTAGTACTGGTGGTGTCGTAAGAGGCGACTAAAGTACGTGTGGTAGAGTCACGTCGCCAGCAATGACAACACGCATGGGCAGACTCGACCGGATCATTACCACCCCCGGCATTTAAAACCGGCGTGAAGTAGTGGCTTTATGCCACTGCGTTTCGCCCGGCGCCCAACCCATCTTAAAGGCCGGCAACGCACCTGTAGCTCCTCTGGGGTTGCACGGGGTCGTGGGCGGCGGTAATCACTTACCATAAGGTGACCCGCACGCTCGTTTGCCGTGTCTTTTCCATAAAAAAAAAAAAGAAATCTAATGTCTATTAACATTAAATGATACTATTAACATAATATTTTGATTGATGTTTGATTGACCACAAAAAACCCAAAAAAGCACAGAAAGCTAAAGAAACCCCTTCAAATCCCTGGACCACAATTTATACGACCAAAAATATCTTCTCATCAACGTTTTTCTCAAATACACCCTCTGGACGTGACTTAATTAGACCTAAGCTGGACATTTTCAGTATCGCCGTAAATTCGGACTTTAGCCGCAACGTTGGTTAATTCCCTGAGGGTTTTGTGTTTTTGTAAAAAAAATATTTTACAGTAAGTTCTAGGGTGTTGTTTAACTTAAAACTTAATTAATACTAAACACAATTCGATATTGGAATCTGGATAGTAAGTTATTGGTTTGAATTGAATAAGTTAGTTTGTGTTGAGTAGCCCATTTATAGAGGACGGTTTGCGAAATGGACCATCCAACACAAAAAGCCTAATTCAATTCAAGAACAAAAAAATGTTTACGGAGGATATATTATTCGCGTTAGTTTTGTCAATATAACGTGCTGTGCTTGCAGTTATAGTTATAATAATTCTGAAACGTGTCGTATAAAATTTTTAATTATGTACTTATTTAGGAAACGTAAAAAAAAAATTTTTTTGAACAACCCTGGTCGGTTTCCAGGAGGCGCGGGTTCGAGTCCTGCTACGTTAAAATTTTTATACGTATTTTAAATAAGTATTTTTCTTTCTCAAGTACACACTTTCCTAAGTACACATTTTAAAAATGTTAATAAAATCTTAAATATATATTTTTATTTCTCTTCTGGAGCAGAGCGAGGAAACGAAAATGTTATATTTCATTTCCTCGAGCGGGAATCGACATACAACCTGTCACGATTACAGTCGTCTTGTTTGTGCTTCTGGGCGACGACGAATAGTTTACAAGGCAGATCTTGAGAGTTTTATAAAAGTGATTCTTTAGAGATAGTAACGTCAAAAGTTATAATAATCGTATATAAATATCATTACGGAGAAAGTCGACATTGATGGTAACAAGGTGCGGGCGGTTCAATTCTGTTTTATGCAAGTGGAATTTAGAGATTGAGCAAACAATCGCACTGGCGTGTACAATTTAATGCCAATATAGCACAACCCTCATTTGTGAGATTTTTGTTTATCTTCACGCTGTATCCCGCATACACAGGATATGGGCAGGAACCTAGTGTCAAGAACTCGACTAATATATCAGTATTTTATTTGGCGGAATGTAACGTCACGCTTTGTCTTGTCATCGAGACTATATGAATTAAAGGAAAAATAAGAAAACAATATAAAGAATTTTCGCAGTTCCAAATTGTTCAGTTCCACGAAGACTTTTTAACTAACACAACACAACAGTGGGTTTTTTTTTGGGGAAACTCCATGAAGAGTTTTTTGTATAAATTTTCAATGTTTCTACCAAAAATATAGCTAAAAAAATATTGGCTATTATATCATAATGAAAATAAATTCTTTTCATATAAAATAATTATGCTAATCACACGTAATGTAAGCTATTATAATTAATATTTAATCTCCAATAACGAAATATTATTGCAATATATTCGTATAAAAGCTTACTGTTAATTTGTTAAATATGTTGATTATGTAAATTACATTATTATTATTTGCAAATAGTGGTTAAATTTTTAATATATTTAAAGCGTTATTCGACACTCCTAATATACGGTCCTAAGACCGTATTTATAAATCGATCTCAAGCTTGAGATCGATTTTGAGAGGCCCTTTTCATTCATTGATATATAATTTATGAATGAAATCGTCATCTTAAGATTTATCTTCGACTTGAGAGTTGTTTACAAATACGTAAATTAAGAGAGAAAAATATTTTTTTAGAAAAGAACCCGCGTCTCTTGGGAACTGCACAATTGCTCTGACTACCATATGTCTTTACTACTTCGTCGTTCTTAATACGTCAAAATTCTCATACGTTGGTTAAATTTTATTAATGTTGTTGGCCAATATTATTACTTACAATTCCACACCGATGTTTCATCAAGCGATTTTTAACTTTAACATTTTCGATATTATAAAAAGGTTTATTTGTTATAATTTAAATATTTTTGAAGCTGTTAAACGTATGCGTGTGTAAACGCGATGCTTATGGGCTTGAGGATACGTAATGTCTCAAAAGTGGAGCGAAAAAATGAGAAAGTCAACTCAAAACTAAGTTTCTTCAGCCTATCCTGAGAAATTTCTGCTGTTATCTGCTGCAAAATTGGCTATATGCTGCTAAAAATGACTTTAGGAAACTAACGTGAGCGAAGTGGCTGGTAAATGTTAGAAGAAAAAATATAAAATAGAATTTCTTAATCGAAGTGTAAATTCTACCAACATTGGTTTCATGATGGTTTCCACCGGATAAGATAGCACTATAATTTTCAATTTTGTGTCGATAGCTTGCTCTCCTACTTCTGTTGACTCATTGGTGTTTTATTCTACCAGCTCTGTTGGTTCATATAGTCCCAGGTCGCATGAGGTTTCAAGTTCATATCTTGATATTTCTATATAAATATACCGAATTAATATGAGTTAAACAACCGATGAGTTAAACAATAAACCGAGCTTTAACTATTAAGTATTATCAAAAAAAAAAACTTAGGCCTCTTTACCCTAAGTATAATAAGTTTCAAACGCGTCGTTCGTCTAATATGTATATTGGTATGGTTTCACGCTGTCACGCTGCGCCTATTGGTATTGAAGAGAAATTGACTTTGGAAAATCGTTACTGAGTCAGATTTTTGGCAGCATTGGTATACTCATATATCCTAACTGTTATAAATGTAAATTGAAAGCTACTAATTTTATAAATAAAAATTCGATAGGAAGTGGGGAACGGAAGTGTCTTAACACTAGGTGCCCTTGTTCCCTCTTCCTACCCTTCTATGTGCAAGATACAGCGTGAAACTAAAATAAATAAAAAATAAATAATACAAGCTTTATAGAAAATTAATTTATTTTATTTCTTTTTCACCTCTATATCCTCATATAAGTCATACTTTACTAACTAATGTTTATTCACACATAATGCCTAAGTTCTAAACGACCAGAAAGCTCATACTATAACTAGATTTGAAAGCTTAATTACAGGACACGGACAGTTGTGGCAGTGGACACTTTATTAACTCCGTGCACTCTGAACTGCGACGCTAACTTCACCATATGGTTTAATCTTTGTTTACATTTTTAAGCTAAAAAGCTGTAAATAATTCTTGATAATTCATTTTTTATATGTATATCTTGTTTAGAACAAGTCGCGGCATTAAGTTTTGCCGCTCAACGCACAGTAGGGTGGGTCAATTTTCGACGCGTTTTTCAAATCATTAGATTATAAGTGGGTGGGTCACAAAAGTGGCGTCAAAATATAAGCTTCTAGACATTTTTTTTTTATTATTTTTATTTAATTAATTTTTTTATATACTTTTTAGTACGCTTTGGGCTCATGATTGATATAGAAAATCGAAATATTCTTCATGTCATGGAGAATATCAGCGAAGATTTTATTTACTTATAGCTGTTTTTCTTAGTTTATCAACAGAAACTCATACGCCAGATGTAGTATGTGTAGTATATTAGAATTCTTTATCGCGTCTGCTATAGTGGGTAGCAATTTGAAATTATATTTTGCAGATGCTCCAAGCAGCATAGGACAGTCCACATCACTTCATGTTATGAGATATTCTCTTATACTCATTTTATCAAACCACTTTTTATAACCCAAATCAAAATAATAATATAAGGAAATTAATTAGGTGACGAAGTAACACCCACCTACCCATACGATAGTATCAATGCTTATATATAGTATGTAATATTACTATTACTTGAAGTAGATTTGAAAAAAATATCTTTTTTTACATAAAACATATTATCTTGAGTGCTGCCACACGCCTTGTCTGCTCGTGATACACTATGATGTGAGATGTGTGATGTTGTTTCATTATATAGCTGCATTTTGATACAGCCAAAATACTTCATTATTATTTTTGAGGCCGTCGTCGTGTTGTAGGTTTAATTCCTACTCGGGGGTACAAATTATTTTCTCTTAAGAATATGAGTAGATTGACCACTTTACTGTATAAACACAAATGATAAAGTTAATGTTTAGTTTAAATATCTCAATCAATCGAATCAACAAAGCGCGGCGTTGAATTCCAAGTGCAATGTCGTGAAAATAGCGTGGAAAGTGGGGAACAGAATATCTTAACACTAGGTTCCCTCTGACTATTCTGCTGTATACGGGATGATACAATGTAAAGCTCAAAAAGTGTACTTAAATAATTGAAAATAATAATACGATTACTCTAACATTAAAGTACGTATTAACATACGATCAATCGATCGATTCCACTGTCCAAGCTCCTCAGCCTAGATACAAAAATCCTCTGCCACCGTATTTCAAATTCACAAACTCCATCAAGCTAATGACATTTTTTTTTTATTTAAAATCTTGAAATATTTTTTTTAGCTTCACGCTCTATCCCGCCCAGGCTCTCTCTCCCGGCAGGGGGGACTTACCTTCCATTTTATACATACATACCTACTTACATACATATAATAATCTCAAGTATAGATTTATATATTCTCAAACAAAATTCATCAATCATGGAATTTGTCTCCTGACAACGACGTAATGTGTTTACATATCGGCAATCCTGTATAGCGTTATGGAAGGCTTGAAACGTGTATGTTTAGAGTAATATGAATGTTTATGGTAAGAATATATTAAATAGTAGACGTCGTGGCGTAGCGGTACAGTATTTGTTTGTGTATACAACGGTTGTGGGTTCAAATTGAGGTAGTGAATTACTTAAATTTTCTTATTCTGATAAAAGACAAAGCACATCATTGATTTCTGCCATTTAACACGCAATAGAAAAATATCGAAAATTGGGCAGAAAGTGGGGAACGGAGTGTCTTAGCTAGTTCACCACTTAAAAGAAAAAAAGTGAAGGTGTTTATATCCAGGGACTTCCTGCTTCAAAAACTCCAGAAAATTAAAACATTAAAATAAACAGGGATAAAAAAAGGAAATCTTACTTTTTATACATTTATGTTTTTCTTCAAGTTAAAACTACGAAAGTTTAACGAAAGGCAAAGTTCGTTTAGTTTTGATAAGAAGTTAGATCTTGTGAAACGAAATTGCAGTACTGTGGACGACATTCTCTTTTGTATTACATATAGATATTCATTTTGAAGCTCATGACAGCTCAAACGTCGAGTTTGAAGTTCTAATTCTATTGAAAATATATTTTTTTAGATAATATTTTGTCACAATATAATAAAACTAGTTTATTTTTGTGCTAATACATTCTTCCGATGAATACCTCAAACCGTTTTCAATAAGACACGCTGCGTATTTGGTGGCGAAGAAATACAAAACATTAAGGCCGTCATAGCACAATGGCACAAGCGTGCAAATGTGCAGTTCTGGGATCGATTCCCACTCATGGGAATAAAAAATTTACGTCGACAGAAAGTGGGGAATGCACATATGTATTCTAATGGGAACGGAATGTTTTAACACTAGGTTCCCACTGCCTGTCCTGCTATGTGCGGGTAACAGCGTTGACCACGAGGTATCGCTTGGCTTGGCTTGGAAGCACAAGTTTAAATAATAAAATATGTAAAATCAGAATAAATTTTTAACGAATTCATATGTATTAAGATTGTTTATATATTTGTTAGCGTTACGCTGTAACGCAAGCCTAATATGCCAAGATACTCCTTTCTTTTCGCTAAGTGAGAGTGATATAAGTGGAATAAAAGGCGACCAGAGCGAAGAATGAAATAATTCATTTTACCGAATGGAAATCGAACCCACAAACGCAGCGCTTGCAGTCTGCGGCGATATCTGAAAAATATTTATTGTATGTACAAACCACTTCTGTGACATGTTTCGCATACATTATAAAACCAATTGGATTTTACCAATACCGTTCATTTTATGTTCAATATTTAAATATCCACCCTCATGTAAACATAGTCATGATGAGGTCAGTTGTGGTGCCGTGACGCCACAAGTTTTAGGTTTGAGTCCCACTCGAGGAAACGAAATATGTTATATTTTTATTAGAGGCCGGTCGTGGCGCAGCGGTACAAAGTGTGACTGTAAAACCGACTGGTTGTGGGTTCGATCCCCACTCGAGGACATGAAATATTTACTTAAATTTATATTTTCATTTCTTCGCTCTGGTGTCGAGGACAAGCGCGGCGTTGAGTTCTGCCACTTAACACGCAATGCCTCCAGAATTCGGCAGAAAGTGGGGAACGGAGTGTCTTTCACTAAGTTCCCTCTGCCTACCCTGATGTGTGCGGGATACAGCGTGAAGCTGATTGATTGATTTATATCTTACGTGGACAGAGTTACTTCGACATTTAAAATGGGTCAATATCATGTATCAATAATATGCCATATACCAACTCTTAGTTATTTCCAAGTGATGAAGCGGGCGAAGCCGCATGTATAATATAGTAAATTATATTTATAAATGTATATTCAAAGATAATTAAGCTTGATATAGCTGATCTCACAGAATCATTTATACAGTTCATTAATTTTGTTACCTGATACATATTTAATGTACGTATTTATGTTACGCTCGTAGAGGATAAAGGTACTTTGGGGATGTTATATTAAATCAATTATATAAAAATAAATATTAAAAAATTACGTGACTTCTGAAAAAAATATATCATCAGCTTCGCGCTGTATCCCGCACACCAGAGAACGCAGAGCGAACCTAGTGTTAAGACACTTCGTTACCCACTTTTTTATATAATTTCTTCACTTTCTGTTTAAAAAGTTAAACGCAGTATCTTAAACATTGAGTTTTCTACTTTCTGCCCAATTTTCAAGACACTACGTGTTGAGTGGCGGAATTCAACGCTTTCTCTTATTACTAGATCGAAGAAGAAATGAAAACAATGTAGTCCCCCGAGCGGGAATCGAACAACACATCCTATTTAGTACGTAAAAATTTAATATTTGACACGAAAATGCAATATTTAATGCTATATCAAATAAGCAGAACACAAAGTGGTTACAGATCTATATATCAAATATTATCTATAAATTCTATATATTCAATTTACGCTATTCGGAGTATTTCTGTAGGACATACTACATACATTACATTACTAGCCCGAGGCGTATTGTTGCCTAACTGTGATGGGCAGGTAAATACGTGCCGGTTACTAGCAACGTGGTCAGTAATAACATTAAATTGTATAGTGAGTTAAGATCATCGTTGTGGGTTAGATTTCCAATTGGGGGAATAAATTATTTATTTAATATTTTCGTAGGAACTGTAGGGACACCTACTTCTGTATTATTTTATTAGAAAAACTGGTCAAGTGCGAGTCAGACCAACGCACGAAGGGTTCCGTACTATTATCTATAAAAAGGCTAAATTAATCTAGTTTGATGTGTGGGAGCCACCTTGAATATTTATTTTATGTTGTTGCAAAAGTTATTACAATTACTAAAGTATTTGCTGTTATAGCGGCAACAGAAGTACAAGGTCTATAAAAATTTCAACTGTCACGGTTCATAAAATACAGCTTGGTGACAGACGGATGGACAGGCAGCGGAATCTGGTAATGTACGGAACCCTAAAATAAAACTTAATTTTCATTTTTGTTTCGTTTCACAAACGAGCAGAAGGTCCATATGCCATTAAGTAAATGTTCTATTGTATGTACATCATTAGTCTCAGGCTATTGCCGATGCGTTGTCGGTGTTAAGTATGAAACTGCTTCTATCCACGAAGATCGCTTCGTAAATAGAAGCAGCTGGCTTGGAATCTTGATTATATTGCTCAGAGAAATCCTTAGGAGAAATCCTTCTTAATATCTTGTAATATGAAAATTTATGAGAATGGATGTTTATTCCATTTACATGCAAAAACTATTGAACAGATTTAAATGTAACTTTACAGTAAAACGCCGCGCTTTTGCCTTCATATCAGAGCGAAGAATATTCAATTTCTTTGAGTGGGGATCGAACCCACAACCAGTCTCGTTTACAATCTCACTTTGTGCCCCTGTGCGACTACTGGCCTCAGTTATTTATGATTTTATACAAATTATATTTTAATTCATATAAATAATTAATTAAATCAATTAATTTTTCAATGTTTCTGAATCCAAGTTGCATATAAATTTGTTTTTCCATATAGAATTTAAAATGTGTTTTGAAAATTTTCCCTTTCAGCTTAATATGATGTTTTGACGCGTTAATTAATTTAGATCTCTGTTGTTTGGTCAACGTGCTCCTAGTTAGTAGTGAATTCGAATGTAGATTAAAGCAATTACGAAATGAGGAAAAATTGTATAAAAAATAACTAAAAATATAATTATACTCTAAATCATCGCTGTCTGTTCTGTGAACGTATATTAGTAGGGGCATTTAACAATGTGATAGAATTCAAATAATGTGTTTTTTTTATTTTTTGCCTATTTATCTGTTTGTCTGTACGTTTGTGCTAATCTCTGAAATGGCTAAACCGATTTAAATAAAATATTCACTATTACATTGTGATAAACTTGACATTTAGTGTTAGTTTTTATTAAATCAATTTATAGGTAAAAAAATGTTTT
Source organism: Heliconius sara (assembly GCA_917862395.2). Taxonomy (NCBI): domain Eukaryota; kingdom Metazoa; phylum Arthropoda; class Insecta; order Lepidoptera; family Nymphalidae; genus Heliconius; species Heliconius sara. The sequence goes on along the minus strand of OU860798.1, from coordinate 607,971 downwards.
TTATTTATTTTAGAGCAATAAAAAGAAGTTTTGTTTGTATAAAAACTTTATTACAATATAAAACAGCTTTCAATGATCTTCCACAATATAATATTGATCCAAAAAGTAATCATCATCATATGGATACACTGAAAAATGAAACACAAAGTTCGTAATAATAATAATATTTTCATATCTTCACTCTGGTGAAGAGGCGAATCGCGGCGTTGAGCTCCACCACTGAACACGTAACGCCCCCAAAATTTTGCAGAAAATTGGGAATAGAAGTGTATTAATGGGAAAAGAGTGTCTTTACACTCCTTCTGACCACCCCACTATGTACGTGAAGCATCAAAAATATGTATTGAAATACACATTTTATCATGCTATTTTAGTGCAGTTAGAAGATATTTCTTTTCCCTTTTAAAATCAAATTCTGTCAAACTGAGTGTATTGTCATTTTTTTATACATTATATAATTCGGCAGTACTCACGTAAATATTCCGTTAATTCTGAGACGTTAAAACATTCTCCCATGTGGACCACTTGCCATACTGCCATATGTATGTAGTATTAAACATATTTAATTAAAATATTTCCTTAAAGTTGTCGATTAACAGAATTACAGTAATTTTATTTATTGGTTTTGTGATATAGACATGTCAAAGCGTGTCCAGCCAAGTTAAAAAAATGAAATGCGCCGAATGTAATATTATCTGAACTATTTTGAGCTACTTTTGAGTTCTTGCATGAAATTTGGCACATTTACCTATTAAGTGTCTTTAGCTGTAAATTGTTTAGTTAATTCAGCTCGAATGGTTATAATTTTAGTAAAATTGGAGGTTCTGACGTTTTTTTGAAATTCAAGCTGATTGATTCAATATTGATTGAATTAGCCAGAGCCCTTTCATCTGATACCTCACTTGAATAAGCGACGGTAATACAAGATTTTACCCCCTTTTATGTCTATTCTTTTTTAGGACTTAACCAAAATTATATAGTTTTCAGATTGTTTCCTGAACTTGTACTACCTGGTAGACGTTAGCTTCCTAATTTTATAATTTCGACCGACCGGAAGTACCTATGATTTTTATTCTCTTTGTAGTGTTGAAATATTTTGCGATATAAACGGCCATATATTTTTTAAGTAAATATAGAAATACGATTTTTTAGGAAATCAAGGGACTTTGGATCTGAGTATATGGTTTGAATTTCAACTCGATATCTTCAAACGTTCCTAAAATAAAGGCTTTTGACGGACAGACAGATAGACAGACGAGGGGACCGACGAACAACAAAGTGACCTTATAAGGGTTCCTTTTTTTCTTAAAAGGTACGTAACACTAAAAATAAAAAATATTCTCACCCTCATACCTCTCCATGCAATTCACGTAGTCTAAGAGACAGTAATTTTTGAATGTATGATAAACATAATACAAGGTTCTTCCACATAGACTTCCTGTGCTAAAAATATTTATATAATTAATAAAAAATGCAAAATTCTTAAATGTTATAGAATAACATATGGATGGTGAAACCTAACGGCTCCTTGCGAATAACTAGATATTATGAAAAAAAACAGCTTCACACGTATCTCCGTGTGGCCGAGTAAATAAAAAGAATCTGGCATTATCTAATAATATTACTCTGTTCCCCAATATCTAAAATATTTATTCAACACTCTCCTTAGTCTTCTCTAACAGAGAAGAAATATAGAGAAAGATAATAGATAAAAGATGGTCAACATATAGAACATAGTTACTCGTAAGCTTTCAAACAGTAGTGCGCTAGATAGTCGCAGTTCTCCTCGAATGATATACGCATTGGCGTAGTTCTGACGAAACGCCGGCGTGTCGTTGTCGGTATTGTAAATCTATAGGAAATTGTAGAATAGAGATAATAGAATAAAATACATGATAACTCTAGAAAAATGTTTATCAGGCTTCACGCTGTATCCCGCATACAGCAGGATAGGCAAAAGGAGTCTAGTACAAGGGTAAAACACTTCGTTGCCACTTACGGCATATCTTTTGAGACAGTGTGTATTGAGTAGTGGAGCTCAACGCCGCGTTTTGTGTTGTTACCAGGGAAAGCAGTGTTAATTATGAAGGAATATATTATATTAACTTACATTCTCTAGTAAAACACAGAACTGCGTTGAGTTCCACCAATCCCCATGCAAAGTTTTGAATGCGGGTGGAAAGTGGAGAAGAGAATATTTAAACACTAGGTTCTTTGTACATGAGATAAAACGTAAAACTGATCGGAACATAATCGTATATCGAACGTTATCTTTAAATCATTATCATCATTGCTCTAACATCAAAAGATCTACATACATAGGCGTATATGAAAGTCTTTATTATTCTTTTTTTTACTTTTACCTGTCCTTTTCCAAATGTCCACCGCCGCCCTTCACTGGCGGAGTGGTTTGTGCGGAATCCAATCCTGTAAAATCTGGCATTGCAGACATCATTACATAATCTTTCTCCTGTCTCTCAATTTCTTTGTGTTCTACACTGTGTTCACTGATTAGTAATATAACTATAAACATGAAAATTAAATAAGTGAAAACCCAAGGTAAGAAAGACAATGGCCGACCTCAGATTACCTTCAAAACTATAGTGCCGATGATACAGGAGGAAGAATGTCTCAAATTTACGCGTAAAGCAGGGAACATAGTGTTTTGATACTACTACTCTGTTATATGTAGGATAATCTTTAATTATATTAATGCTGTGGAGAAAAAAAGTGTTTAATACAGTGTGAAGCTAAAAAATTAAAAAAATGTAGCTGACAATCCCCAAAATGGTACAAAAAAGCAGAACTGCCAAACCGATCGTGTTCTTTCCTCGGGAAATAGTTATATTTAAAACATGTTTAACTGATAACACCAAGATCGGTGTTTGGTTTTGCAACTCAACATAAATAATGTAAAAGCGGAAATCTTAACACTGGCTTCTTCCTGCCCACCCTGCTATATGTGGGGTTAATTGGACCTCAAAAAAATTATTCACTTACCGAGCAATATAATGCTGAACTGATCTATATGCAATATTAATGTCATGATTTATTATTTTTGTATCTTTACTTAACGATAATAAATGTTGTATTGTGAAAAAAATTGCGACAAATGTCCATTTAATGCCGTACATAATAAATTTCAACTTTCTAAGTGCAGTAGTTTCCTTTGTGCGTTGTCTGTCAGCCGTTAGTAACGGAGAGTATTGTATATTACAGGTATAGATTATCTATAAATAATCAAATAAAAGAATAATATTTTTAGTAAACATTTTTGAGTCTCAATATCATAATGAATTAAAAACTATAACTTTTTTTTTGACTGAATTAATATAAAAATTACTGGCATATTTATTGATGTATATTAACTTTTCTATTTTTAAAATCAAATTACCTTGAAATTGGATAGTAAAGCTAATCAAAATATTATGTGGTATTAAAATATTCTTATACGAGTCTAACGTGACGCAGCGGAACGTCGTCATCGTCGTCGTCTAAGCGCGACGATTGTGGATTGGATTTCGGATTATTAATAAGAAGAGGCATTGAATTCGTATGTTTGAATTGAATTCGTAATGTCCTGGAAATGGGGTGGAAAAAATATTTCCTTCTGCCAATACCGCCATATAAGGGATGTATCAGTAACATATACTTACATACTTACTACTCAGTTACTTATGTGTACTTTTGTACTTATATGTTTTATAAAACTAAAGAATTTGTTTACTTGAACGGGCTAATCTTAGAAACTACTGGTTTGAATTGAAATGTTATTTTCCCATCTAAAAGAATATATGCTATTTATACATCACATCAATTCTCTCATTGCAGTTTTGTTCTGTTATTAGTTTATCGCGTTCCGAACGTACATACGAAGGAGATTGTACGGTAAAAACGAGAGATAATAGGAGAATGCATGTCAGAAAAAGGTCCATTTAAAATACTGCCTTCACCTATAAGATAAAAAAAACGATGTGAGAAGGAGAGCCGGTAGTCATAATTACTCGGGCGCTTAGAATGTATCATATACAATACTTAGTGTTCTACATTTGGACACGGGTGGAAGCCTCTGGGGAAAGCTAGGACGTATAAGCAAACATTCTTTTCTTTAAAATTCAAAACAACATACCCCAATGTAATGTCAAATAACATCTAATTAACGTTTCAGACTGCGACTCGTTACTATAAATTACAGAAACACACGGCGCCTGGATCTCTGGAATAAGGAATAATTTAGCTAAATTTTACAAATATCATCTCTTAATACATTGACGCCATTTGCATATTTTCAGACACAAACTCCTTTGATACTTATACAGATTATGAAGGCTTTGTGTATCAGAAGTTATGTAAACATGTTTTTTTTGCAAATAATTTTTATATTATTAATATTTTTAAAGGGAAATACTTATTTACATAAAAGATATACAAATTCTCACACACACACATTCAAATATTTAAATGCTCTTCGTGGCACAGGGTTACAAGCATGTGACTGTATGAAACAGTCGAACAATGAAACAGATTGTGGGTTCGATTCTCACTCAAGGAATTTAAATAATGAATATTGTTAGAAATCGGAAAAAAGTAGTTTGTATTATAATACGCCACAACGGCCTCCATTAAATATTTCATTTCCTCCAATTATAATCGAACCCACAACCTGGCCTCAAATATAATAGCAATATTAAATGTGAAGTAACTCTACACGGATATCACAAAAAGAACAGCCATAAAAGGCAAAATACCTACTAACAATCTGTAAATGGAAGTTGTCAAAATGAAAGCTCGACATTAATTCGACTCTATTCCGTCGGTATAATTATGTAAGCCTTTGTCCACTTTGCGTTGTGTCTTTGGCGTTTTTGGGATTAAAATATTTGGGGATTGTTGTTTTGTCTAAAAAAATTAAATTATTTTGTTCTTTCCATTGGAATAAAAAGAAGATTATTATAGCAATTTTCGAAACGTATTTTTTTTAGGGTCACACTTTATTCCGCTGATAAAAATTGAAGGGAGAAAAAGTTAGTGTTAAGACCAACTTCAGATCCATTTTTGATAGTAGTATCATGTGATGAATGGCGGAACATAACGTCGCGCTTTGTATTCTAATCAGAGCGAAAAATAAAAATAATTAAATTCTTTCGAGTAAGAATCAAACCCACAATATAGCATAAATACAACGTTCATGATAGACGTTGTGCCGATATGAAGACTTCATATTTTACAATATTTCAAAAATATTTACTTAAAATTTCATTAAAATCCGATGACAGCTTCCTGTAGGACGAACACACGGACACTAGTGACATATTTATGTAACTCGATTAAGCCTGATTGGACTAAGAATATTTTGATTTTCATATTTTAAGTAATAGTTAGTGATACGTATTTTAAAAATTATGAGAGGGTCCACCGCGTTGGGTACAAGGTTATTTCAAAAGATCTAAGCGTGCATTGTCACATAAGCTAAGCGCGTGCAAAATTACGGTGCATTCGGTTGAATATAATTCGTTGAAAATTCAGTTGCAAAATTTAACCGGCACATACGAGCGAACAAAGAAAATTCTACTATATCTACTCAGATTCGTAAAAATTTGTATAAATTCCGTTCCTTACTTCCGCCGACTTCTGCGTGTTAAGTGGCGGAACTCAACGCCGCGATTTGTCGAGTTACTAGAGTGAGGAAATAAGAATATTAAAGCGGTATTTCATTTCAATTAATAAATATTATCGAGTGGGATATGAATCTACAACTACTACGTACACTTTATTGATCAGGTTAAAAAGTATCACATAAAATAATCGAGGCTATAATATATAAATCTGTGTATCTAATTAGAGCTGGCAAACCTACACAATAAAATATGAGTAAAATACTATCTCTCTTATAATATATTTTTATCGTTTTATTTAAAAAATTCAAGAAAATACTCTTAAACATTGTCATCAAGAATTGGAAGGCGCTTCGCTTATTTCGCTCGTCAAATGAGATCCAGGTGAAACAAAATTATCGCTTAATTTTGAGTGGTGATGTTCATTCTGCTTATCGATGTTTCATTTTGCTTATCTTTTCCTTCTATTGCTTTACTTTGCCATAAATTTTTATTCTTTAACTAAAAGATTTACTTATATTACAAAGCTGAAGAGTTTTTAAGTGTTAGTCTAAACAAAAAATACATATTTAGAAAACGTATAAAAATTTTGAACGTAAGAAGTTCTCCTACATTTATTTTTTTTTTTGTTTCACACCTACTTTTTATTTTCATTTTCTGGGTTTAATAAAATAAGTTTCAATATTAAATTTTACAATCTCCGTTTTCAAATATAAAATAGTAATCTATATTTTTTTTCATGTGTCTGTGGAGAAGCAGAAATCAGTTACTAATAATTGTATACCACAATTCTTAAATACATTAAAGAAAACATCTTCAAGCCTATCCCTGTAAGGATAACCAGAAGAGAATAACGTAATGTGACCCTCCATTCCCTATTTTTCGCCGAATTTTTAAGACATTACGTTAGTGGTGGAACTAATCTAGTATCCTTCTGGATCTAAGTCTAATTATCTAACCCACAACGATTGTGTTTATAGTTAATGGCTATTAACGCAGTGGCAATCAATGATTGCGTCACAACGGCCTTAATACATTAAATAGAAAAAAATATACGAGATAAAAATATCAATATGAGTTAACTTAACAATATTTCCGAAATTAAGAGGATAGTGTCCCCACTTTCCTCTTAATTTCTCTCCGGAAGGTTCCCAGATTCCCTCTTCCTACTATTAAGATATATAAGACCTAACTGTCGTACACGTTCCGTTACATGTCAATCCGACAGCATTGAGTGTCACTGGCAAATATTATTTTGTAAGAAAAAATTAAGGACTTGCTCCCAACTTGCGCTAGACTTAGAATATATGTTCTATATTATTTTATGTTCTTTATTATTATTATTTTATAGTATATTTATAGTTTATTTTGATATACTGGAGTATCTACATTATATTCAATTGCAAATGGGAGTGTTTTTATCAGCTGAACATTCTATCTCTTATATAGCAGGATAGACAAAGAAAGTCTGATATGAACACTCCACTGTAATCTTTCGATTTCGAGTCATTTCGTAACGAGGAGGAAATGAAAATAATTTAAATATAATTATTTAGGAGACTGTAGCGTTTACAATCAGAAGCTATCTACTGCGCTACGACTATAAATATATATATATACAAATAATAATAAATATCATTTTTTTCTTTTCTTTTATTTTCGTGCCCATTCTCCATATTCTTCTTCAGAGGATAGAAGCATCCATCGACTAAAGAATCAGTTCGTTTTGTGAATTCACGATTGGTGACGACAAAGCGTACTAATTCTAATATCGGTGAGGTGCTTTTCTTCTTTCTTCTTCTTTCTATTTCTTCTTCTTTTATTCTTTTTTAAAGTGGTCTATGTATAGGAAATTAGAAATATATTTTAAACATATTTTTATTAAATAGTTTGTTGTAAACGTGACAGTTGCGAGTCGATTCGCACTCGGAGGAATTAAATATTGTCATTTCCTCGCTCTAGATAAATCGCAGTGTCGAGTGCCCAACTCAACACGAAATATCACAAAAGTTAGGTGATGCTTCCGTTCCCCATGAACGGAGTATCTTAGGTAGGTTCCCTCTGCGTACCCTCTTATATGCGAAAAGCTAAAAAAAATCTTATCTTGAATATTTCTTTTACTCTGTCTGTCTATCTGCGACATCAACATAGCCATACCGTTGAGCCGGTTGTAATACAATATCATATATATATACTTGAGAGTCTTAGGATAAACTACTATAATTAGCTACTTTTCTCCATTTTTTTTGGTTTTTTCTAGGAATTTCGTTGTTTTAAAAAAAGTTAGTCAAAACGCTTCCTGAACGCTTACGTGACCTGCCAAGCGCTCACAAGATATGATATGATATTTACATAACTGAGTCAACGAAACTTTTCTTTGTTTAAGTATAGTTATATATTATTTATATTTTCTTGGCAATTAAATCCCGCTTTTTTGCCTAAAACGTCGAAAAGTCCCACTTTTGCCCATGATACAGTCTGGCAATGCTGGTAATGGTATAATGCATATATTCTGCGAGATAATTCCCTAAAAAACTACCGAAATCACATTGAAATCCGTTCTATTTGAAAGAAGTTAAGCCCTTTATGCCTTTATAAAAGAATATAGAACCTAAGCACCTCTAATATCGCACCTAAGATTATTCAACTGACCCCAGCCTGCAAATTATCGACACTTCATTGGAAGCCCTTTGAAAAGGATTACCTCGATTGTAAAGAATGGGTTGATTTCAAGAAATGTACGTTAATATTTTTAGACAAGACTTTGTGTTAGAAAATTATGTTTTTGAAAACACAAAAAATAAACACCGAATGGAAGTGAGGCCAGTCGCGGCGCGGCTAGAAGCGTGCGACTGTAAACGTGACATAGGTTTAATTTAAATCCAAGTAAATGAGATAATTAATATTTTTATGACCTCGCTCTGGTAACCAGGCAAAACGCGGCGTTGAGTCCCGCCAACCTACAGCAAGGCCTCTAGAATTTGGTGGAAATTGGGAAACGGAAAAACAAATATATTTAACATTTTGAACTTAACTAAATTTAATTTGGAGGTAATCTACTTCATCCCGAAAATTATGTTGGAAATGAGAACGGAGTTCCTTAACTAGACTACTGTTACCTCCTACTATGCGGGAAAAGCGGGAAAGAATTTTTTTTAAGCGTGCAATAACCTGAGTTATAAATTTTGACTGTGATATAAAGAGATAAAACGCGAGCCGGCTTTATTCTCTTTAAATCATTTGATTCACATTACGCAATCGACGCTCGCTTTGTAACGTTTAGGAAATGTGTCGGAACTCGCGATTTGCCAATTCAGCGGTAACTTTAATATCTACATTTGTGGGTGATGTAGATTTAAGTAAAATTTAAAATTTCATTATTGTAACATTACGGCTACGCTGTCGTAGCGTCGCCGTACGTTGTGAGTTCGATTCTCTCTTGAGGAAATAAACTAGCTTCATTTCCCGGCCTTGATAACAAGAAAAAGTAGTACCAGAGCATGGGAAATGAAGATATTAAATACTTATTTAATTTAATTATTATTACAATCGAATCCACAATCGTTGCGTTTATAGTTTATACTTGTACACCTGCGCCATGCTGGCCTCAATTTAATTATATAATTTCTCTACCCATTCCTCATGGGAGGTGTTTCTTTAGGCAGAGTGCCAGAAGTATAATGCGGGCATCTCTTGCTCTACTCATTAAAAATTCAAAATCCACATGATACTTGCGTCAACATGTTTATATTTTAATATTTTATTTTAAAAAATGTAAAGAATATTCTTGAAAAATGTATATTTTTAAAAAAATATATTTAGTTTTATGTGATGTCAAAGTAAATAACGCAACAGTGGAGCAGTCTGACAGGCCCTGAGTATAAGCACGTTTGTTGTTGTTTCTATTGTCACTTGTGGGAATAAAATATTTTCTTTTAGGTACCTGTTCTGGCATTAAATTCTTCCACTAAATACTGCTAATTTCAAATTCAGAATGTAAATCGAACTCATAACCTATCCGTCTACAGGCGTGTGCCTCTGTGTCATGACTGGCTACTAGTTAACAATAATTTAATTCAAACAATCTTGACAGATATTTGAGTCATGTTCAGGACGTCTTTGAATAAAATATGATAAATATCGTCTAGAGTATTTATATCAATGAAATATAATTAAACTAAGTAATTAGGGGAACGAAATATATAAATTGTTCGTACATTCGCTCTGGTGACAAGACAAAGCTCGCCTTAGAGTTCCGCAACTCATCACACAATGTCACGTAATCACACAGAAAGTGGAGAGCGGAGTGACTTGGTATTAGGTAAGCTGCTCTTTTTAAAGGAAAAAATAATTACTGCATTTTTTAAGCCCTATTGGTTTTAAAATACTGGCTGGAAATAAATACTAATAAGGTCTTATAATCCAATTCAAATCTCAAATACCTAATTTAAATCGTCTTTTCTTGTAAGCTGAATAAAGAAGCTTTTCATCAAGATACGATTTAAATACAGGTCGAAAAAAGTTTACTTAATTTACAGCTTAACACTGTATTCCGCGTATAGCAAATGCGGGATACCTATTACTTACCTATAAAGTGATAAGACACTGTTCCTCACTTTTTGCCCAATGTTCCAGAATTTGCGTGCTTAGTATCGTAACTCATTGACTTGACCAGTGGGAGAAAATGGAAATAATTCACTCCACTAAGTGGAAATCGAACCCACAATCGTCGTTTTTAGTGATTCTATGCAATTACGCGACGGCTTAAAAAAAATTAAGTATAAATAAATACGAATAGGCCAAATCAACTCCAATATCTAATTTGACTCACCTTTTCTTTGAAAGCTGTGTAAAGAAGCTTTCAAGACACTGTTTAAATATAGGTCAAAAATATCTTATCTTTATTTATGTATCTTATAAAATAGAGACCGTAGTGGCATAGCCTCTAACTGTAAACACGATGGTTTTAGATTCACTTTCTACCCGGGGGAATGAATTATTCCCATTTCTTCGCTATAGTAACAAGACAAACTTCGACGTTGAGCTCCGCCACTTAACACGCAATGTCTCGAAAATTGGTAACGAATCGTTTTGGACATTAATCCCCTCTCTCTATCCTGCCTGTGTAGGAAACAGCGTGAACCTTAAAAAAGTATTTTAACAACTCACCAAAACACTCATTTTAAAGAAAAATTAAACATAAAATTATCGATAAATTGGTCTTTATTTAGCTAGGAACGAAATCGAAAATAGGGCGATGTCTTATAGAATTCACAATCATATTATATTAACAAAACAGAAGAACTTTACATTACTATTACATTTGCTTTTTAGCGACGTATTTTTCGAAAAGGTTTAGCAAAAAAAGACTGCAGAAAATTATTTGTTCCTTTCTGAACATTTAATTGAATTTATTAATTTAAATCCCATTTTTGTCTTTTGTGCAATTTTTTCAAGTAATTTACAAAAAATCTGTAATGTAAAGCTATGTATAATAAAAAAAAACTAAATGTAACACGTATACCATATAGGTCACACCGTTATATTATAAAATAATATTTACATAAAGTGACATTATAATTTCTAAAATACAGTATTAATAATAATATAATTATAGGTACTATTAAAAAAGTTTATATTCAACTTAAAAAAAATCATAAGTTATGATTTTCATTCGCTATAATACGGATATATAAATAAGAAATGGTTTTACAAGTCTATATATCTATACTTCTATATTCATATTAATATAAGAAAGCGTAGGATTTTGTTTGGTTGAATCTCGAGAAATACTAGCGCAGATTGCAAAACCTTGATTCCACTGGAGATTCAAACCCACAACTATTCTGTTCGTTTCCGATTCCGTTGATATTTTCATTGTAATACAAATAATATATAACGATGTGACGAACAAGTAATATTAAATAATATCATATACACAGCAAGTTTAATTATCATTATAATATGATAACACTACATACATATAAGCGTTCGTTGAAACACAGTGCTGATTTCAAAGTATTGTTTTGTTTTTAACCTTAGTGACTTAGTTTAAATTCACTTACTTATTTATGTAAGTTATCTATTCTAATGATAATTTAGAATAATTCAGTTTTAGATGTACTTAAGTGATATATCTATAAAGCGTTTGTTTATGCGTCGCACAAACGACCGTTATTAATCTAATGCGTTTATTCTAATTCAGAATGTCTAAAAAGTTATAATATATATATATATATATATATATATATATATATATATATATATATATATATATATATATATATATATATATATATATATATATATATATATATATATATATATATATATATACAGAAACAGCTATAAGAAAAAGCTTTACAAATGAATTTTACTTTAGAAATTAATTGGGTCCAAAATAAATATGTTAAGCTGCCAAAAATAGTACCGGTAGAAATATGGTTTACTTAATTTTTTGTTAATTCTTTACGCAATTATTGACTGAATTAATATTGCAGAATTAAATTGCTGGGGGCAGATGGAGACTTGTGAAACTTAAAACAAGACTTAACTAACTTAAAACAGTTTATCTCTTATAAAAACCCGACCATATAAAAATACAAAAATAGTGAAAATAGTACTAAAATTGTAGCACAAACAAGTTCTTGAGGATATTTCTAATAAATAATCACCCACATTAAAATTGATATAATGATCGTCGTTTTCTTTTCAACGCAACGATTAGAAACGGTCGTGTGTGCTATGCCTTAAAGTGTTATAATTACATATTACGTTGAAATATTAATCTATTAAGAAATTTGAATAATCTACATTTATAATCTAGAAAATACAGACAGCCATTTTTAATTTTCATATTAAGTATAAATTAAACAATGCATTTTATAAATGAAAATCATTGAAAATCTATTGAAAATAAACTATTGTTATTTGTCTAACCACTCTTCAATATTATTATATATTTACTTATATATTTCTAATTGTCTACGATATCTTAAACACAATTTGAAAGTTAGTTAAATTTTAAACCTCCTTTATTCCACCCATATTATTACATTATTAGTAATAATTTATAACTTTTCAAGTAAAATACAACTTTTAATTTAAAAAGTTATTAACATTTTTTTTTCATTTTTTCTAGATTTGCGTCTTTGTTTTAAGCAAATTATATTGTATGCTAATGTAATAGGAATATTTATTTAAATGGTTTGTATGATTTGTAAATAAGCACTATTCTAATATTATATTTATTATTTTTCCCTATTTATTTCGGATCAGATACAAAATTTATCCTTCCGTCTATACGTTACAAAAACGTAAAGTCCTTATTGTGTCATTAAACAATAGGTATTTTATTTTTCTAAAATATCTGATAAGACATTTAATTTTTTTTAAAGGCTGTATACGCCCCAAGTATAGGTAAAAGACGTTCGGATCAAGCTCAAAGCTTATTGTTTGTTAAATTTACTATGTTTATATATATATAATAAATAATCTTTATTTCAAACAAAATAAATATAAAATTTTGATTCTGTGTTGTAATAGATTAACAACAAGGCAGAAGGTTAAGGGTATTTGCATATTAGGCATAAATAAAATAATACACCGGCCGGCCGCAGCCGCAGCCGGCCGTGGCGCAGTGGCACGAAGTGTGACTGTAAAACCGACTGGTTGTGGGTTCGATCCCCACTCGAGGAGATGAAATATTTACTTAAATTTATATTTCCATTTCTTCGCTCTGGTGCCAAGGCAAAAGCGCGGCGTTGAGTTCTGCCACTGAACACGCAATGCCTCTTAAAAAATTCTGCAGAAAGTGGGGAACGGAGTGTCACACTAGGTTCCCTCTGCCTACCCTGCTGTGTGCGGGATATAGCGTGAAGCTAATTAAATTAAATTTAAATTAATTAAATTAATTATTAAAATAATACACAGATTCAATCAATCACTATTATACAGATTGTTAATTAGTTTTTTATTTTCTCAAAAAATTAAAAATCTATAGAAAGCTGTTACCAAAGAATCGCAAAATATTTAACAAGCAAAGTCGATAGCAATTTAATTAAGTGGATAATAATTTCAAAATGGCACTTCATTGAAAAGTACTTGAAAATTGTTTCCTTTTCTCATATACAATGAGAGGCAAATACACAATGGCTCTCGAAATCAATAACTATAGATACGTGAAACTGATTTACATGTTTAATTACATTGTAAATATAATGAAAATGTCTTTCTGTCCGTACTTCACTTTCCTTTGTTATGTATTACATGTAATATTTATAAGTATCTTAACCTAAATATGTGACTATTTAAGTATTTGTAACTTTTTTATTCTATAATGCTCCTATAGCGCTATTACTCACAGAAAACAATTTTATTAAAAACTAAAGACTTTTATTAGACTGTAATATGAAAAATTACATTAATCTGACTATAAAGAAACACAAAAGCAAAGTTATAATTAACGAAATTTAGATGTGTTTGTAGTAAATGTGTGAGCTTGGACTTCTTGATTATGTTTTTTAAGCATACTTAAAACAAAATGATAATTATGACACTAATTTCTTTGGTTTTTTTTTTCAATTTTAATATGATACAATGAACCTATTAATACTAAAGTATACGTTAGCATGTGGGTGGTTTGCTTAACAAAGATAATCTACACAAATTTTCTAACCTAATTTAACTACCTAAATACAGAATATTTATAAAATTGCATTTTTGTATTAGTTGTAAGAGGAAAAACTTAAAATAAAATTACCTAAATTGTACTTTTTTTGTATCTCTATAAGAAGCATTATAATTTTAGGAATGAGGTATAGTGCATATATTACGTTTGAATCAAATTATATAATTAAAATAATTTAAAGGTAAAATAAATTTAATTACAGCTATATTTCAGTGTGCGGTCAGCGTGCGAAGATAATTGCGATCGCGATCACGATAAGTGCGATCGCCGGACTTCGTGTGAAAGCGCCATTACATTCGTCGGTTTCGCAGCAGAATGTGCGAGCTCCCCACCATTCTGTGAACAAACTCATATTATTTTTTTTTGTTATAGATGTGTTTTAGTACATATTATTGCTTCGAAGCCCACACGACGTAGCGCAGGGCCATAAGCTTGTGACTATAAACGCGACGGCTACGGATTCGATTTCTACTCTTGTGAATTAAATATTAAATATTTTAATTTTCTCGCTCTGGTAAAGGTACGATCGACTTTTAAAAGCAGTTATTAAAAAGAGCCGGCAAGAAATTCCTCTAGAAAAAGTCTTATTAGTTTTTGCATTTGCGGAGTAGTATCAAAAAAAACAAAACTATTTTTTTTTTAGATTTACGCTGTATTCCGCATATAGCAGGGTAGGCAGAGGGAATTTCTATTGCGTGTTGAGTGGCCTTATTACCAGAGTGGAGAAATGTGAATAATAAATACTTAATTCACTCTTCAGAGTATTCGCTTCGCTTCTAGTAGTTCGCGTTTATAATCACCACTGCTTGTGCCACAACGCCATGATGTCCTCAAGATTTATTACAGATATTATATTAAATAATAGCTTATTAAAGTGTCAATTAAAGGGTCAAATTTAATTTAGCTTGGTAGGCAGGAAGAAAATAGCGTAGTGATACACCGTTTTCTACTTTCAGCTTCATAAACGTAATGCGTCACTTGCGTTATGTTAAGTGATTCGTTGAAAATAAATAAATCATAAAAGATACCGTCTTCAGGCCATCGTGACACCGCGGCACTTAGCGAAATTATTATTTTTTCCTATTAAAGCTCTGTTAACCAGACAAACCATTCCGCCACGGTCCGCCACTGTCAATATATGGGAATGGTATATCCTAATTAAGTTATATATGTCTTATTTTAAGAGGCCAGTCGTGGCGTAGAAACACAAAGTGTGACTGGTTATGGGTTCGATCCCCACTCAAGGAAATAAAATATTTATTTACCTTTATATTTTCATTTCCTTGCTCTGGCGAGAACCCGGCGTTGAGTTCCGCCACTCAACATGCAATGCCTTCAGAATTCTGTGGCATTGCATGTTGTGTTACAAGTGGGGGATCCCTCTGCCTACCCTGCAATGTGCGGGATACAGCGTGAAGCTGATTTGGTTTTTAATTTGTATACTTAATTCTCCCTCCCTAATCCCTTCTATGTTCCCTTTATCTACCGTGCCATATGCAATAGTCAAGTTAAAAGAAGACATATCGCGATTCAATTAAACACATATTAGCTACAAGTTGGCAAATGCATCATGATATTGCATTGTTAGCAGACAGTCAGACACGCTGATCGCCCGTTCCAACTTAATTGGCATTCATTCACAGGTATTTATTCATTTTAGAGTAAAAATATGACGATATTTGCTCATGTAATTATCTGTTTTATTTTATTTTTATCTAATTTGGGGGTTCGAGTTGCACTCGAAAACAATTCATATTTCCGCTCGCTTCGGCGAAGCTAAAAAAATTGACCAGCGCGTGGAAAATGGAATGTTGTAAGAACTAGATTCCCTCTTCGATGCAAAAAAATTTAAAGGAAGAGATCGAGCATTCATAATTGAGTGGAGAGGGACTGCTTTGTCTATTGTCCACAAAATTTTTACACATTATTTGTTGAGAAGTGGAGCTCAATGTCGCGTTTTGCCTGATCAATGCCTATGACTATAATCGAACCCACAACCATTGCGTTTTAGTCAAACACTGACCTAATGCACCGCTCTAAAAAGTAATTCTGTACATATACACAAAACGTAGATATTATATATAACATAATGCGTATAAGGAGATATCTTTCTGTATATTTCTGTCCCTTTTGGCCCTTTCTCTTATTTGTTAGTGTTTACATCCGACCCTTCATTCCATGTCAATAATGACAATAGTAAAATATATGTATATACAAACATATATATCTAACCTCATTGCAATTTGTATTTTATTTTATGCTAGTGGTCCCTAGGACCCGCGCGGCTTCGAGTGCTTGGACTATATGAATTTTAACTAAAAAGAAAAATATTTCAAATATATTGAGAGAAAGTTTCATAAGCCACAATTAAAAAGAAATACATTCATTCCAACTCAATCTATTATCAATTGTTATATCTAAGTATAAACTATTATATATTTACAGTTTTAAAAAAGTTAATATATGCAAAGGCAAAGAGTCCTTTGCATATAAAGTTACGTAGTGTGTAGTAGTTCGGTTTGCCCAGTTGACGTTAACTACGAAGTTAAGGAAAAAATTATAACATGACATGACTACAGGTATAAGGATGTCCAAAATTAAGATAATCATTTTGGATACACAAAATAATACAGTGATTTTGAAAACACAAACCGACACTTTAATTTTAGTTATATGTATAGACAAGCATTTACATGTAGTTTAATTATTAAAAGATTAAAACTTAAAACATTAAAATAATTTAAAACACAAAATATATACGTATATCGTTTTGATAGAATTGAATGGGTCTAACGCTGAAATGGAGATTGTTCCGGTTTTCAAAGGTTTATAGGTCAGATTTGCATCTGTTCATTCGATTGGATCGAGTTCATTGCTCACTATATATTTTACTACTAAACTAACACTACATAATATATCTATACATTTTATAGTTATTGCCTTCTCTATAATAAATATATATTGCAATAGCATGGGCAAAAAACCGAGTGTAAATGCGACGGTTATGGGTCTGATTTCCACTCGGATGAATGATATATTTAATATTTTTATTTTTTCGCTCTGGAATTCAATACCTCGGACATTGAGGTCCGTCACTAAACAAGCAATGCCTCAGGAATTCGACAGAGACTGGTGAGCGGAAGTGTAAATGGGGTACGGAGTGTCTTAAGCTTGCCTCTGTCTACTCTTGCGTGGGATACAGCGTGAAGTTGGAAAAAAAAATAAAACAAACTCGCTACCCTACACTCACACTCGCTGCTTATTTTTTTTGATCTTATAAGGTTTCCTTTTTCTTTTAAGGTACGGGCCAGGAACCCAAAAAAGCAAAAAGTATCTTCAATCTTTTCTTCTCACAGTTTACATAGAGGGAACATAAAAAGGGAACAAAATCTCGAAAATTGTATCTTTATGCAATATTCCGTGATTGGTCCATATTGAACCGTCAACCATCGCGCATACAACTGCTAACCCACTGCACCATGATAGCTTATAATTTTAAACCTAAATAAATATTTATATTACCCTCGTTACATCCAAAGGACTACTACGGAACACGAAGTTATTAAATGCCACTAAAATATAATAAATCACCGTTGGCTTTTAAAATAATTGCTAGTATAAAATTGCTGCTTTACACCGAGAAGGTATATATAATTGGTAAATTTACACCTGACGACACAATATTTTATATATTTGATTGACTCAAATACAGTCAACAGTTTTGCCACTCAATACGGAATACCTCCAGAATTCGGTGGAAAATAGGCAACAGAAGTGTTTAATAAAAACGAGGTGTCTTAACACCATGCTTCCAGGTTCCCTCTGCCTACCCGCAATGTGCGCGATACAGAGTGAAGCTAAAAAAACAAGTCTATTTAGACAACATTTGTTGGTTTTATCGCTAGAATATCAGTTCTATTATACACATAACATATATATTAATTATATAACAAATATAAAATTATATTTTATAAGCGCAGCGTAGAGTTTCGCCACTCAACACACAATGCCTCCAGAATTCGATGGAAAGTGGGAAACGGAGCATCTTAACTCTAGGTTCCCTCTGCCTACTCTACTGTGTGCGGGACACAGAGAGAAGATATTTTACAAGCTTTTTGCCATTGATGTCATAACTCAAGGTAACTCTGACCTCAGCTACAGTGGCATAGAGCCGATAAATAACGTGATTTTGTAAAGGATATGGTCTTCCTTCATCAATAGATTTTTCAACTCGAACTAGCCCAAACAACCGAACAAACTCTTTAGCTTTATAATATTAAAATTGATATTAAAAATAGCCGAATTAAACTTTAACCCTCTACCACTACTTTAAATTACGTACACACCAACTTAATTACAATTTATCAAAAAAATATCGTCTCTCGATCGGACGTGTCGTGAGGTCTAAAATATTAATTATTTTATGATTAAATTCATGCGAGGAGATTCAATCGTATGCAAATGTTTGACTCGTCGCGATGGAAGTCAATTTAGCATACAAAATATACAGTGTAATACATAAACTATTTAAACTATATAAACTATCAGAAACTCACAGTCGATTCGATCGATCGACGATGAAATTATTTATAATTTATTAACTCTTAAGAGCTATAATGAATTACATAAGCAGAAACACCTTAATTTTAAAAGTAATAAAATTATTACTGAATTGGAAGCTAAACTAGCTAACTTTAATAAATTATTTTAAGAAAATATATAGATTTTTGATGTGATTTGAAGTGTGATTATGTCACTAAAGAACTTTAAATTCGTAGAGAACTTTAAGTTTCACATTTATTTTCAAATATATTTTTTTCTACTTCCATTTACAAAGTGTTCTTGTAGAGATGAAACAGAAATTTTTCTTAATCGTAACCACTTTGTAGATCATCTTAATGAATGTCTTCTTCGAATAAGTCCTCTTCGTCAGTCGGCTCGTCGACAGATTCTAGTACAGCGTTAATTTTAAATCTTCATCGATACTAGTTACTACTACTTTCATCTAAAAATGATCTCCATTTTGCATGCTAAATCTCCATTTTCCTCCAGTTTCAAATTATGATTTAAAATTATATTTATGGTAGACTAAAAAACTATTAATAACATTTTTTTCTATTAAATTGTGGATAGATAAAATGGAGTTTAAATTTAGATTCACTTGAGAGTAATTGACGTAACTTGATGATTTCAGATTTTTATTTTGACTATTAATATTTCTTTAGACGCCATGATGAAAAGTATCCAATTAGTTGTTATAATTTTTTACACATTAACGACCGTTTGTGTGTGGAATTGCCGACCGACAAACCCCGGGTTAAATAAAGAATAATAAAATATTTTTTATACCAAAAAACGATTTTATAAACTAAACTTAGCTAAGTAAGTCGTAAATTCTGATTCCTTAAGTAATAAATTTGAATTGATAACAGGAGAAACGAAAACATTTATATTATTTTATGATGATTGAAAGTTTTATATTAACTTGGGTTTTAAGTTTGTTTTTATGACATTCCTTAATCGAAACCAGACTTTATTTATTCTTTAATCTATTCATTCTGTAGCCATAGCGGTTTGAGTAGGGAAACTCATCTCCACGCTTTGTTTTAGTATCAGAACGAGGAGATGAAAACGTTAAATGATTCATTCCCAAATGGAAACCGAATCCACAACGGTTACAATTACAACTGCGAGTTAGTTCCCCTACGACACGACGGCATTTGTTACCAGAAGCAAACATAATAAAACATTCCCCTTGTGGAATTCGAACCCACAACCGTCACGTTTACAGTCAGTGGACAAAGCCATATAAACGATTCTCTTGCATTACGCTATCTAATAACACTGCATTAAATTCTGTACTTTAAAACATTGAATGTATCTCGGTGGGAGGAAAGTTTGTTTCGTACAATGTAAACATAGATACATATACCGACTAGAGGCCAGGCGTGGCTCAGAGGCACAAGCGTGTGACTCTGGTAACGAGGTAAATCGCGGTTTTAAGTTCAATATCTTCAAAAGGTGTTTTAATGGGAACGAAATATCCTAAACTAGGTTCCCAGGTTCCCTCTGCCTTACCTTGCTATATGAGGGATGTAGCGTGAAGCTAAAAAAATGTAAAAGAGATACACGTAGTTGGTCTTTACAGAAAACTTAAGTGTTCTTTTGAAAGAAAACTCAAGAATAAAATCGAGATTATTAGAATTTTTTTTTGTGATGTATTGAATACTTATTTTTAATACATGTTTCTTATGTAGTACAGATGGAGACATATATCTATCCATTATTACATATTTTTTTACCTTCATGTATGAGGTTGTCTGCAAAAGTGACTGTTGTGGGTTCGATTTCCACTCCACTTCTTCGTTGAGAGAGTTCGTTCACTTCGTTGAGAACTCAACACAGAAGCTTGGAAATGAGGTGAAAATTCTAAGATTTTCGTCACCTAATACAGCGTGAAGCTGAAATTAATAACCTCGCAGTTATATTAAGAACAAATAAGTTCCTTTGTAAAATGAAGATGAAGAATAAAATAAAAACTAGATGAGCCGGCGGAAGAAACTTACGTTCAAGTTAGAAATTTGAGTACACAAGATTAGTGTTAAACATTTTTCCTTTATTCCGCATGTTTTTTGAAAGAAAGAATGGCAGCTTCATGGAATTTCTCGCATAAATTCATCTAGTGTTAATACACTCCGTTCTCCACTCCCCGCTTAGTTTTCGAGACATTGCGTGTAGTAATAGTTGATATACACCCCGCACTTTATCTTCTAGAACGAGGAAATAAAAATATCTATAATCATTCCCCCTAATCCATATTTACACGAAAACAGAAGATAATTGGAATTCCACCACTCAACAAACAATGCCTCAAAAAAATATGCGGAATGTGAAAACGGAGTGTCTTATGTTTCCCTCTTCGGTAGTATTCGGTCCTATTACTTCTGGCACGGATATATATCTTATTATGTAATAACAAATGTTTTTATGCTTAACTCTTTACGCACGATTGCACATATTTTATATCACCTTTTATCACTTTGACATACTAAATCAGCATTTTAATGAGGTAGACCTATTTTTATTACGGATTTTCTTTGTAGAGTTACTTTATTGCCTAGTCTAGGTTAAACGTCATGGTGCTGTACTTTTTTAAGCTTTCTTTTGCTTTCCTCATATAGGTTGTGGGCTTGATTCCCAAATGAAGAAATCAAGAATTTATTTTAATTTCCTAGCTAGTAAGAAGACAAAGTGCAGCATTCAATTCCGCTAATCAACACACAATGTCTCGAAATTGCGCGTAAAATAGGAGACGGAGTGTTTGATCACTACGCTTGTGTCCACCCTGCTTTACTCTGAAAATAACGTGAAGGAAAAAAAAAAATAAAACCAACACCGCTTATATTCACGATAACGCACGTAATCAATTTATAAGTGTCCCAATGTTATTACATATTCTCTGAAGGCCCGCAAGCATTTTACTGTATACAGTAAATTAATAAACCCGTTGATAAAAATGGCTGACTCGCAAATTTTCGGTATAAAACACAATTTCCATATTAAGTCCGACAACATATCAAATTATACGATAAATATCTGTTACATTTTATTAAAAGTTGCAAAATTATTTTTTAATGGTCTGATAGGTACTCATTGGTACGGAACCTACGGTAGTTTTCAAGAAAAACCGAAGTAGGCAGATAGTGGAAAACAGAGTTAACATTCTCTATGCCTCAGTCAAAGCAAAAATAATTATTTTTCTCTATAGAAAATCGAACCAACGACCGTCGCGTTTTATTCGCATTTTATTCAAATAAATATTATCGCTACGGCTGTTTAAAATAAAGAAGAATTTTTATTTCGCCAAACCGGACGTATAAGCGTTGCCGGACTAAATTGCTTACGTGACTAGTTTATTTGCATTTTTAATGGAAATCTGCAGCCGACTGCATCGCACTGGGACGTCTAACTAAAGTTGCGTTAGTGTACTGTCCTATCAACACCTTTTATTAACTGACCTTAAAAAGAAGGAGGTTCTCTATTTGACTATATATTTTTTAATGATTCCTTTGTGCATTATGAATGGATTGTTATTATTCTTGTTCAGTAAGATAGATTACGTTTCAGAGAAAAGTATTGGCTGCACGCTTTATTCCACAATAGTTAAATGTTCTTCGTTTTCCGTCCAATTTTCAGGACAATGCGTGTTGTGTGGCGATACTCAATGTCGGAGGTGGTACCACATATATTTTGGTACAATATATTATTTTTAAGCATTTTTAAATTTATTTTGCCTATAGCTGTATAACATATAATAAGTCGTGTTCATCACACAAACATTCTTTCTGAGGTCGAATCCATAGCCTCAAGCTGAACAAATTCAATTACTATTAGACCATAAGGGTAACTATGATATACAATTGCTGTCATCAGTCTTATCACACAAGATCTGATAGAAATTGAGTTAACTTCGTGACTCCATCAGTTACAAGGAAACGATTTTAGCGGAGCCAGAATAATATTTATTGCATCCTGCATCTTTTAGACTTCTGCTGGTAATGTAGGTTATAATGGAGAGAAAGATAAGATGTGCTCTTGGCTTTTCTTTGATAGAGATTTGACTTGTTTCTATTGAAAGGTATGAGATTGTAAAGTTCGGCGCCTCGTTTCCTATTGCTAACTCGTGGATACCTCTGTTAGAGAAAAAGCGTGAAGTTAAAAAACATAAAATAAATGTCATGACTTTATCATATGTTCACTGTATTACTGATAGAAAATGTTGACTTCAAAAGATTACTATAAAAAATCATCAACTTTCTTAATACTATTATTTCCGAAGTACTGGCTGGCCTCTATCAAAAGTGGACAGGGAATCAATCAATTTAACGGTGGAAATTTCGTTTATAGCTTAAGTAAGAATAATTCCCATTTTTCCTGCTAGATATTGCTTTTTTTTATATCTGGTATATACTAGTATGTAACACAGAAGAAATACAAAAAATGATCAACTAATAATGGTAAAAAAAATAACTCTATAATATTAAAAAGGCAGTATATTATTAAATTTTTATCACTACAAATAATTATCACTTTTATGATTGTGTTTGTGTATAAAAAATATATATTTAAGTATTAAATTTTAACCTAAAGTAAACCTTATTATAAATTCTTTATTAGGTTTTTATTTCTAGACATCTCTCTGTTCATTGTTTATTTTACAAATAAAGCCATTTCATACAAAAAAAATCAAATTGAGGCCAGTCGTGGCGCGGAGGCGTAAAGTATGACTGTAAAATCAACTAGTTGTTCCATAGTACTTTCATACGTTACCCATATTAGATAAATTGTGCCAAAAAAATATTTATTTCAGCTCAATCGAACACTGAAAAGCGGGTCAAATTAAACTTGCAAGATTTCACATACACTAACATGACAAGTCAAATAAAAGCTGCAAAAATACGTCTTTGATAAAATATTGAAATACCACTATTTTAATTAAAAATCCTTTTATTAATATCAAAAATCAAAATTCAGGAAGTGTTACACAAATGATTTAATTTAGTAAATGCTACTGCAGTCAAGTAAAGTTCAAGAAACAGTTCAATAGCAAGCAGGATGCGGTAAACTAGATAGACTTTCAAAATCCAGTGTGTGATGTAATAAGAAATAATTTTGTTCTCATTATATTTCAGCAGCTTTACATTTTTTCCATATAGCAGGATAAGCAGAGAAAACCGGCTGTTAAACTAAGTGTTAAGACAAAATGATCTCCATTTTTCGACAAATTTTCGAAATATCGCTTATTAGGTGGCGCACATCAACGAAAGAAGGGAACTGAAAATAATATAATTTAGTATCTGTATATCAATATTGATCTGTTTCATATATTATTACAATAAATTGCGGGTAGGCTTTTATTACGGAACACGATCGGAATAGACGATATGTTACTGTTTACATAATTTAGCGTTCGTCCCACATATGACAATAGAGGTAAATGTTTGTATCACTCGAAATAAGTCCAGCTTCAATCATTTCGATATTCGCACCCTATTCTTGTATTTATTGATACTGTCTTGTTACTACGGCTTTAGTTCCATTATATAGCCTTACTCGATAAATGATAGATATTATTTTTTATTTAAGCTCGTACTTCTCGGAACTAGCGTATTCTACCAAAGAACTCAATAGTTTTATAGTATTAAGTGCAAATTGAAAATCTTCATATTACTATACCACAGAACAAACTAGACACAGAAAAAATATTGATAAACACTAATTACTTATACTTAATACCCTTAGCCACTAATAACTTCCACGTTTGATATAAAAATAATTCAGGCTATGACCAGAAGACTATACTTAATATTTATTATGTTGTGCAATTATGAGGTAAATTTGTGTTGATTTTGATCTCAAACCCATCTGAAAATATCGCTGCCTATTCTCTTTTACAGTTCTAAAAAAGATTCCCATTCTTTGTACTGTTACAGAATTTTTACAAAGCGACATATTTTACAAGACTAGTAAGAACTACTACTAGATTAGACTAGTCTATTTTTACTGCGTTTTGCGCAATATGTCCAAATCTAAGAACTTCTGGTTTGTAGCTTTAGTATCCAACCATTGACCAAAGATCAATCTATCTCTAGAGCAATGTTTTTTTTGTTCTCTCTTGGTAACTACATGAGGTGAGGAGAAAACAAAACATGGCGGTATACACTATTAATATATGATAAGAATAATATAAATAATAATACAAACAATCATTTGCAGCACAAACAAAAGAACAAAGAAAATCTCATTACATCAAACAATAATTCTAATATTCTACTAGAGTGCTTATCTGATAATTGAATTTCACGTTTCACTAGTTCCTTAGTATTACTTTTGATATAAGATTGTCAGGTGATTTATTTCTGGTTATTACTGACATGACCGACTGATTGTTAGTCCGTTGATTAATTGTGCTATTTGATTTCGACTACGTGTTTTCCTATGTTTATTAGTTCATCAATCATAAAAAATACTGTCAATTCTTCTCTGAGAACAGGGATTTTTGCTAACAATAAAAAAAATGAAGAAGATCTTATTAAAACCTTTAGATTTTACTCAGAATCTTTAAATTGAGTTGCGAAACCTAAAGTCCCGCGTTGTATAATTAAGCTGGAGATATATATTTATCAGTATGAATATTATCTCGCAATCGGTTTTAACACTATAAAACTATGTGCTTAAAGTATCAAGAACTCAAGTCTCAAGATCTTAAATTCTGAGATATACTGCCGCTATGAAATAGCATCAGCATGACGTTATGTTAGTTGATAGTTGGTCCATTTTAATCTTATTTCTCGTTTGTAAAAATCTTCAGTTACTGAGTTACTGACTTATTTAACATCAACAAAACCGAAATTTGTTACAAACTAAGATTTAGGGAAACCATTATATATAAGTGTATATTTAATATACATAACCTAAGCGCTAGAACAAAGAAAGAATAAAACTCGCGATTTTCTCGTATAGTACAAGAGCTAACACAATTTTTACTATCTATATATCATAGCGGAGTTGTAAGAAGGATTTTTAACATGAAATCTTTCCAGCCGCATCGCTACGTGAGGTACGTGCTAAGTATCCTCGTCTATTTTAGATTTGGGGATCGTAAGGAAAATGATTGTTAGGAACGTTTTGTTCTATTATAGGCTAATTTTCTTTGAACGGTGACGAATGTTACTGTTTATAAAGGTTTTTTGGTTTATGTAATAAAGTTAACAAAATCGGTCAAAGGCAAGTTGGACTTACTTACGGGGATCCGTTCGTGATTGTAGGTCAAGAGCAGTTTAATGTAAGTTCTCAGTTACAACGTATAATATGTAAAAATTGAAGTTGCAAGATAGCAACAAAATTTTAATTTTAAGATTTTTCTCTTTTATTTGTATTGTAAGTTTTCCAAATTTGAAAATGATTCTACAAGGCATCCGTTTTTTCTTTTGAAATACGGAATTCTACAAATCTGCCAGGATTAAAGGATATAAATTGTAACAAGCATATAATTCCGGTCAAGCTTCATGGAACATATGACTCAGATGTCAGAAAGCTTGGACTATTTCCAAGAAGCGCAGCTTCAAATCTCGCTGCATTCAAAATTATAAATAAAACTCTACGTTGTATCAGGAAAGGCAGACAGAATCTAAGAAGTACCTGTAAGAAACTCCGTTCCTCACTTTTCGCCGATTTTTTGAGGCATTGCGTGTTAAGTGGCGGAACTCAATACTGGGCGTTCTGCCTTAGTGCTAGATTGAAAATATGAAAATATTATTAGTCAATAATTCAAAATTATAAACGTTCTCTAAAAAAGTTTTTGTGTGAAAAAGTGTGAAAAAACAATGTACCAACTCACTCATGTTTCCTATCACCTATCTGCACCGGCATGCATCCCTGCACCGGCAACCATCGGACTACAACGGTACTCTGCACTATTTATTTAACCACAATTAAACAGAAGTTTGATCCATTTATCTCAATGTAGGAGCATTGCACAATATTAGCGGAACGAGCGCCGGGAACAGTTAGCGGTGGGTTTAACGAACTAAATACCGCATAGTTTTACGTTTGTACGTATATAAATTGCTTTCATTAAATGGCTTGAGTTTAATTTATACTGAGCATGTGTTGTTTTAATGTTTCGCTTTTATTTGCGTTGAAGCCTTTTCACTGTGTTTGACGATGGTTGTGGGTTCGATTTCTACTCGGTGAAATGAATTGTTTTTATTGCCTTTGAAACAAAGGAAGCGCGGCGTTGAGTTCAGTCACTATGTTTCGGAAATTGGGTGAGGAATGGTCTGATTTAACAGTAGGTCACTTTTGCCTCTGTCTGCTCTACGGTGCTACGAAGAAATAAATCATCACAGTTTCTTATATCTAGCATTCTTTATTTATCACTTACAAACAGTGGCTTTTGTTAACGTCATCGAAATATTGTCTTGTCATGGTGGTACGGAAACCATTTCAATATACTGACTCATGCTAGGAACTTCATGTTCACGCTTTATCCCGCATAGCGAGTAGGTGTGTAGTGTGGAAACACCACCACTTTGTGCCACTTTGTATTGAATTTTCCATTCAATACCTAGAATATTCTCTAGGTATTGAATGGCGGAATCGCGCCTCTTGGCACTCATTTTAGACCTGACACGGATTTTTGGGCTTGAACAATTTAAAAGTTCGCGCGGGTTCAAATTCTACTTAATTTTGTATAAGTACTAAAGAAAGAAGTATTTTATATGTCATCTTTTTTAAGCTTCACGCTGTATCCATTTGAGGCTGTCGTGGAACAGGGGAACAAGGGTTTGACTGTAACACGACGGTCGTGTGTTCCATCCGGACTCGAGAGAATGAATTATTATTTCTTAATATTTTCCATTCTTCGCTCTGGAAGAGTTTGTTTATTGAGTTCCGCCACTCAACACGCAATGCCTCGAAAAAGTCGGCGGAAAGTGGGGAATGGAGTGTCTTAACACTAGTTTCCTCTGAATACCTTGCTACATGCGGGATACAGCTGATTTGATTTGCTGTATCCCTCATACTGCAGGGGAGAGCAGAGGGAACCTAAGATTGTCGAATTTTGGCATTGTGTGCTGATTAGCGCAACTCAACGCCGCATCTTGTTTTGTTACTAGAGCGAGTAAATGAGAGGAGCGAGTGGTAATCGTACCAATGCTTGTGCGGCTGATTGTGGGCCCCTGCGCTACGGCTGGTATCGATTATAATATAATTTTTCTTTTCATTGTAGGTTTGAGATTCAGATTTCTCGGTGGTAAGCACGAATTTTTTTTGAAAAGAACATTTTAATTTAAAAAGCGGAATTCTTTCACCAAATCAAAAAAAAACATATATAAATTATTAAAAGTTTTTAATGGATATTAAAAGTTTATACTTCTAATGGATATCAGATATTAATATAAAATGTTTTTAATGCAAAACGTCACTACGACTTAAACGATATTGTTTTGGTTTACTATATGTAAGGCAGTATAATTATACGTATAAAATTATAAGTATAATTATACGTAACTAACGAATGTATGAATTTGTATTTCTAAGAAATTATTAGTAACTAATTAATACCTCAAAGTAATCAAAAAAATTCTCTATACGTGTTCGAATCCACTATCATCGTGAATTACATACGAGTATACCCAAACTGCAGTACAACATCGTTCAATAGGAGCTTGTATCGCATATAATATTTGTATGCCACTCCATTAGTAGTCTAGAGGTGGATACGAAAACATTTGTTCGGTAGAAAGCAATCTTTTAGCGGAAAGTGGACTTTATTTTACTTTTTAGAAGAAAATATGAAATATATGCTGTTTATATGAAGATTTTATTATCTTAGCAGTCATTTTATAAGGTAAGATGAAGAAAATTTATAACTATAGTAAAGTATTATATAGTAGTAGGTATTTTCACTTAGGGTTATCAGTGTACGAAGATACTCAATTTTGCAAAATGCGACACTTTCTTTTGTTACCTGAGCGAGCAAATGGATATAATTCATTCTTCCGAGTGGGAATCGAACCCGCAACTGTTAAATGTACAAACTGACGTCCTGTCTCTTAACGATAGCCTTATAGATTGATATGAATGGAACCGAGACTCAGGCTCATATTATTTATATCTTTGAACTCATTCTATACCAATTGTATCATATCTTTAGGTTTATGAACTATTATATATATCTTTCTCGTCTTCTCTGTATAAATTTCTATCAAAAATTAAAAAAATAAATTAGCTTCACGCTGTATCCCGCACTTAGCAGGGTAGGCAGAGGGAACCTAGTGTTACGACATTCCGTTCCCCACTTTCTGCCGAATTTTGGAGGCAATGCGTGTTGAGTGGCAGAACTCAAAACCGCGCTTTTGTCTCGACACCAAAGAAATAGAAATATACATTTAAGTAAATATTTCATCTCCTCGTGTGGGGATCGAGCCCACAACCAGTCGGTTTTACAGACACACTTTGTGCCACTGCGCCACAACTGGCCTTACAATTAATTTCTATCTATCTGAGTTCATTACTTTTGTCTGTACGTTATTTGTCAATCACTCGATAACGGAAAAATGTATGTACTCTGTATGTAGGATACTTATATATGTAATTTCTCTTCCTCTATTTGTGTATTATAATAATAATACAAATAGAGGCCGTCATAGCACGAGGGTGTGACTGCAAATGCGACAGTTGTGGGTTGATTCCCACTAAGAGAAATGAAACAATTTTTTTTTTCATGTTCTCATCCTTTTAACGAAACAAATAAAAATTGAAAAAGAGAGGTATATGTGAATGACAGCATGAAACTAAAAAAATACGTTGATAATAAAAAAATCTAAAATCAAATAACTACTGTGGAATGGTGCATAATCTCATATCTCAACGCTAAAGCTCGCAAAATCTTCTCAGAAATACAGATTTGCCTTTTCAAGCACACATACTACTATTCACCGCATATATTCATATAGAATATATTTATTTAGACTATATATGACAGCTTAGAGAGACTTAACTTAAGTTTGTTGGCAGTTTTCTTTAAATAAATTGGTTTAAACTTATATAAGTTTGTATATAACATTGTTGCCTTTTATTGTAGTGGCGCAGGGGCACAAGCGTACGAATGTAATCGTGACATTCTGTAGATTCAATTCTCACTCGAGGAAGTAAAATAATTAATATTTTAAGTTCCTCGTTGTGAAACTCAACTCGGACTGTCTCAAAAGTTCTGTGGAATGCAAAAAACGGCGTGTCTTAACATATAAGGTTCCCAGCTTACAAAGATCTTAGGTATCTTGCTGTGTGTGGGATGCATAGTCCCAAAAATTGAGTTGTGCATAGGAAACGGAGTGTCTTAACACTAGGTACTCTCTATATACTCTTCAATTATACACGAGAAAAAATACCTACAAGTACAAATTTCACTCTTTTTTAAAGTTATCTGACTTCGATCTTAGAATAGTGACAACAGAGTAATTAATCACTACATAAATTTAAAGTAATTATTCTTTATAAAGTGGTCTAGAACGCGACATTAGCGATGGCCTTGTATGACGCAACGCCGCAGTGGAACAATATACGTGATATGTGTAGCAAAGACAGATTGGAAAGTGTAGATATAAAATATTATTAGAAAACGTATAAAAATTTTAACGTTTTTTTCAGGAGGAGTGGGGTTATATCGCTATGTTTCTAATTTTTATGCGTTTTCTGAAAATATTTTCCAATCCTTAGTCTGGTAAAACACTCCAAAAATATAGTAAACTAATTAATTACCTCAAAGTAATCAAAAAAATTCTCTATACGTGTTCGAATCCACTATCATCGTGAATTACATACCCGAGTATACCCCAAAACTGCAGTACCAAACATCGTCAATAGGAGGCTTGTATCGCAATAATATTTGTATGCCACTTCCATTAGTAGTATAGAGGTGGATACGAAAACAGTTTGTTCGGTAGAAAGCAATCTTTTAGCGGAAAGTGGACTTTATTTTACTTTTTAGAAGGAAAATATGACTATATGCTGTTTATATGAAGATTTTATATCTTAGCAGTCATTTTATAAGGTAAGATGAAGAAAATTTATAACTATAGTAAAGTATTATATAGTAGTAGGTATTTTCACTTAGGGTTATCAGTGTACGAAGATACTCAATTTTGCAAAATGCGACACTTTCTTTTGTTACCTGAGGGAACAAATGGATATAATTCATTCTTCCGAGTGGGAATCGAACCCGCAACTGTTAAATGTACAAACTGACGTCCTGTCTCTTAACGATAGCCTTATAGATTGATATGAATGGAACCGAGACTCAGGCTCATATTATTTATATCTTTGAACTCATTCTATACCAATTGTATCATATCTTTAGGTTTATGAACTATTATATATATCTTTCTCGTCTTCTCTGTATAAATTTCTATCAAAAATTAAAAAAATAAATTAGCTTCACGCTGTATCCCGCACTTAGCAGGGTAGGCAGAGGGAACCTAGTGTTACGACATTCCGTTCCCCACTTTCTGCCGAATTTTGGAGGCAATGCGTGTTGAGTGGCAGAACTCAAAACCGCGCTTTTGTCTCGACACCAAAGAAATAGAAATATACATTTAAGTAAATATTTCATCTCCTCGTGTGGGGATCGAGCCCACAACCAGTCGGTTTTACAGACACACTTTGTGCCACTGCGCCACAACTGGCCTTACAATTAATTTCTATCTATCTGAGTTCATTACTTTTGTCTGTACGTTATTTGTCAATCACTCGATAACGGAAAAATGTATGTACTCTGTATGTAGGATACTTATATATGTAATTTCTCTTCCTCTATTTGTGTATTATAATAATAATACAAATAGAGGCCGTCATAGCACGAGGGTGTGACTGCAAATGCGACAGTTGTGGGTTGATTCCCACTAAGAGAAATGAAACAATTTTTTTTTTCATGTTCTCATCCTTTTAACGAAACAAATAAAAATTGAAAAAGAGAGATATATGTGAATGACATGAAACTAAAAAAATACGTTGATAATAAAAAAATCTAAAATCAAATAACTACTGTGGAATGGTGCATAATCTCATATCTCAACACTAAAGCTCGCAAAATCTTCTCAGAAATACAGATTTGCCTTTTCAAGCACATATACTACTATTTACCGCATATATTTAAATAGAATATATTTATTTAGACTATATGTGACAGCTTAGAGAGACTTAACTTAAGTTTGTTGGCAGTTTTCTTTAAATAAATTTGTTTAAACTTATATAAGTTTGTATATGACATTGTTGCCTTTTATTTGAGGCCTGTAGTGGCGCAGGGGCACAAACGTACGAATGTAATCGTGACATTCTGTAGATTCAATTCTCACTCAAGGAAGTAAAATAATTAATATTTTAAGTTCCTCGTTGTGAAACTCAACACGGACTGTCTCAAAAGTTCTGTGGAATGCAAAAAACGGCGTGTCTTAACATATAAGGTTCCCAGGTTACAAAGGTCTTAGGTATCTTGTTGTGTGTGGGATGCATTGTCTCAAAAATTGAGTTGTGCATGGGAAACGGAGTGTCTTAACACTAGGTACTCCCTACCTACTCTTCAATTATATGCGGGATATAGCGTGAAGAAAAAATAGTAAGTACAAGTACAAATTTCACTCTTTTTTAAAGTTATCTGACTTCGATCTTAGAATAGTGACAACAGAGTAATTAATCACTACATACATTTAAAGTAATTATTCTTTATAAAGTGGTCTAGAACGCGACATTAGCGATGGCCTTGTATGACGCAACGCCGCAGTGGAACAATATACGTGATATGTGTAGCAAAGACAGATTGGAAAGTGTAGATATAAAATATTATTAGAAAACGTATAAAAATTTTAACGTTTTTTTCAGGAGTGGGTTCAAATATCGCTATGTTCTAATTTTTATGCGTTTTCTAAAAATATTTTCCAATCCTTAGTCTGGTAGAAACACTCCAAAAATGTTAAAAGTAGGCACATTTATTATTATATTAAGTTATAACTCCATGTTGCATACTGGGACCCTAATATTAAGACACTTACTTCACATTCACATACTTCCGTTCTCCACTTTCCGCCGAATTCTGATGGCGAAATTTAATGCCGCGCTTTGCCTCGTTACCAGAGTGAATTAATGAAAACATTTAAGACTCTCGAATATCGAATTGAACGACTTGTCGCGTTTGTATTTGTACGCTTGTGTCTCTGCGTCACTGCAGGTCTCGACAACCATCGCTCCATACGCAGCTTCAAATAAGGGAAAGCGATGAACAGAATACATTAGGGAAGGTGTTGTTATCCACTGTTTTATGTCGAATTAAGCGTCAAGTTAGAAAAACCGAATCCATAAACATTACACATACTCAGTAACTGCTCCACTGGGTTACTGTGGAGTTTACATCTATCTAACAAATTACATTCTAATCACGTACTTTTTATATTTCCCCGTTATATCTCTATAAAGGAGAATCTCATTATACGAACATGGTTTCACAATCAGAGCGGGATTTAGAGGGGTCTGTCAATCGAAATTTGCTTAAAATTGTTTTTTTTTTTTTATTATATTCAAATTTAGTTTTAAAATAAGCGTAATTATTTGGAATCTAAAACCCATGTATAGGTTAAACAATTTATAGGTTTTTAGAAAAATAGCATAACAAACTTTATTTTAATTGAATTTAACCATTAAATTTAAACAAAATTTTTTTGCGAGTCGTGGCACGTGGGCACAAGCGACTAAATAAAGCATTTAATAATTTTATTTCCTCCATTCCGCCATTCAACACACAATGCCTCGAGAATTCGGCTGAAAGTGGGGAATGGAACTATTTTAATGAGACTGGAGTGTCTTAGTAAGTACCAGATTCCAAGGTTGCCTTTGCATAGGGCTTCCAATCTCAATGTACTGAGTCTCAGTGTGCGCATTACGGATGCAAAATCCGTGGGGATTTGCGTAACTGCAAAGAAGTATACGCAGACAATCACAAAGGAAAAGTTTATGATATCTGATTTCGATCTTACTTTACAAGAGGAGTTAGTCTAAAGTTTATCGTCACCACACGTTAAAATGGCATACGGAATACGCAATGAAGTGATGCACAAGCACAAGTGCAGGTACTAGTGCGAATGTCACGATGAGAATGAAGACGGACTTGCTCCATCTGTGCAGGTTGGGGCAAGTCGAGAGAATGAGTGACAAAAGAATGGAAAAAAAAACATGAAATAAGATTGTATAGTACCTTGGAGTCGATAACATAGTCTCGATGGTACTAAAAGAAGGTTACATAAAAAATATGAGAAATTTCCTTCGGAGTGTGTAGTTGTTGGCAGGCATTTAACTGTAAACACGAATATCGGGGGTTTGACTCTACATTTCATTAAATTTTAAAGTTAAAAAAACGTGTTAGGTACACTGCCTCATAGGCACGGGCGGTGTGAAACAAGTACATATGTATGTAAAATAGATGCTCAAGCCAATATGCATCTCATGCCAATGACTTAAATTTAAAAAAAAAATCGTACATTTATTTAGGTAGCCCGCAACTACCGGAGTTCCGTGGAATTGAAAATTCCCAATACAGCAATACCGACATTTAATTCTGGCGGTGGGTTTGGAGGCCGTACCTCTGAAGCTAAGAATATTTGCGACACCATGGCTTTCCATGCGAATTGCTTCTCAGACGATATATCTAAACTCTACTCATAGACAGATTCATTAAATATATAATTAAATTAATATTTTTATATTTTTTATATTAACAGTTATTTTATTCACAGTTGAATTAAATAATATCACAGCAGGAAGAAGCTACCTAGTTCCCTCCCCTAATTACCACTGGGTACTAGTAAACGCACTATAAAAAGTTTATGATTATTATATATTTATGTAACTATATATTCTATATGGTAGTCTAAAAATTGTTTATAATATCTTTGGAGCCAATTTATAGTCGTCGAATGAATATAAGGGCTGAGAACAGTTGCTCTTTTCAATATATGAAGATACTATATATATTATTTAATATGGAGTAATAATTACCTTTTTCACTGCAGGTAGGGACACAATCACGAACAACAGTCAACTCGCTGACATATTTCTGAAACAAGACACAAGAATACATTTTATATATTTATATTAACAGTTAAA
The DNA here is from genome assembly GCA_917862395.2 of Heliconius sara. Lineage (NCBI taxonomy): Eukaryota > Metazoa > Arthropoda > Insecta > Lepidoptera > Nymphalidae > Heliconius > Heliconius sara. Next base: position 572,952 of record OU860798.1, on the reverse strand, counting down.
AGTAGAGTTTGATGCCAATCATGGCGTAGGGGCACAAGCAGTACGCGTAACGGTTTGTGAGCTCGATTGTCACTTGATGAAATGAAATATATAATATCCTCATTTCCTCGCTCTGGTAACGAGGCAAGGCACGGCTTTGAGTCCCGCTTCTCAATAGAATTGGTGCTTCATCAAGTCTTTACCGCACCTATACCGCAAAGGCCAAAGACATCTGGACATGTAGCCAAAACGTGTACACTGACAGTTTGATTGATCCTCCAGTTTGAAGTCACTCAGCGTACTATGGAGAAACCTTTGTCCAGCAGTGGACGGGAAAAGGTGAAAGGGTCATTATGAATGAAATTATTGTTGCAGCGTTGAATTCCGCTTCATAGCTCACTACGTCTCGAATTTGGGCGAAAACCTGAGAACTGATAGTCTTAACATTTGACCTACTAGGTATAAAGTTACTGTTAAATAATTAATATCCAAGTACGTATTTGTTGTTATATTCTGTCTTTTACTATTTTTGTTGTAGCGTAACAGTAATACTTTTAATTCAGTTTGATTCATGAGATACAGCCTGGTGACAGACGGACGGAGCGGAATCTCAGTAATATAGTCTCGTTTTACCCTTTGAATATGAAACTCTAATGAATGAAAAGACTTAGCCACTGACGTGTTTTTATTTCATCCTGTTTTATTTCTTTTGAGAATAATTTATCTAAGCTTAAATCATTTCAAATGAAAAACTTTGAAGTATCTTCCTAGAGTGATGAAACGCCTCATTAATATTATATTTTGAAATATATGTATTCCTCCAAAGGAGAAAATCGAATTTACAACCATAGCATTTACAGCTAGCTGCAACCTCACTGCTCCAATATAATTTTTTATTATTAAGCACTATACAATAAAAGTTTGTACAACCGGAAAAGTCCCAACTTCCCCTTTACCATTTTAAACTCGACCAAAAGAATGAAACGCTACATCTCTATGATTTATTACACTGTTAATGACTATGAAATGTATTTGGTGTTCTGTCGCCGTTACAAATGTTTGTAATATATCGTGATACTTGGACTTATTTGAGACAATAAAGTGAAGTGACGTCAATATGAGTCTTTCGTGGCGTAGGGGGTTCAATTTCCACTGAGGGACTGAAGTTATTTATTTATGTTTATGGCATTATAGCGTGAAAGTAAAGTAAAGAATATCTTAACCCTTAAAAGGAATCTATCCCTCTGCTCACTCTGCCACGCAAGAAAAAGCGTGAAGCTATTTTTTATGTCATTACAGTATAGTAGAAAAAAGTTAAGACAAAGCAGGAGACGAGTAAAGAAAAAAAAATATATAATTTGTAGCTGTCTTGGTTCAGCTGCATAGCGTCTGATGCATTGTGCATTATTATGTAAATTCGATTTTCATTCGATGGAATGAATTATTTTCATTTCCTCGCTTTAGTAACAAGACAGATCACGGCGGAAATCACTTCCCATACGCAAATGTCTTGAGAATTGGGCAAAAAGTGGGTAACTTAGTGTCTGAACACTGGGTTCCCTCGGTCTATCTCCCTAAAGTTAGGTAAGTTTAGCTTTACTAGATTCTCTCTGCCCACTATGATGCTTTATATCAAATGAAAGTGTAGTGAAGATGTGTAGTGTATTATGTCTTTTTCTTTCTTTAATCTCTGCTTATCCGATGTATTAAATATAATATGAAATGTGACCCAATTTACATTTGAAATAGTCACCTATCGGCCGATGTTTAGTTCGAGTCACAAATTCTATTAGCTACAGTTTAGTTTACCTCCCATTATGTCCGGACTGTGTTAACTGGTTCGTTAGGTAAAGGTAAATAACGAAGTCACATATCATCAGGTAGGAATCTACCTGATAGTATATTGGTTATTGTTACTGTGAAGTGGAGGTACAAACTTTAAATGTGAGTTAGACGTACAACGACAACAAAATCAGTCTGTTGTTGGGGGTGTCGCTTCAGGAGTTGATATATCCGCAGCAATAATTTTTTTTTTGGTTCCTTCTCTTGTGATGTATTACGCAGGAAAATATCATGGTAAACAAGCAAAATATTTTAATTGATTAATATGTTAAATTTCCTAGGTCGTCTAGACCAGGAAGTTCGAATCAATAGATTGGGCAGTAGCAGTTAGCAAAGAGAAAAGATTTCTCGAAATCCCTACAGGAACGAGATTTTTCATTTTACGCTTAAAAGTCCACGTAAGCAATGTTAGCTTCGTAGCTAACATTGCTTATCATCGTTGTCTAGTACGCATATAATGAAAAATAAAAAATAATTTCAATTTAACTTTAAACATAAAAGAGACATCGCGGACAAATTGAATTTCCATTAAATCGTTCTCATTTTAATGTCACACACTAACTCTAATCACCTTGCATTAGCAGAAGTAGGTCATAAGTTTAATATCCATTGTTATACGTCAAGCTGACGCCTAATTCGTTTCAATTATTACCGTATTATAGTCAGAGAGACCGCTGTGTAGAGGTGATAGCCTGCCATACTTGTATGTGGAATAAATGTCTTAGAAATGTTAACGTACCTACAGTTATAGGTATAGGTATAGTTTTTGTTAAGGTGGTTGTGTGTTTGAACCCCACTCGAGAAAATGATTTATTCGTTATATAAATTACTTGCTCTGGTAGACAAAATTACGAGGAATATGGGGTACAAAGTGTTGTGATACTAAGAGGTTAGAGAGTAGGCAGAAAAAATCTAATAGAAAGAAGCTGTGTAGGAAAACGGGTGAAGCTGTTAAGATTGATAATACGAAGCGTAGTGTTAACCTTCTCTCATTAATCTTAAAAGAGTGGAATGTAGAGAGCGGAGTATCTTAATACACTCTGTGTTTTTTCTAAAACAATAATATGATACCTTTACAGTAACGAAAAAAAAAGTATTTACTAACTATTATTTTATGGTTACATGTACTGTGCAGCTTAACGATTTTAAATCAGTAAAAATGTTTGTGAGGGACTTGGCTACTACGTCATAGAAATATACTTAATAAAAATAAATAAAAAAAACATGGATAGTATAAATAACCGGGATGAGGGATAATATAGTGAAAGGTCCGATCCCTTATAATAATAACTTAACTTCACGCTTTATCCCTAGCGGGGTAGTCAGAAAGAACGGGGCGCCAAACGCTACGGCTGTATAATAATCTTCTTCATATATATATTATAGTCTCTTTTAAACAACAACAGACTCTTATACTATAAAACCGTACGTGTCAAAATGAGATTTTGCAAGAGATACCTTTTAATTGATTGTGGGAGATGAAAGTGCTTACTTAATTTAGATTGTTGATTAGTTTTAATTTTTTGGGATAAGCACCAACATAAACACTAAGCTTCGAGGGTAGAAATTTTATACTATACTATACTATATATATATATATATATATATATATATATATATATATATATATATATATATATATATATATATATATATATATGTCCATTCCATCCAACATAACAATAGTTTTCACTTTTCAAGACAGTCTCTATTGGATGTTGGAACTCAACACTACCCTCTTTAATTTCATTACATACAATTTTTTTGATATTTTCAAATTAAAATATATAAAAGTATAAAGATTCGAAACTGCAGATAAACGCTAGGTATCGTATGCAACAAAGACGTTTCTTAGTTTTTTACGAATACTTGTAGGTATATTATATTTGTAGAGTTCAAGCGTTTTTCTAGATAATTTTTTCATAACTAAAAACATATTTTGTTGCGAACACTTATTAAATTTGATGAACCGTAAAAGTTTAATAATAATAAAATAAGGTCATTCCAAGTGGTTTGAGTGAATCAGTATATCCGTCGTTTATGTGTCATATTCAAAAGAGCTTAAAAGCTTAAAGTATTTTTAATTTAAAACGCTATACGACTTAAGCTTTTTAAAAAGCATGCAATGTCATATGCAAGGTTATTCAAAAGTTTTCTACATATTATTCAATATATGAATATATTTTTAAATATTTATCTTATTTGATTTTTTTTCTTTGAAAGTGGGAAACGTGGATTATTTTAATAGATTGAATTGAATAGATTACAACTATAAATTTTATATTTATTTTAGTTTGTGATAACATAAGGGGAATTAAATTCATAATCCAGTAGCATAAAATATATTGTATATGACCGACCAACAACCGACTACTAAGTAGATATATCTTTATATACTGTTACAACTTATTTTTGTAGCTTTATGCTGTATCCCACATAAAGCAGGGTAGATAAAGTAGTATAATAGTGTAGCCTCATTTACTGTCAACATACTTTCGCTCCCCTCTATCTGCCGAATTCTTGACGGCATTTCATCTAGAATGGCGAAACTCAACACCGCGTCGAGCCTCGTTTCCGCGAGGAAATTAAACTATTCAATATTACATTTCCGCGAGTGGGAATTGAACTGTCTTGATTGAATATATTATAAAGATACAACAATATCGGGTCAAGTACCAAGTTCAATACGAAAAAAATAACAAATAAAGTAGCCTAATTAAGGAACGATCAGCGTTCCGTTTCGTTGATTAATCAAAGTGAAAGCTCTTGACGATGTTTGTATATCAATTAACGAGGACTGGGCCCGCACGAAACATCCGAAAATTGGCACAAAAATAACCCAAATATACATACTAAATGTGAATTTTTTCGCTTCAATTTTTGACAAACACGGAGCTGTAATGAATCTTCAACGTATCTATTCAGCAGTGTCCCACATGGCGCTCCTATATCACCAAAAATGTGGAAACTTTTATGCGCTGAATAAAAATATATTATTTATGGAAGCATGTTCATGCGAAGTAGCCGAGTCAACTCGTGTAGTGAATATTCAAATTATATTGAATTAATATTGAGATAAGGTATTTAAATTTATTTATATTGAACTAGCTACTCTAACGCCACTTCTTCTGTTTAAAGTACTTTTTATAATAAAGCCAATTTTAGCAACGTGTTATTCTGATTTATATATTACTGTGAGATTTCATCTAAATCCGATCAGTATTTTTTGCGTGAAAGTGTAGCCAACATCCAAATTTACAAAATGTCACATTTATTATATTTGTAGGACTTGTAATCCTTCCTAGGACGCTGTATAGCGTGAACCTATGACGTTTTTGGAGAATTGATCTCGTAGTGTTCCCCTACGCTCTCTAAACTACAATTTGCTTAATAAAAGAAAAGTTTTTATCGTCCATTCTCATTAAGACAATTACAAACACTGTACAGCATCTTCATCTTCAACACATTGTGTTGAATGGTGAATCTTAACGACACTATGAAACAACATAGAAAGAATTACAATATTTTTAAAGAAACATGCATTTGAGCAGATGGTCGTTACAGTGAAATAACAATGTTGGAGAAATCTGATATCCAATATTCCAGCCAAAGTTATAATTGAAAAAGTAAATCTGAACGCACTTAAAAGGTTCATACACAAAAAAGGTTTTCAATTTGAAATTGAAACTAACATTCCATTTTAAATAATAATAATAAGTTTTGAAATTGTCTAATGTGATGTAACGCAGTGTCTGAAGATAAATTTCAATTTAAATTCACATCTATATTTTCGGAATCAAGTTTTTTTATATTTTTCTTTAACTACATACTCTAACCTACGGAGAAGATGGCCTGAGGGCACCTGGGAACCTTGTGAGGAGGCACCCCTATTCCGCGCGTGCTTTTACCTCCTCCACGGCTGGTCTCAATAATCAAATTTGTCAAGGGTAGCCTGGCTTTGTGTGTTGAATGGTGGAACTCAACACACCGTGTTACCAGAGCGATAAAATAAAAATATCATTTCTTCAAGTGGGAAGCGAACCCACAGCCTGTCGCGTGTACAGTCGTACTCTTGAGCAAGTATTATAGTATTATCAAGGAAATCGTTATCCAAAAAACAGATTTCAATTTCAGCTCAGTTAAATCTGCCGTAGTTGAAATATATAGGTTACGTTTATACTGTAACTACATGATATATACCGTCTGGCAATTTTTTTTGAATTCGTCGAAAAATACCGTTTTATTTTTTATTGTTATGATTAATTGTTAACATTTATTTAAATTTATATTTCCATTTCTTCGCTCTGGTCTCGCGCGGCGTTGAGTTCTGCCACTCAACACACAATGCCTCCGGCAGAAAGTGAGGAACGGAGTGTCTTAACACTAAGTTCCCTCTGCCTACCCTGCTGGGTGCGGGATACAGCGTGAAGCAGATTATTTAAAACGTTTATTTAAGCCAAACCAAAGGTACCGGCTTAGGACGCTACTTTTTCGACGTTAAAAATAATGCATATACAGCATAATATAAATTCGTAATTTTTTTTCTTACCATTTAGGTAAGAAAAAAAATTACGAATTTATATTAATAATAAATAATTAAAAAATAATTACTTAATCCATTACTACTTTTTATCGATGAAACCATAATTTAATAATATAATTGTTCTAGGTAGCTAGGTTCTGTTTTTATAGTTTATTTGTGTTTATATCGATAAACATCGCGAGATCTCAGTTTAAATTTTATTATATCGATAAACGTCGATAGATGTCGTTAACAACGCAAATTTTTTGTATTTGTCTCATTTAAGTACCTAAATTAAAGTAAATTTATTTTGTTAGACTTTAAATCAAAAAAGCATTGTGTTTTTAATATATAAATAAATAAAACTTAATATTTAAATAAATAAAAAATCCCACACTCAGCAGGGATAGACAGAGCCAACTTGTATTAAGACACTTTGTCCCTCACTTTCCTCTGTATTCTGGAGGCATTGCGTGTTAAGTGTCGACACTACATTCCAAATTTCTTCTTTCGAAGTGCGGTACTGTTGTCTGTGCGTTGCCTGTCTCACTCAGTATCGGGTGAAAAAAAAAATATATTATATACAATACAATAAATTCTATTAAAAATCTAATACAGTATATTCTTCTAAATTTTACCATTTATTCGAGAACGACGTGATAATATGGTGCTGTTATCTAAGAGGTCTGAGTTATGAGCCATTACAGTCAGCCGTGATGTGTAGGTGCTGTTTCTACAAGTATTTATGTACGTGTAACTAAAGCTAAAAGTTAAAAAAAATATTTAGCGAGTAGCTAAAAGTAAAAAAAATTCAAGCATACCACTAAGTTTCGCTATGTAACACGTTTTTTTAGCTTTGACGCTGGCAGAGGGGCCTGCGAACATAGTTTTACGACACTATATTCCCATTAAGGCACGTTCCCCACTTTCAAAAACTAAGAACGGAGTATTTTGAGATGTCAAACACTCCGAGGTGTCATATCAAAACAAAACAACCTGATAAGGCTGAAAAAAAAATGTTTTATCGTAATGATAAAATATTTTTCTAGCATAATTTTTTTTTATTTCCTAGCGTTATAGGGAATAGACGAAAAAAATGAGTGATATATGTCTTCGTTTTTTATTTCAATGAAAAAATTATACATAAAGCATTTTTACGAATCGATCGAACCCATAGTCAGCGTATATTCAGTTAGACACTAAGCTATATGGAATGTTTTAGCTCCACGCTGTATCCCGCATGTACCACGCGGTAGGCAGAGAGAACCTAGTGCTTAAACATTCTGTTCCCCACTTTTCACCCAATTTTCCAGACATTGAGGATTAAGTGACAGAGATCAACGCCGTACTTCATAACGTCAATTATTATTGACTCTAGTTTTCTCTAGTAGAGTGTAGAAATAATTTCCTTCATAACCTTAAAGGAAGCACATTAATGCTTTGAATTAGCTTGGAGAGGTAAAATATAAAAAAATGAATAAATCTATTCATAATAGTGCATACCGAGAACTGCAATCAACCAATTCAGTTCACATTAAAGATGCATAATTCTCTATAAGGGAAGCTTTCAAAGCTATTATGAACTTCTTTTCGCTTTAGACTTTAATTGAGATTAGTTTGTTTTAGAACATCTATAGAGGATTTATAAAGAGTTTTCTTAATATATTTAACCTTGGTTGACTTTTCGAAAATACAGTATCGATGATACTGCAAAGCAGGAGGAGCCCCCCACAGGAGCACATAGTGCGGGTTCATAACAGTGGAAGAAGGCATATAAGGTATGAAGAGACCACAGCATTTGGTGCATTTCCGTTCTCTCTGGATACCCTGATGGGGATAAGGCGTGAAGCTAAAATAAAAAAATAATTATTAATATAGTGCATTTGATGCGGTAATGTATTTGCCATTATTGTAATATTGCAGGAGACGCATTTAAATTTGCTTAACCTCTTTCATCACTCACAGAATCACTTACTGTCAACGCACAAACAACTGGATTTAGAAAGTTGACATATGGCACCTAGGTTAGGGGGTGTAGGGGGTTGCTAAAAGAGTAGAAATGCTATTTTTATTATATACGGTAATAAACTTACAACTTTAATTAAATAAAGAAATTCAAATAATAGTCTTCATTCAATATTAATTTGAACATTGGCAACATTAAACGAATATGACCGTAAGAGAAACATTTGGAATATATATTTTTTTAATAATATTTAGTATTAATGTTATTGATTATTTTCAGTTACGAAATTGCTAGACGTTTAAAATATTACAAAGGCTTTAGTTAACAATTTAGAATAAGAAAAGTGTATTCGTCCAAGTTTTTGATATATTGCGTGTTGACTGAAGGAACTCAACGCCGCGCTTTGCTTGCAAAACAAGGAAATGAAAATAATTCAATCCATTAAGTGGAAATCGAACCCACAGCCATAATATCGTTTACAATCAGACGCTGTGCCGTTGCGCTACGACGGTCTCATAATATTATCTATCACATAATTTTACAATTATTACCGCATCTTGTAATTCAACTTACAGTTAATTTATTGTTCTTAGAACTGTAGAATTTCCTATAGTCTCGAATCAAATAGAAATAAATCATTGTCTCTACGATCACTGTTTGTACAGTTCTTGTTAAGCGGTCGGCGACGCGTCGGTTAGCCGATGCAGCCTGTTTACTATGGAAAAAGAAGTAATACTAGGATAGCCTAGAAGTGCCTTAGCTTATATTTTGTATGTGGCTGTAAACGCGACGGTTGTGGGTTCGATTCTTGTTTGAGGGAATGAATAATTTAATATTTTCATTCCCTCGCTTTGGCAACATAAAAAACGCAGCGTTGAGTGTCGCCCAACAACACGCAATGTCTTTAAAATTCGGCTGAATGTGAGGGGTAGAGTATTTTATCATTAGATTCCCACTAGATACCCTGCTATTTACGGGATACATATCGTACATATCGTCATAGGAGCTCGGACAGTAAGGCTGTTAGTGACAGTTAATATTTGTTCATAATAAAAAAAATGTTTGCTCTACTCTTACTTACCATTTATTATTTTTATGTATATGTTGTACCCTACAACATGCATATAACAGAATAAAACTAAGAGAAAACCCTAAGTTAAGACATTCCGCTCGTTACTTTCCGCTAAAGTTTAAAATTGCGTGTTGAGTGGCGGAACTCAACGCCTCACTTTACCTACTTACTACAGAGAGACAAGAATAAAAATAATTATAATTTATTATAATTATAATAAATTATAATTATTTTTATTCTTGTCTCTCTGTAGTAAGTTATAATTTGAAACACAACCGTCCCGTTTACAAAAAGACATTCCATTCTGTATCAAAAAAAAAAATGTGTCAAATTATCAAATTTAGTGAAATAACTCAAGAAATTCGAATGTAACCAAGATTAATTGCTTGTTTACTTTACAAAGACCAGCCAATGCTTGACCTTTGCGGATACGAGCTCAGGAGGTTTGAAGAGGGGTTTTTATAGCGTTCTGTACATAACGGGCTCCTGTTATTGAGTAAACTGTGTTAGTGGAGACGGAGATACATGCTTAGACTTTTAAAGTAAATATTTTAAAAAATCGTAGTTAACCGATACCAGAGCTTGGTTTAAGTGCTTAGAGCACTTATTTTCTAAGAGACGAGGGTTCAAGTCCTACTACGTCCAATTTTTTATTATATAATGATATATATTTATATATTATTTAGCAGGGTAGGCAGAGAGGACCTAGTGGTACACCCCGTTTTTTTGAGTCTACTCAATTTTTTGGGCACTTCGTTTCGAGTGACGGAATTCTCCGCCACGCTCGGCTTAAATTTTTATACGTTTTGCAATATCTTAATTTTCGTCATATGTGAATAAAACTTACTTAAGTAAATTAAGAGGTGGTCGTGATGCAGGAGATAATTTTGCGAAAACCGGGGCTACGTCTTAAGGAGAAGGAAGTGTCTTAACACCAGGTTCCCAAGTTCCCCCTATCCTTATTAGTACTTTGCCATTTGTTTTGTAATGTTCAATATAAGTTATCTCTTAACTAGCTAGAAATTTCAATATATATAAATAAATTCGGTTAAATAGTTTCATTTAAAATGTGTAATAATGTAGAAAAAATCAAAGATCTAATACCATTTAAGAAATTTTCTAATTAAAAAAGCGACTTTGATTTATTTTTCATTCCGTACACACTACACGCTACGGTCAAGAGATACCTTAAGGCGGAACAAACATTCGGACTTCACAAACGTTTAGAAAGACTACAAAAAAAAGTGTATTTTAAATTAAATTGCTAACAAGTTACTCTCTCTTCTGTTGTTCAACTATGGCGCTACGAACGTGCCGGTTGAGTACTGATCACTGTCTGAATTTCTAAAAGTTAAGATGAAGATTTTTTTTTTTCGGCGATATCTAAAAATCTGATGTTCACCTCACAGACATGTCGATCCCATTAAGAACTGAACGCAATAGCCGTTTCCTACATTCAGCCGCATTTTGCAGGCATTGCGTGTAGAGTGGCGGAAGTCAACGCCGCCCTTTGCCTCGTTACAAGAAAGAGGAAATGAAAATATTTAATATTCAATTTCCTCCTAACACTACAGTCTGTCGTATTTATTGAGAATATAGGGACTGTCTAGGTGCATTAACCCAACGATTGTGAGTTTAATTTCAACTTGAGGGAATAAGTTATTTACATTTTTTCGATATGGTAACAACAAACTTCCACCACCCACCATCCAATGTCTCCATAGTGAGTTACGGAGTGTCTTAACATTTATCATTTTATATGAGAGAATAAAGAAGTAAATATATGGTTAAAAAGAAAATATTCCGTAACTCCGTTCCAACATTTATTTATTTTATGGACTGTATATTATGATTTTTGTTGAAGCTATAAACTTTGGTTATGGGTTAAGTGGCGCACGTTTTAAGAAGCTTTATAAGTTGGAATAAAGAAAAAAATGGTTATTTAATACACATTTTTTATATTTTTTTCTTTTATATAATATTTTTTCATATAATTTAGCATGGAGGCCATCGCTAGCGCCCGAGTGTAAATGTGACGATTATGGGCTTAATTCCTACTTGAGAGAAGGAATTACTTTAAATACCTCTCTTCGGTAAAGAGACAAGGCGATGCGTTGAGTTACGCTACTCAACACGCAATGTCTCGAAACTTGGGGCTTGTGTGGGGAACGGATTCACTTTACACTAAGCAAACAAACTGTTAAAATTGAAACAAATTACATATATATGCCGATCTTCATCTTACTAGCGCTTAAGAATGTAACCTTCAATACTTTCGAAGAATTATTTGTTCGCTTGTAACGATAAAAAATGAAATACGTTTAATAAATATTTTGAATTTTTTCACACTAAGAAGAAGAAACAGTTTTTTAGAAAACGTGTAAAAGTTTAAACTTAAAACGTGTAACAAATTGGCATTTTATGGATAAAGCTTCTTCTCTTCTTCAATCTCTTCTTCAATATATACTATATACATACAAGCAAAATCCACCTATTTTTTAAATCTGTTAAGAAAAGTTATATTTTTTAAGACGTAGTGTCTTTAAAAATATAATTTTTGTTTAACTAACAAAATACTTGTTTTCCGCCCAATTGTCGAAAATTGCATGTTGGGCTATGAAACTCAAGGTCACACTTTGTCTTGTCAACAGAGCGACAAAATGAATACAATTAATTTACCCGAGTGGGAATCGAACTCGTAGCCGTTTCTGCGCCGAGACAGACACTCAAACTAATCTTTTTCGATTTTGTCATCATTAAATTATATAAAAGAGACATAAAGAAATAAGAAATACTCAATTCTCTGCCCTATTTTGAGATTGTGTTCAGCAAAGGAACTCAATGCCGTACTTTGTTGTACTAAAGTATTGTAATAAATGCAATTAATTCCCCCAAGTAAAAATTGAACCCACAACCATTTTGTTTACAGTTCAGTCTGTTTCACGGGGCCGCGTAATACATCCTTATATGTAGATATTTTCGAATCATCGCTACATTCGGAAGTGTGTCACAGAACGAACAAATATTGCCTAAAAAAAGCCCACATTGGGTATGGTCCGCAAATCCAATACGCTGATTGAAACGTTCGTCGCATGGGCTCTCAAATTTTGTGTATTTGCACATTTTGAACTACACGCTGGGTCGACAACTGATAGGTGCAGGTTTAAATCAAGGTGGATTACATTATATGATATATTTTTTTCAGTTTCACGCTATATCCCGGACATAGCAAGCTAGACAGTAGGAATCCTGGAATCTAGTGTTAAGAAACTCCATCTCTATTAAGACACTTCTGTTCTCCACTTTTCGTGTTAAATGGCGGAACTCTACGCCGCCATTTGCCTTGTTACTAGAGCGAGAAAATGAAAATGTTAAATATTTCACTCCCCCAAATAGGAATCCAAGCAGTGGACGTAAGCGTCGCACGCTCGTGTTCCTGGGCCATGACTCGTTTTTCATATATCGAAAAATATATTATAAGAAAAGTTAACACTTCTTTAAAAAGATTTGCCTTTAATTAGTAGGTTAAGAGTCTCATCTAGCGTGGTTAAGTGACACTCACCAAAGCGCGGAAAACATAAGAAACGAGAAAGAAATTGCAAAAAAATGATTTTGAATGCAAGTTCGTATGTTTTTATTTCCTATGACATTGAACGTTTTTAAATTAAATTTTATCTAAATTTATGAATATGAACGTTTTATTTGTATTTTCTTAACCAAAATATTTTATAAGGATCAAGAATTATTTACTTTAAACAACATTTTACGGGTTAATACTAGCTTAAACTTAACCTTTGCATAAATAAGAAGAAACTTGATGTACACACAAACTATTCAGATCTTAGCTGCATCACCAGACCAGCTCGATGACACTATTCACTGGTATGTACAATTATTATAAGTAGATGAAATTCAATCAACGACCTAATTGAAGCATATTTTAAAATCCTCCTAGTCCTTAGAAAATTTTCAGCTATTGAAAATATATTTTTATGAAATGTATACTACGGCGTATACTCCTTATTTACTTACTTTCCTGAAATTCCAACCAAATTAAAAAATCTTGCGGTCACTGAAGTTGTTTAAGTTTAAAGCTTTTAAGAATTTCATATAAATCTGCCTCGATATCGCTTGAAACGAACATGATCATAGGGAGTTCTTTAGAGCATTATATTAATTAATTTAACCCAGCTAGAGATTTTTTTAAACGAACTATAAAAAAATCTCTGGCTGTGGTAAATTAGGTCACCTGACTATTAACGCAATAGCTGTAGGACCGATTCTCACTCAAGATTATGATTATTAGGAATATTGATTTTCGTTTCTTCTGTTATACAACGCATGGTGTTAAGTTCCGTCATCGTAATCGTAAAGTGTCCCTTCGATTATACTGCTAGGCGTGAAACTCAGATATACTGCTTCGCGCCACACCAAACCTGGCTATCTCTGTCATGCATCAGAATATCATGTGATGCTATCGGATCTGGCACGAATCGTTCGTTCTATTTAATTTGCAATGAGGTCGTTGTGTAGATAACAGACTTCATAATTAAATATGAATAATGAATATAGACATATATAGAGGCCGTCGTGACGCAGCAGCGTAGCGTCTGACTGTAAGGGTTTGATTGCTGTGGGGGAAGTAATTATTTTTATTTCCTTAATGTGTCTCGCAAATTAGTGGATGAATGTTTAACGGTGTAATATAACACCAGTTTCCTTCTACCTGCACTGCTATAGAGTTACAACGGGAATCTAATTATTTTAATAGAACTTTTAAAATGCATCGAACCTACATAGTAACTTATTAACTCATTCAATATGAGTCTACATCGATATTTTAAATCAAATTTTATACTATTTCAGATCACACTCGAGACTCTTTCACTTTTTATACCTTAGCGTAGATTTTTATTTATGTTTCCCGCTCGCGGCCTTATCTGCATGTACTTCACAATTAATTATTTCATTATATAAAATAACTTTCGTGATATATCAAAATAATATTATCATATAAAAAATTTAGGCGAACATTGACAGCTTTTCATCATCATCATCAAAGGCGCTACAGCCGCGGGTGGGCCTTGGCCTGGTCCAGAATATCCCTCCATTCTGCCCTATTCCTGGCTTTCTTCTTCCATTTTTTTACGCCCAGAGTTCTCAGATCTTGCTTAACTCCATCCTACTATCTGAGTTTTGGTCTGCCTCGACTTCTCCGTCCATCTGGTGTCATCTGGTACAACAGTGACAACTGTATGTAAAGTTAAACCGTTTCTGAGATTAGCAGGCACAAACTCACAGAACAGACAAAACTTTTAAAAATCATTATTTTGGGTTCTGTTATATTTGGTAAAACATTTTTCTTAGGTATATTCAATGTTCTGCACTTATTAAAGTAAAGATTTAACATCACGCTGTATCCCACATATAGAAGATGAAGTCAGTGGGAGTTTAGTGTAAAGACACTCTGTTCCCCACGCACTGCTCAATTTTCAAGATATTGTGTCATTAGTGCAAGAACCTAAAGCTCCAATTTAATATTCACAATACATTAGTATAACCCTTGCATGTAAACGATTTAGCATAGGTGTAGAACACGCGATCCTCGCCACGACAGTGTCAATTAAAACTGAATAAATTGTCCAGTTTTTATAAAAAAATATGCATAATTGATACACTCCTGTGATGTAAGCGAAGCGTACATACGATTGGATGATATGTTTATAATTATTAAATATATGTTTTACCTATAATAGTGATTAGTGCCACCAGTCACATCAAGATACTCCAGTCAAACCAAAAGTTTCGAGATATTGTGGATTTCACTCAAATTAATGTTACACTCAACATTTCCGCCACTCAATACATAAAATTATGATTTGAAATTCTTTTGAAATGGAAAGCGGAGGACGGAATTTCTTGATATAATATATTATGTGCCTATGTTGTCACAAGTAGGATTTATCCTATAAAAAGTTTATAAGGAGGCCTTCCTGGAGCAATGGTACAAGCATGTGAATTAACGGCTCTAGGTTTAATTTTATAATTTCCTCGCTCTGGTAACGAGGCAAAGAGCAGCGTTGAGTTCCACCATTCATCACGCTAAGCCTCGAGCGGCAGAAATGGAGAAATGGAGTATCTTGACACTAGTTTCTTTTGCCTATGCTGTTATAGGTATGCGGGATACAAGGTGAAGCTAAAAAAAATTAAAAGAAATATAGAAAAAGTCAGAGGAAAACCAGTTCAAGTAACTAGGCAGTAATATAGTCGTAGATTAAATTGTTTTTAAAGTATTTTTAAACATTTTTAAAGTGTTAATCCACACTTAGGAAATATAAATACTTATTTAGAAAACGTATAAAAATTTGAACGTAGCGGGACTCGAACCCGCGCCCTCTGGAAACCGACCAGGCGCTCTGACCACTGAGCCATACGTTCTCGCCAAGCTACGTCGAAATTCTTATACGCTTGTTACAACTTATGTTGTTAGCATCTCTGTAGGGAGATTTTTACAAATTTCCGCTACCCAAAGATAATTACTAAGAATTATCGCTTGGCAAGAGAGAATGCTATTTTTTAAATATTTTTAAACATTTTTAAAGTGTTAATCCACACTTAGGAAATATAAATACTTATTTAGAAAACGTATAAAAATTTTTTGTTCCAAAAAAAGTTTTCTTTAATTCAGAAATATAGAATTGGATCTTTTGTTATAATATATTCTACAAGTCGTCTTTTGTCTCTCCTAATGTGGACTTTAAAACTTATTTTTCCCATTACGGTAGGAATTTGGTTAAATCCTCTGTCAGTGCCCCCCTACACTTACTAACTTACCAACGAGCCTCTCAATTTTTCATGTCTAGTAGTTTTCTCTGCTAGTTGTCGGTCAGTCACTCAGTAACGGAAGGGTTTTATATAAATTTAGATTTGACTCTATCAGTGTAAGTTTTGAAAAGCTCTTGTGTTATCTAAAAATTTGTCGGGATTGTTTATTACACCGAGTGGATATCAATCTTATGTTAATCAGAAATTACTAATTATTATAAAAGTTATATTTTGAGTAGCAGCATGTACTGAATATTGTTTAAAGCAACTATATAAGGGAAAATATCTAAATTCATTTATAAGATCGACTATCGTGAACCACTTGTCCACGGTCACCCAATCGACCTCTTATTAAGTAGACCATAATTGATATCATCGATCTATATTGTAGACTAAAAGCACTTATTACCAAGTACTCTCTACGGTTATCATTATCAACCAGTGAAGAAAAATGTTACGGAAATTTTCATTTATCCACGCTGTTCTTAATCAATATATGAGGCTATTGTGCCAAAATTGAAACCGGCATAGCATATGTGTTATATTGTGCCAAATTCTAACCGGCATAGAGTTTTCTAACTGTTAACGCGAGGATTGTATATTGAATTCTCAATGGGGGGAATGAATTATTTTCATTTCTTCGCTCTAGTAAGCAGATAAAGCGTAGCCATAAGTTTCACCAATCAACACGCAATGTCTCGAAAATAAGGCGAAATGTGGGAAATAGGCGGGACACCATTGGAAAGCATCAAAATATAAGCACAAAGGTAACAAATTCGTTCGTTAGATCGGAAAAGATTTTTTTTGGTTCCCCAGTATAGTTGGGCAAAGTACAGCGTTCTATTCCGCAACAACAATCAATTTCGTGCAATGAGTGGGAAATTTATCATGCCTGCCCAAAAAGATGCCCAAAAAGATAGTATATCAATGGACAATATTTTTAAATATTTTTAAAAACATGGGCACTGACATCCTGTCGATCGTGGAAATTCAATATAATCAAGATAAGCTTTTTTTAAATGTCCCGTTAACTTTGACGAGGCAATTTTGTTTCTAGTTTATTTTGATCGCAACAAAATTGGAATGTTGATATTTTTTCCGCGTTCATTCAATATGTTGTTGGTGTATTGTGTGGAGTGACGATTTGTATCCGTTTTGTATAATGGAATTGATTTCTTTGGAATTGATTTTTCTAAATTACGAAGCTCATAACGGCAAATAAACTTATCATCTTCTTTCCGTATTGATACATATATACTTGTCTATTATCTATACTTTTTGCTTCGCGCTGTATTCCGTGCATAGCATGATAGACAGAGGGAACCTGGGAACTTAGTACTAAAACACTCCGTTCTTATTACGACACTTCCAATTCATTTAACTTTGTTCCGAATTCCGGAGGCATTGCGTGTTGAGTGAGAGCGAGGAAATAAAAATATTAAATATCGCCCCGAATAATGTTCCTTAATCATAGATGGTTTTTTTTTCTTTTCTCCAAAGAAACGGAACTCTTATAGGATCGTAAAGGGAAAAAAAATAAAATTTATGTATTTCATAGAAAAAATATAGTTACAAACTTATAATTGTAGTTCGTTTCATACAAAATAATGTCACATAATATCACATATGTCATGCAAACGAGTAGTCAATTTTATTGAGCCATGCAAGCGAAACTGCAGTAATTCTAGGTTCAAGCTGGATCCAACACATGACAGAGTAGGTAAAGGGAGCTTGGGAACCTTGTGTGTGAACACTCCGTTCCTTTTAAGACGTTTCCTAGTTTCTGCTGAACTCAGAAAGCATTGCGTGTTGAGTACCACGCCACGCTTGTTAACGCCACGCTTTTCCAAAGCGATCAGATCTTTTTGTAATATTTAATTTCCTCGATTGAAAATCAAACCCACAAACCTATCTCGTTTACAGCCGTATGCTTGTGCCCCGGTGCCACGGACTAACGTCTGGACTCAGAAGCTAGTGTAAATATAAATATACTGTATTCACTACAAACCCAAAATCAAGTTAATTTTGACCTTTCCAACAAATTTAGTTTTTAATCAAAAGTCTTTATTATGTATTCATATAATATGTTACGCATTCGTTAGGGGGTTAGGGGTTCAATTTGATCTAAAATTTAATTAACTAATCTCTGTAAGTAGATTAGTTTCCTAAGCTACAGATTTAAAAGGAAATTCTTCTAGTATAGTAGCCGTTTTGATAGTTTTTGGTTCACGCTGTATCTCGCATATAGTAGGGTAGGAGCAGGAAAAATAGTGTTCAGACATTATTTTTTCAGTAATGTTAGGGTTACGACGCTTAAAAATTATTTAAATATATTTATGAAGTCATTTCTTTGCTTAGGTATATTAAAAAGGCAACGTTGAGCTCAGCAAGTCAATCAACTACACAAAAAACTTATCAGTAGAACGAGGAAAGCGAAGGAATAATACTTACAATACAATATTTAGCGTCCGGCGGACATTGATTCAACTTGGCCGCACTTCGATTGTTGCAAGGTGTAATCGAACCTACGCCGTCACTGTACTGGCCGCATTGCCAGCATTTGATGCCGGTGGCGACTGCGACGCATGCTAAGAGAAGGCCCATTGTTGCTAACTTTGTTGAACTCGACATTATCTGGAAAGAAAAAAATATATATGTATTCAGAATACAGAACTTGACTTACAATAGTGACGACAGTGCGGGCGAAGCCGTCAATAAAAGCTACATACTGTGTAAAAATATGCCTTAAAGGGAATACATAAGTATTCTCAATAGTATATTCATCTATTCTCCGTTATAGTGAATTCCCTGAGGCGTATTGTATCGAAACAAAACAATTTAACTCGAACAAGCATTGACGTTTGTGTTCGAACAATTTGAAGAACCCTTTTCAAAGTCCCAAGACTTTCCCCATAAGTTATATATTTCTATCTATTTCGTATACCATAAGCCTTATGTTGGAGAGACGAACATTCTACGTTACCTTGTAGGTGCATATATGAGTAAACAACAAGTTTAAGTACAAAATTTATGTCCAAAAAATTAATTCATTCATTATATTAAAAACCAAAAAAAAAATGCGCTGAGGGAACCTTGTATTAAGACACTTTATCTAGGCACCGCCCAATTCTTTGAGGCGGGGTATTGAGTGACAAAAGCTAATGAAAGGTCCAAAATACATATAAAAACTGTGCCCAGTAACTGAACCTACACTTCGTCTCCTGTCATTCGCTACTCTATAGAAAAACTTATAGAAAATTTATTAATTAAGTGATTACTTACAATACGTAGAAAGGGGGAATAATATAAGTATTTGTGACCTGCGAAAACCGAAAACAAAGCCTTTTGTTGAAAGAATTTACTATTTCAATATACAAGTATATCATACTGAGGCCAGTCTCGGCCCAGGGGGACAAGCGTGTGATTGTTAACGTGACAGGTTGTGAGTTCGATTCCGACTCCGATGATTGAATTATTTACATTTACTCGCTCTGGTAACAACTCAATGCGCGATGTTGTCTTCCGCCACTCAATATGCAGTGTCTCAAAAAACAGGCGGAGTGGGAGAGGCGGCAACGGAATGTCTTGACTCTAGGTTCTCACTGCCTACTGATATATGCGAGATATGGCGTTAAAGATTCACACACACACTCAATACATTTTCTTCAAAATTCAAACCATATTAAATTCGAATCTGCACATTTCGTTGTATTTTTAAAGCTAAGAGCTCATAGATTACATCAGCTCCAGCTGAACCAATTACTTACAGCATACATTTTTTAACAGTTGCCTTTTTATCCTTTTAATTTTTTATAGAAACGAAAAACCGAGATCCCGTTTTCACCTCAATAATTTTTTAATATACTTAAGTTTAACTGATACGTGATTGTTTTGTTTTTACGAGATGTATGTATATAACTATACTATACATACTCGCATATCTAAAAGTACTATATGTTTTTTTCTTTTGAAGATGTGTCGATCGATACCAATTAATACAATTAATACCTTTGTAATTCAAATTTAAAAATTATTTATGAAGATGAATGCTATAAGCAATATTACATCACGCTAATAGTCTCGATACAACCCACTGTACCTGCGATCAAAGTTACTAGGACATTTACAGTGTGTCTTGGGTCATACACAGCTCCTATTATTTACCATTTGAGCATTTTTATTTAAGACTAGCAGCCCGCTCGCGGCTTCGCCCGCTGAAACTGCATGATTATTGATTTAATAAACAGAATTAATTGACAACTATAATATATAATAAATTATTGATTTGGGTAAGAATTCATAATATTCTTTGTAAAATAACTGTAATGATTGCAAATTAACTCCTGTACTATTTTTAAATTAGTTAAATATACAATTGGTAAATATGTAGTTATTACAGTGTACACGTATATAGGATGTTTTAGGCATTTTTATATAGACTTATTTCAAACGAACGAACGAACCAAAAAATCTATGTATGTACTTGACATTTCATTGAAGATCAAATCGTTCTTTATCTCTGTGTTGAATTAATTACGACTTAAACTTAACTGTTATGATTTATGAAGGTAATCTCCACTAACAATTCAATTTTGTTTACTTTATTGCTTAAAATATTATATAATAGTGCTTCAAAAATATATATTTTTATCAACAGTCATATAAACAAGACGTTTCGAATGTCATTCTTTAGCCAGGAATCTTACCAGCGCGAATGCTATATAAAATTTGCAGGCAAAGTAATGCCTTGAGTTCATTGAAATGACAATAACATTTTTTAAAATGACCCGACTTTGATGAACCAAACTTAAGTAATTAAGTTGAGTTAAAACAAAGCAATTGGTGAAACTTAAATCGGTTAAGTACTTTCAGAGAAAAATGCGGACAAAAATATATCGCCAGACAGACAGACAAGAAATTCAAAAATAAAATATTTTTGCTTTCTATTATTCTTTTTAAGTGCCCTCTACCCATTTCAATCAAAATTACTAAATGTACAGACAAGATACTTTTACTGTCTTATTATATATAGACATTTAAATATGTCGATTCTCCAAATCGATTACGATCGGGCGAAAATTTTCCCAGATTTTTATCCTTTCAATATATTAAGTTCGTTAGTAAGTTAAAACGAAACAATGTCGCTACTTTTTCTTCACAATAACATAAATGTATGTAATTTATTTGTTTAAATTTACCATGGAGACCATCACGGTGCAGCGGTACAGCGCCTGACTACAAATGCGACGGTTGTTAGTTCCCACTCGGGACAAAGAATTATTTTCATTTCTTCTCTCTGATTAAGCACGGCATCGACTTACACTACTATACACGCAATGTCTAAAATGTGAAAATCAATCGGAGTGCTTTAACCCTAGGTTCCCTTCTGTATGCTACTATATATATGACGCTATACGTCCAGACGCTATATATATATATATATATATATATATATATATATAGCGTCTGGACTATATATATATGCGGAATATAGAGTCAAGTAACTTAAGTTATAAATCGCCGTCGAACTTCTTATGCGTCTGTTACAGTTTAAATTATGACAAGCGTAAACGACAACTTAATAAGAATGTATGGCGTAGGGGTCAGGACGCTTGGACGGTTGCCACTGGTTTCGGATCGAGTTACGTACAAATGTTCATACGTTTTCGCAAATATAATATCATCCCCGCATTTATTTATTATATTGTTAGCGTACTCGTGTAAAAGAGGGTAGATTTAGGTGAAAAAAATAATAAAAGTAGTGGAATTGTGTCAATCGGGGGAATTGCTTGTTGGCAACGGCCCCTATTGGAAGAAAACTAGTGTGAAGTTTTGTTAGTAGGTGATACATATCACCTATTGCGATTACGTGGTATCCCTTTCTAAATAGTTTAAAAACATATAGACGATGTGTGATATAGACGTGTATTTTAAAAACTATAACCGCTTCCGATTTTTTACAATATTATATTATTATAAATTATAAGCTGGAAAACGGAGTATTTTAACACTAGGTTCCCTCTGCTTACCTTGCTGTGTGCGGGATACAGTGTGAAGCTGATTCTAAATATTGTAAAAATAATAAACGCTTAAATCATATTTATATTAAAATTAGTAAGTACATGTATTTAAAAATAAACCATTTTTAAACGAAAGAAAATATAATTTATGCAAAGTTTTAGCTGTGTCAGTAAATTTTAAAATAAATTCAGATTCCGAAAGACATAAAGCATTATTGAGATTTATGAAATATGACGAATTATTACCCTTTAGAAATATCTAAAAGGCATTTTAATAGTAAAATTTAGGCGAGGCTTTAGCTTTAGCTTTTGTTACTGTGTTGAATTTACCATGAATAGGGACCTTTAGTAGGGACATTAGAAATGTATGTTGTGATGAGATACTTAGTCCTTTACTTTAATTATATTCTAGGTTTTACCTGCAATGCCTCTGTCGTTAAATGGAAATGGTTACACGAAATTACATGCAAAAACTATTTATATATATTACAAGTGGGCGAGCGCAGCATCGCCCGCTTATTTGCACCCTTAGAGGTGAATTATAAAAAAACCACGAAATACGTGTTCAATCAAATATTTTTAACAGTCTGAAATTATTTTATGGAAATCGGTGGCGATTTAAAGATTATAAATTTTCAACCCCTCATTTGAACCCTAGAGGCATAGAGCAGTTACGGCTGTGCGTGCCTTACCTCACGTCAGTCCGGTAACAGTATGTTATATTCATAGCCCATCACTTCTCGAAGATCAAAAGAAGATAAAAAGATCTTTCAATTTGAATCAGTTGAATGCACTAATCTCAAAAACGTGAGATTAGCGCATTCAACCAAATCATATTTTTATTTTTATAATATTAATAGAGAAATATACATGTACTAGCGGCCCACTCTCGCCTTTGCTTGCACATCACCTATTCACGAAACAAGTTGTTCATATATTTTCTCGAAAGTTATACGTTCAAATGATATTCTATGAAGCCGAAATATATCTTCATCAAATATCCTGAATAATGGAATAACTAAAAGCTTATAAGTGTCAATATCCATGTCCAATAAAAACGGTAAAATAACACCTTACAATTTTCAATAATTTAAATATTATATTCAAAATATAGACCAGATTTATTAGACAGACGATCCATTCAGTTCGTAAAGCGCCATTATTTTCCCTTGGCACACTTATTAATTATTTAATTTCCTTCGTTGACTATTGAGCAATTTATCATTTTCTAATCAGGTATAGACAGACCTATATATAATCTACCTATATATAACGTCAGGCGCTCGGTGTGATATATTTTGGCAGTGGACTGATATTGTTCAATAATTCTTTGAGTTATCTCATTTAATACGAGTAATCGCCCGCGACTTTCATATAGCAATTTCAAGGAATCTTTGTGGTCCCTTACACTCAAATTTGAAGAACTTCAACAAGCATAGCTAATGTACGTTGTCTGTCAGTCATTCAGTAACGGAAAAGTTTTATATATGTATGTACTTAGAGGAGAAACGGGACAAACTCAGTGGCCCGTTACTGTTTATTTTAGTATATTGTTTAACATTTTAAAATGTTTTTATTATGTTTCCTTGTTATATAGCGCTCGGTGTCACAGGCGGAAAACTTATTTAATATTATAATGTGTCCGTCTGATAGGCGGCCGAGCGCCACAAAATGCTGACTAAGGAGAGATTGGGTGAACAGCGCCGGTGGGAAAGGAATTTATTCTGTTCCCACACTTATTATTCCATCGTGGAGTAGTTAAGTCGTAGGTTAAGTTAGATTAATTTAGGTTTAAGCAGAATACTCTTTTCCCAACATTGAAGGCAGTAATCTTAGATATAGTTTAGTTTTAGATTTAATTTGTGTATTTTAATTTTAAAATTTTATTAATATGAGTTTAAGATATAAAAATCGTATTTTCTAAGCCCTCCAATTGCAGCCAACGTAACTTCCTTATAAACACTATTCAAATGTGAAATTGATTGTTTTACAATATTTTATAATTTTTTAACTTTTCATTCATATTTATTTTGCTTCGCCGCTTGTCATCAACCCTTAAGTATTCGGGGAATCTGTTATTTTTACATACTCTTTCATCATCATTGGATCTGAAGTCGGAAAAGCTTAACTGAAAACTCCCCCTTGATCAAAACTAATATATACTTTATTCAATTACAGGCCATTACAGGAACTTTACAATCCTCGAGGTATATAAATATGTCAACAATATCCATGCAAATGGCCGGAGATCCGTGAAAGATAAGACATAAAGTGTTGAAAAAAAGAAGAAGAAATCGATTAAATTGAATTTCTCCAAATCAAAAATAGTTCTCAGGCCAGCTATTCACATTCAGTTTGCAAGTGGCGCTCGAGTAAAGGGTAAGATTGCGCCGCTATCGAATAAACTCGATATTTTAATCGGATTCAGAACGACGACCGAGATCAAACGGAAAGATAATGACGGAAACGATTCATCGATTTTCTCTCACGGTCCGTTCGGTATTGGGAGTGATAGTCTTGTTATAAAATTAATTGGTTTTCAAGTATACGGTTGAAAACCTTTTCAATGTTTACTTGCTCTTTCTAAAATCGAGGACGTGATAACTCTTGTTTAATGGCTATTTTGTTTTTTTTTTAAATTTTAATTTTATATTTTTAATATAAGCCCCGTTCGCTTCGATCGTCATAATACAAGTCGTATTTTTTTTCTAAGACTACGTATCTATTACTATATAATACTTACCTCCGTCTACCCTGCTAGGTGCAAGATACAGCGTAATGATAAAAACGATTATAAATTATAGAAAATCACGATCATTAAAAAAAACTTATCATCTGTCAAATCTTAAAGAAGAATCATTTATGTACTTATCTAACAAATTTTATATGATAAAAATGTTTTTTTAAAAGTTATAAAAAGCTCAGTTCAGAATTAAAAAGTTCCAATTTATTGTTAAACATTGTTGAAGACACAAAGAATGTCACAAGTTTTTCAAAACAAAGTTGAGGATAATTACAACAGTCAATATTTTTTACCTTCACGCTTTATACTGCATAACACGGGTTAGGTTAGACTAGAATTCATAGTAAAGACACTCCGTTCTCCGCTTTCTGTCTCCGAATTCGAGCCTTTGCTTGTTGAGTGGCGGGACTCAGCAGGAAACGAAAATACTTAATCGTCCCGAGTGAAAATTGAACGCCATTTAAAAAATATATACAATTCAGGGGGGTATATTTAAAAACATGATATAGTATATTCATTGCAGTTAGTCACACGACAGCTTCAATGATGATTATAGTTAATTATCAGTTAGAAATTAGTGCTTTAGCTTTTTTACTAAGAG
Source organism: Heliconius sara (assembly GCA_917862395.2). Classification (NCBI taxonomy): domain Eukaryota; kingdom Metazoa; phylum Arthropoda; class Insecta; order Lepidoptera; family Nymphalidae; genus Heliconius; species Heliconius sara. The sequence goes on along the minus strand of OU860798.1, from coordinate 547,382 downwards.
ATAATGTAAGGTACATTGAAACAAAATGAATGACTTTAAAAATATAAACTCTTTCTTTAATCATTTTCGTTTCAAAATCAATCATCATTTTTGCGTCAGTTTTAAGTCGGTTTTCCGGTTTTACTAAAAAATAATTTATTTTATTTTTAATTGATGGGTAGACCTTAAAAGGATGCTTCTCATACGAGAAGGTATGGTATATGGTTGCACTATTTAAAATTTTAATCTTAATTAAGTATTATTTTTGTACAAACTAATATTTGACAGATTGACAAGAACATACATAAAAATATTCGGTTGAATTGGGGACCTCGGTTAAAAATAGGAAAAACATCATTTTTTGAAGTTGGTTGAAATTATTAGAGCTATTTTCAGAGCTGGTCGTGGTGTTGCGGCACAGAGTGTAACTGCAGGCATGTCTATTGTGGATTCGAGTCTCATTCGGAGAATGTTTTCATTTCCTGACTGTGACTGTAACAAGACTTGCACGGTGTTGAGTTTCACCACTCTATATTTTCTCTTAACTAATAAAGAGCGTATCAACTCTCGTTTCACGACAATGACTATATATTACATCTACTTTGTACGTGTTTGTGCACAGTGACAAACACCTATATATATAATATACAAATCTAATTGTTACTTTGACGATTAAGCGACCTATTAGTCACTGAAACTTCATTGAACTGCAGTTGCCTGCTCATTTGTAAAGTACCCTTAGAACCACTTTGTATTAATTATTAATTAATAAACAAACTATTTGATTTAAATTAAATATACTAACTTTTACCAATCGGAAATAGTATAAGAATTGTGTATGACACGACACACTGTAAGTGTCCCAGAAACGCAGATATAGTGAGTTTCATTGAAACTTTTACTGTAATTTATTATAGCCTCCATCGATAAATTGACTATATAATATTTTCTTTTTTCAATTCGGACCAGTAGTTCTTGAGATTAGCGTATTTTTCCAGACAAGCTCTTCAGTTTATTTAGTAATAATTTTAGGATCCGTTATCCTATCCTATCACTAATTATGATTAGGCACTATTGTATGTATGTATGTATGTATGTATGTATGTATGTATGTATGTATGTATGTATGTATGTATGTATGTATGTATGTATGTATTTATGTATGTATGTATGTATATATGTCAAATACATTTGTCTGTGACCTCGAGCCTCAATTGCACGAGTGTATAACAATAGAAGCACTACTCTTTGTGCACAAAGCAAGTTGAAAATATTTATATATTATGTATTTAATATTCAAATATAGCGACTTGTAATATTACTAGCGACACGATCGCGGCTTCGCCCGTTTGAATTACACACATATACTTACTTGCTAATCTGTGTTAATGTAAAATATTAAACACTGTTATTTACTTCCTAATCTGAATTACCTTCGTATTTTTTGTAGCGGAATTTGAACTTACAATATTTACGGAGATATTGACAAATTTTTGTTACCCAAAGACAATTGCTTAGAATTATTATTTGGCGAGGAAGAATGTGCCATTTATTAAATATTTTTTACATTTAAAAATGTGAGAAAATTATTATTATATTTTTTTTGAAAACAGGAATAACACCTTAAAAGGTTTTATTCTACTAAATAAAATAATGTTTTCAAAAAAAAAACTTTTTAGCAAACATAAAATACTTTGGGGTTTTTAAGGTTCCGTATGTAGCAGGGAAGGCAAAAGGGGACATTGCAGTTTGGTTAAGCTAAATACTTTTATTTATATAATATTTTAAAAAAAGGCAACTTTTACTGCCGATTTCGGTGATTCTTTTTTTATTAGAAAGTATTACTTCAATGGTAGTTTGATGAAAGTTTGCGGAGGTTCTGTTTATGGGATCCAATTGAAATTGAAGAAGTCGTGTTTTTTTTAAATATTATCTCCATTTCATGGACTTTTTCAACAAAATGAAAAAAAATTAATGGTACAAATATAACCTACAATTTAAAAAAGGATTACTAAAATCCATTCATAGTTAGGGAAGAAATCTCACGTAATTAGCGTACAAAAAAACAAAATCAAATCGGGAACTTCCTTATTTGATGTCGGTTAAAAATGTCAAAGGAGCCTAATGATAAAATGCTATGCGAACAGCTCTAAGCAGCAGTCTTCAATGGGACGTGCCATTAGATTCTAAAAAGTTTTGCCTTTGTACATTTAAAATCACTCAGACGCTATAACAAAAGTCGTCTAGAAGCACTTTCCCAATATAATCAATCATTTCCAGATATCATTTTTTTTATTCTGAGCATTTTCCACCTTTTTGCATGAAATAAAAGTAACTTAGTGTTAGGACACTCCGTTAATCTTTTTCTACTCATTTTAGAGACATTTTACGTTAAGAGATAGCATAGTAACAATGGTGGGAAGTCATAAAAAAGTAAGTCATGCCGACTTACTTTTTTGTATGAAGTATTTCCTAGACTCGATTCCTACTCGTGGAAGTAAAATATTTAAAATTTTCTCACTTTGGTTGGTGTTAATAGCGAACAGAGTATTTTAATTCTAGATTCCCAGGTAGTGTGTCCCGCAAGAAGTTAAAAATAAAATAATCTTTAAATAAACATTCTTTTGAGAGATCGAACCCACAACCTTTGCGTCAATCAGAAGTTTTGTCTTTGTACATTTAAAATCACTTAGACGCTACAACAAAAGTAGCCATTTCGCAGCACTTCTTAGACATCATCAATCATTTCCAGATACCCTTCTCTCTCTATAATTTTTCACTGCCCCATAGCCTTTGTTGTAGGTATAAACAGTAATTGAAAAAGTTATAACAATTAATTCTTTAAAAAAATCTTAAAATAGCACGAACAAAGGTGCGAAATTAGTTTAGTTTAAGTTTTTGTTGAATTTGAAATATTGATTTACATATTTTGACAAGCTGCTCCGACGCTGCTTCGCCGATTTCGAGGAAGGATTCCGAGGGAAATTTTTTTAAATATTTTTCTAGCTTTAGTAAGAAGGCAAAGTGCGGCCATGAACTCTGCAAGTCAACACGCAATGTCTTAATGAACGGAGAATGTGAAACGACGTATTAAGTACCATGTTTCTACTCTGCATATGCGGATAAGCTGCATTACATAAAATTTGGAATTTTTAGCAACCGTAAGTTCAAGTCTACCGCAGGTGATTCATTACCATTTAAACACAAAATTTGCCGACAAATTTGACAGTACAACACAAACACAAGTACAGTTTAGGCGGAATACTTAAAATATGCCGAACGCCTAATAATGTCGCTGTGAAGGGTTAGCCAAAAGTTCATTAACTACTCGGTCAGGAATTTCGGTCTTAATTAAAAGTTTGCGGTGTCTTAGAATTATTTAACCATGTATATGCAAATGTTGTTCAAAAGTTTTTTGGTGAATGTTTCTAAAGATAAATTCGTGTTTGGATTTCTTGGTCCTGTAATAATTGTAATGTAAGGGACAGATTTACGACTGAAAACTCATTAATAGATGGTGTTCGTTTTCTAGAAAGCGGGTAGTTATTTTATGTGACATTAAGCTACAGTCATATATGCTCAATAAATGGTATGCTTACTAGCATGCTTGAAACGAGCATGCTACCCAGATTGACACATTTGCTTGTATTTAGCATGATTTTTTATGAATCGTGCTCAAAACAATTAATGGAACACACATGCTCTTTAAGCGCGGGCTGGAAACGTCCCCAAAGTGTCCTTCCCCCGCACTGCAGGTAGCATGCTTAAAAATCGAACGGCTGTAGATTTTTGAGCAAGCACAAAATTAGCATGCTCATTATTAGCAATGCTTTGCTTTCAGTCATTGCTCAGTCATAATATGCTGTCGTACTAGTAGTACTAATACGTGCTTCTCTTTCTTTCGCAGAATTATTGAATCATCGCGTGTTCAATGGCGGGACTCGTCGCCGGACATCTCCTTGTTATCAGAGCGAATAAATAAAAATATGAAATATACCCAAAGTGAAATTCGATGTCACAGCCCCCACGTTTAAATTTGCTCGCCAATGCCCATGGGCCACGAGGGCCTCTAACTACTGGCTCGATTAGAAAATTTATTTTTACGTTAGGTGGTTCATTTTTTTGAAATAGATTTAAGGCTATGGAACATCGCGCTACGATCTAGTCGTAAAAGATATATTATGGACAATAATAGAGATTTTTATTTTAAAAAGATTTGACCTAAACTAGACCTAACCATAGCTTTTTTCAGCTATACCCTTTATATCATATTAATAGAGTGAGTATCAAGACAATCCTCAGCATTTCATCTGAACTTGAGATATTGCGTGTCGAGTGGCAGGAATCAACGCCGGAATGCCGGAAATCCAAACCACCAAAAATATTTTTATACTAATTGTAATTTTTTCTTATTTATTAACGAATTGCCCAAAGTATAAAATTTCAGAACGAACAACTTAAACTATATAAAGTCTGTTTATTTTAAAGCCGAAATATACATTAAAGAAAATTGGGCCGTTAGACTATTAAAATGTTATTATGAATGGTATAATCGTTAGTATTGTTTCTTTCATTTCATTCTTCAAAGGTCGAGGTAACAATGGGGCACTTTTAGTAGAACTTACGTACAGCGGGTGAAAAATTGACATACTTCGCATATTAATTATTAATCATTATAGCAATTTAAGGTTAAAGCGTGGAGTTTAGTTCCGTGATTCGACACAGAATGTCTCGAAAATTGAGAAGGAAATGGGGAATCCCTTATTGAATATGTCTACCCTTGATATGCAGGGACGTGTTGGAGTTGAGCTCTAACAATTTGATAAAAAAAAACACTCGCACAGTGACTTATTTTCATTTCTCTGCTTATAAGGACCCGTGAAAAAAGAAGAAAAGAGTGTCTTGTCAATAGGTTTTCTCTACCTAATTTACTATAGGGGGATACAGTGTAAATTAAAAAAAAAACGATACAAATATGTATCGAATTGTCGATATTAAAAGATTATTGAATCACATTAGCTTTTTGAACAATATTAAGTCGGATCAATCGTATTAACAAAAGCTCTGACCCATTTTGGACAGCTTTATATGGAGTTGCTGCACACTAACTGCTACTTATTTGTTTAAGCTATAAGCTGCATCCGATGTACAGGGAAATAGGAAAGGGGAACTTAGTGTTAACACTCTCCATTCCCTATTTTCGCCCTATTCTAGACATTTTCTATTAGGCGTTATCAGGAAGGTAATGAAAATAATTTAAATCCCCAAATGGGAATAAACCTACAACCGTCTTGTTTACTGTCAGCCAGACAAATAAGAAGAAAATAAATCTTATATGTTTATATTGTAAAACGCATGCTCATACTAGTTTTTCATTAAAACATATGATTAGAAGAAATGCGAAGTTCAGCTACGCCCATCAGCCTATATATATCCAAAAAAAAACCTGTAAAAACTAGTCGCAAAAGGTAAAAAAAACACACATACTCGTAGTCGTAGGCATAAAGAAGTATAGAACAAGTAACATAATCCCACAAACATTTACGACAAACAAGCCAATATCTTTAGATTCATCTCGGGATTTATTATTTTATTTACTCCTTCCTGCAGCTTCCCTTAAAAATAACTCATGATGTCTATCTATAGGCCTCTTTTGACTGAATAGTGTAACTGAACAATTGTATTACACTTTAACTTAATTAATTATGTGCTTTAAGATTTGTTATGATAATATAATTATGAAAAAAAAATCTGACCATTTTTCGCCAAGTTACACACAACAGGGTTTAAAACGAAGTCGAACTGTGTTGTAATTTTTGTGTAGAATCAAAGAAAATAAGAAATATATTATTCGCAGTGGAAAATTGAGTTATATTCCCGCATAGCATTATATCTTATACAAATATAAATCTATTTCTAATTAAGCCCTCTAATCTCAGGAACTGCTTGCGCTTGTACTTACTTTACTTGAATTTAAAATTTTTATAATCATATCGTGGTTAAGTCAGCGTGTCAGAGTTCCCTGTGATTAGAGCATCAAGACCCTAGAATGTGTTATTTGTCACTAACTTTCGCAAAAACTACTAAATCGATTTAGATGAAAATTCACAGTTTATAATCTATATAACACATAGCCTGAAAATGTTGGCTGTACTGTAACAATAGGTTTACGCGGTCAAATTCGCGTTTGGATCGCTAGTATAAGATACAAGTAAAGAAATAGCACATATGAAGGTCAAAGAACATTGTAAGAATCTCGCTTCGGGCGGCCCTCGTTCGCTCTATTGTCAAGTTTTTAAAGGTACCTTTGGAAGATTTTGGTTGATTTTCTATAGGTTTTTGGTAAATATTTTTGTATTTACTATTTATTTATTACTTAAAATAGGGGATAAAAGAAAACTGAATTTAATTTGTCTACTGTCCACGGTTATTAATAGGAGTTATTAAAGTATAAATAGAATAAAATGCAATCTAAATCCACCATCTACTATTGGGGATTCTATCCCACTTAAGGGAATAAATTATTTTTATTTCTTTTCTTTTCTTTTCTGATAAAAATACAAAATCGTGGCGTTGATTTCAACCCTTAAAACCAAATTTCTCGAATTCGGACGTAAAAAGCAAAATGGTATGACTTGACACTAAGTCAATATTATTGGTATCATTACTCTCTTTCTTTTTTTTAATATTTATTGAAAAATGAAAGCAATTATCCAATAAAAGCTCCAACGACCCGAAAGCCACGTACTCGTCGTCTATATATTATTCACACAAGTGGCGCATTTTCCACTCAAATACCGCTGGCCACGCAATTACACCGTTTTCAAAACTGGCTGGGAAACAAAAAGTTCGTTAGTATAGCTTCACTTGGCCCAATATCCTTCTTTAATATGAAATTCGGTAAAATTTTTGCCCAAATAAACTTTTGAGTGATCGAGTCGATTGCCTTATGCATATATAAACATGTATATCGCTTAGACTTTTTATCTTGAAGCGTTTCGCCTCTTTCTTTAGTTTCACGCTGTATCCCGCAAATAGCAGATTGGGACCTTGCATGATAGTATATAGATGGCAGAACCTACGTAGCAATTTGTTTTACCATCGTAAACATAAGTGTTTAGATTTTTATTTATTCAAAAGCGTGAAACTGCTTTTAAGACAAGACGAGCAATATTTCTTTTAATGGAGAACGGAATAACCTGACACCAGGTTTACCACTACCTACCCTGTACTATAGATATTTAAGGTAAAAAAGCGTTGAAGTCATTTGCTTTACTTTTTGGTTTCTTGTTATATCCTACATATAACAGGACGGGCAGAGGGAACTCAGTATAAAAATACTTCGTTCCCCAAGCACCGCCCAATTTTCGAGACACGAGTGGCGCAACTCAATGCCTAGTGGAAAATTTACAATAATTCCTTCCCCCGAGTCCGAATCGAACCCACAACAGTAGTTTTTTTTTAAAATACATATTACATATATTGTATACCCTAAACCATTCAATTCAATTGTAGATAGCAAAAAATAAGAAAAACGATGAACATCATCTATCACTTTATATCGGCTTTATATCGGTCCATCCTCGATATATGTCACCGTGACACTCACGTCTCTCGGTAGTAATTGAAATAAGAGCTATCATATGTAAGCCAACACTATTACGAAGATTGTGGGCTTATTTCACGTGCACTGCGTTGAGTTCCGTCATTCTTTTATTTCACCTTCACGCTGTATTCCGCATAAAGCAGAGTATGTAGACGGAACCTAGTGTTAAAACATTCCATTGCCTAGTTTCCGCCAAATTTGCAAGACATTGCATATTGAACGGCTGAACTCAACGCCGCGCTTTGTCTTGTTACCAGACCGACTAAATTTAAAAAATATTAAAAATAATAATTTTAGTAAATTATTCAGAGTAATCCCCGAATGGGAATCGAAATCACGTCGCGTTTACAATCATATGCTGCACAATGTGGGCAACGACAGTTTTAAAAATATAATTAAATGACGTCAATTTTCTGTTTGTTTAAAATGAAAATCCATATGTATACTAATAGTTTGTTTGGTTGAACGCGCTAATACGTATTCTGGACATTACGTGTTAAATGGTGGACCTCAACGCCGCGCTCTGCCTCGTTGAAAGACCGAGGAAATTAAGATAATCAATACTTCGTTTCCTCAAGTGGGAATTGAACCCTTAACCTGTCGCGTTTACAGTCAAACACTTGTGCTCCTGCGCCATGTTTGTGTATTATTAGAACTGAATACTCAACACTAAGTACTTTAAACTTTCAAAGCATTCTAATGCTATAAGCCAAGAGCACAAATGGATTTTAGAATGAAATACTTTAGATAATCTGTATGAATCATTGTAGTATTCTGTGACTTCTGTACATATGGTTTCAGGTTCATTTCCTGACAGATTCTTATTTGTCAAATTATGACTAAGTCAATTGAAATGTGATCGAGCTCATTTCACTATACCGTTACCGGTTGTGTGATACAGCATGTAGTCTAAAAAGAAACTTTGAAAGCTTCTCTAATATTAAACGAAAGCGGAATAAATATAAGTACTAGTTGCATATATTTATTTAAACACATTTCTTTAGAGTTTTTTTTTAAATACAAGACAATACATTCATTTCCGTATACAGCGTCTTATACCAAAGACGCTTTGTTCTAATGAGAATATATTCTAGGGTATGTAGTCGTAGATTAATTTGAATCATAACTTTATGTACCTCTTTCGGGCTTTCGTCGTCGTCGTGTTTGTGGGTTCGATTATCACTAGTGGAAATGTATTTTTTACTTAAAAATTATTGCTTAAAATTATGGTTAAACACTGCATACTAAAGAGGAACTTAGTATCTTAACTTTTAGTTAAAGAGTGGAACTCAACGCCGCGTTTCAACTTGTTCCCAGAGCAAGGAAATTAGAAGAAATATTTCTCCCTGTAATATTCGAACCCAAAACCGTCACAGTTATATTCAAACATTGTGCTTCTTTATATTTAACTAGTGGGCGCGCGCGGCTTCGCCCGCTTTTGCACCTTCAGGCGTGAATTCTAAAAAACCCACGAAACACGGGTTCAATAAAATATTTTAAAGAGTCTGAATTTCGAGTTTTATAAAAATCGGTGCTGTTTTAAAAAAAATCTATACAAACTTTCAACCCCTGTTTCATCCCTTTAGGATTAACATTTTTCAAAATTGCTTCGTAGTGGATGTCCAGATTATAAAAATAAACATCGGTCCATCAGCGGTTACGGCTGTGCGTGCGTCTTACCTCAGTCAGTCAGAACAAGTCCTTTTATATATATAGATTCTGCTTGCTTTTTGATTTTACTAATAAATTCTCTTCTTAATCCTTAATCCCTACTATTACCAATTCTTGATTATGCTGATTGTTGTTATCTTGATTTAAAAGAGGAGTAATTAAATAAGTTGGAGCGTCAGGCAAATAATATGCGTCAGAAAATATCTGCATCAGGTTTGTATTTGGACTACGCAAATATGACCACATTTCCGAATTTCGTACAAAGCTCATGTGGCTCTCTATTCGACTTCGCCGAAATACATATGTTCTTTGCCTTCTGTATAACATTCTTTTTAATCAGTTTTTTTATCTCAAAGAACGATTCAAGTTTTTATGTGAATCACATGATCTCCGCTCCAAGAATACCATATATCTAAAAAATCCTCTTCCTTTTACACAAATTCTTTTTCAGTTAAATCCGTACGTTTGTCGAACTCTCTTCCAATAATAGCCGGACAAGCTAAAACCTTAAAGACATTTAAAAAAAGACTTAAGGAATATTACATGACACTAGAATCCTAAGTATAATTAACAAATGCAATTATGTTATTATATATTTTTTAAAATATATTTTCGTATGTATGTATTTGTGTACGTATGTCTGTATGGATACGTGTAGGTTTAATTTTATAAGTGTATGTATTGTTGCATTTATATGTTAATTTATATACTATTAATTGATGCTACACTCAGTGCACTTCTTCCCATTTAATTCATTATCTCCTCTACCACAAGGTTGCCTGGAAGAGATAGCTCGTTAAGCAATAAGGCCACTTATTGTACTATCATATCAATAATAATGAACATCCTTTTAATCTAATAATCGTGTACAATAAAGAGTATTTTACTTACTTTACTGTACTTTTACTTTTTAATAAAGTTAATAAGGGCTTTAATATTATTATTATTATGCTTCTCCTTCATAATTCTCGGATTCAAAAGAACCCGGTCCTTTGGAAGGCTTGCGTGGGGACACAGGTCCAACACGTAGAGGCCCCTTAGAGAATATACAAAGGTTTTATTATTATTATTATTATTTAATAAGTTCTCTTCTAGTTTCACAATAATAAATGGTCTTTTAGACATCACGAATTGTCACTTATATGTTATCCATGTCTAATAATTTTACTGTCTAATTGTTTATTCTTTTGTAAGAAATGTCAAACTAGTATGCGAATATGTGAACTTCACATATTGTGTGGGAAGAAACACCTGATGTTGTTAATGATTGAATTGAATGTTATCCCCCGTGGCGCAGTGGTAGAATCCGATTAAGTATCTATCTAAAATAATTAATAAATTTAAAAGAAATCAAGCTAAAAAATTGTAAAGTTTTTTTTTAAAAAGCTAAAAAAATCTAAATATTTTTTACTTCAAGCTGTATTTAGCAGTATAGGCCCAGTATCAAAATGCATTACTAGCTTACCGATAAGTTTTTGAGAAATTGTGTATTGAGTGGCGATACTTAATACCACGCTTTGTTTTGTGACCAGAGGGAGGAAATAAAAATAGTTCCTTTAAGTGGAAATCAAACCCACAACGGTCGCGTTTACAGTAAGATGGACTGACGTAAGACGGTTCTGTTCTCCCCCTCTCACTCAAGCTTTGTGATATTCCGTGATAAATGGCAGAACAACGCGCTTTGTCTCGTTACTAAAAAATGGGGACCGAACCCAAAATTGTCAGTTTTACAGTCAGTGACTGTGCTATATAATATTTCTAAAATCGTCAGAAAATGGAGATCGATGTTTCTCATCACTAAACCTCTTTTCACAGCCCGCATAACAAATGGAAAGCTTGAAAATACCAAATGTTATAAAACTAAAACTCATCCCTCAAGGATCAAAGTAAATTGACAATGTTAAAAATTGGCGCCGATCCAAGTCCATTCGCGATGAGACAGAATGGTTCCGAACTGAAATCGTTATAAGTTTGTTTGATGTGAACTACGAGTAGCTCTCGTAATACTGTTGAAGGCTCTGTGGAAGCAATTAATATCTGTGAAACAATCTTTTTAATTTTTAACCTCCGACGTAAACGATGGTGTCTTGTAAGTTTCATGTGTCTGTGTATGTGTGTATTCATAGCCTCCAAGTGGATGAACCGATTTTGATCTGTATTATGCTTGAATGCACCTGACTTCACAAATAAATTTATCCGTGTTAGCCATGAACCAAGAAAATATCTTTAGAGTTTTGTATGTCGAGGGTTTTTAAGTTTAATTTTCAAGATTTGGAAGCATCAAAATGGCCGTACATAGAGATATGTTCCAGGTAGAATCCGTCTTTAGTGACTTATACAAAATGTTACTTTTATATTTGAAATGCAGAAAAATTTTCTTCATAGACAGACAGACAGATAGACCTTTAAACGTCTACCTTTTCTATAGTAGGTGAAAACATTCATACTAATTATACCTGTCATCTCACATTTCATTCTGCTCTTAACTTATTAAAAGAGGTAAGAGGTGAAAATGAAAATTTGTTGCACCATATAAATGAAGATGGCATTAAAAAGCTTCACGGCGAAAACCTTTAAAGTATTATTTAGACATATTAGTCTATAGTATAAATTATAATTTATTGGTACTACAAATACCGTCGTGGCGCAGTGGTACAGCTTGTAACTAATAAATGTAAACGCAACGTCTTAACAGGTTTCTCCTGCCTACCTTGCTGCATCCAGGATACAGCGTGAAGCTAAAAAAAAATAAAAATTAAACAAACAAAGGAAACCAAATTGATATAACTGAAGCTCGTCCATTATCGGTTAAAAAAAATTAAATCAAAATGTAATTAAAATATTTTTAGCTTTCTTTACATTTTCCTTTAATATCACTTGACAATACTTTAGAATGAAGTATGGGCCCTGTGTCAATAAAATTTTCATGTGCTTTTAAACTGTCAAGATTTTTCTGAGAGCAGAAAAATTTTACTTTAATATAAATTTACTATTTTTTTTATTTGTTTCAAAAAATATGCCCCTGCATAACCTAGTGTTAAGACACTGAGTTCCCTCTTCGTGAATTTTTGAGGCATTGCTCGATGAGTGGCGTAGCACAATGCCGGAATTTTGACTTAGATCCAGAGCAAAAAAATTTTAACATAAAAAAAATCATTCATTCTCCTGAGTGGGGATCGTATTACAATCACACCCTTGTGCCTCATCGATATTTTAATAAAATGAGTTATCCGATTGCTAGTCGGGAAATATTTTATTTTTATTTCCCCTCATGGTAGACAAAGCGCAGTGTTGTGCTCCTCCATTCGTTCAATGTCTCAAAATTCGGCGATGCGTGGAGGATTTCGTCTGCCCACCGCGTGATGCAGGAAAAATGTAATGTGACCATAAACGAATTATTATTAAAGAGGAAAAGTAAAACGTTAAAGATTAATTTTAGAATTGTTTATGAATATTTCATAAGGATAATGTTCTTCAAATGCTTGACATTGATCCCATTAAGGTCGTAAGCAATTTATTATTATTATGACAATTTTAAATGTCAACTTTCTTATTAAATATACCCTCTGAATGTAAAAGCGATGGTTGTGAATATATTTCCAACACGGATGTATGTATTGCTTACATTTTCCTATTCTCGAAAGACAAAGTTGAGTTCTGTAACCTAACCCGAGCCGAGAGCCGAGAGCAAAGTCTTGAATATTCGGGGGTAATTCCAGTGTGTCTTAAGTGGTTCCCTCTGTCTTTCTTGCTATGTATGGGAGGCTGGATAGAAAAATGTTTTCTTTTATGCACTTAAAAATTCTGTATCAAACTCTCATCTCTTGGATAATGTCCAAAGATTCTGCTAATTTAGTTATTAGTTGAACTTTAAATCCTGCCACAAAACTTGTAGACGACATTTTTACATGTTTATAAAGTGTCTTCCAAGCATAAAGTAAAAAGCTTCATGGTTTTTACTCTGTAGCAGAACATATAGAGTATATAGAGGAGATACCTATTGTTAGGATACTTCGTTCTCCACTTTTTATTTTTTTCTTTTCCCCCGAATAAGAAGAGAACATACAATCGTCGCGTTTATAATCAGACACTATACCGCTACGCAATAATGACATCTACACTCCACATACTTTATTTCAATACTTATTTAGAAAACGTATAAAAATTTGAACGTATCGGGACTCGAATCCGCGCTTCCTGGAAACCTGGTTTCTGTCGTCCGTACCGACGTTAAAAATTTTATAATTTTTTCTTTCCTAAGTGTAGAATAACGCTTTACAAACGTTTATTTGAATAAATACTTTATTTGAATTTATTTAAAGAGGAAATGTAGTAATCAGAGATGTTAGGGATATAACATTTCACATCTGGATACGGATATAGGAAGTATATTCTATAGGTTTTACTTTCTGTTACGGTTATACATTTGTTTCGGATTATCCGTTACTTTCTATCGTTATTAATTTCGATTACATTATATTAAATTATGAATATTTTTAATAGAATTAGAAAGCTTGTGATAATTTTAGATTATCTTTTTTAAGTAATAAGAATAAAAGTTCCCCGTACTTATAGCTACTTCAAAGTGAAGTTCGTAGTTTTATTAGCTTCACGCTGTATCTCGCATATAACAGGCTACAGTGTTAAAACACTCCGTTCTTATTAAGACACTTCCGTTCCCCTCTTACCGATGAACTCTCGAGGCGTTGCAGGTTGTATAGGCGAAACTCTACAAAATATTTCAAATCGAATCGAGCCCACAACCGAGTGGCCCGTCACGTCACGGCACGTCTTGCCTCTATATCAAATCAAAAAACTTTATATCCAAATCTAACAGCATTACGAGGCGAACCAGAATAAATTAATTAACCGTTAAGTGTCACCCAGTTCTCATGTCGTGTAAGACGACGCTCTCGATGTCAACCACAAAGCAATAAGGGGTTGTACTGGGTCGTACTATGTCATACATTTATCATATTTATTACGAGGTTTCTTCATATAATATAGTTTGTATGAAATGTATGGTGTACCTTTAACTACTTAAGAGATAAATTTCTTTGGAATGCAGTTGAAGATTTTTTTTCTGTAACGAATAAGATTATAAAAATGATAAGCCAACATTAATGTAAAAAAAAACTCAAGAAGGGTCATTATTATACTTATATATATTTCGGTTTGAGAAAATAGTCTTGACGGACGAGCAACAAATTGATCCTTTAAGGACTCGGTATCATTTTTTGAGATACGGAACCTTAAAGACATGTGAAATTGAGTATTCGAAGGATTATATTGATATTTTTGTTAAAACATAACAGAGGCCTTTACTTAAATTTATATTCCCATTTCTGCGCTCTGGTGTCGAGGAAAAGCGCGGCGTTGAGTTCTACCACTCAACACGCAATGCCTCCAGAAAGTTTCGGCAGAAAGTGGGAAGTGGCGTGTCTTAATACTAGGTTCCCTTTGCCGACTCTGCAGTGTGTGTGGGACACTGTTGTGAAGTGAAGCTGATTTATTTGGTTTATTTTTTAAACATTTGAATATACCACGATTTTAACCCGTCCCCGAACCCAATATATGTAATAAAATATCTAAAAATATATGAAATTAAGGTACAAGTCAAAATTATTGGTGGAATCCTCCCTGATTACTCTCATAGATGGCTACACGTCCCGATTCTCCTGCAACATATTACACGTTAAGGAGCCGGGCGGTCCGTGCTCACTCCAGAATAATCTTGTGCCCACTCCAGAGATTTTTTCCAAAAATTAATCCTGAAAAATGAAAAAAAAACAAGAGTTTACACGAACATAGCTCGCACGAACAGGTTCAACGCTAAGGTCCAGCCCCCCAAAGAAAATACATCTAAATATTGTGTGATAATTTACAATGATATATTTAGATAATAGAGTTTACGCCTTCGTGGCACAGTGGTATAGTGTATGATAGTTTTTTAGTTTCACTGTTTCTTCGAATTTGGTTTTTTTATTAGATTTCTTAATTAGAAATTTATCAATAATTAAGTTTATTATACGTAGTTTTTCTACCTCTTGAGGCCGTTGTAGCGGTAGTTTTAATACTTGTAGATTCGTTCCCCACTCGAGGACGCGGAGGTGAGTACTAAGAAGTAGTATAACTAGTAGCCCAAAACCTCAGGGCCCCCATACCTACATAACCTTAGCAAAGCTGAAATTTTGAGGACTATTAATCTAATACGTCCAATCCGATAACTCAATCATCCTCCCAGTCAGAAAGGTACCTTTATTTGGCGCTACCTCTGAAAGGGCCCCACTTCAAAGTTAGTAAGTACACATTCAGTCTTAAATACATATCCTATTAATCCTCAAAATTTCAGCTTTGCTATGATGATGTAGATCTGGGCGCCCTGGGATCTCAGTCTATAACTAAAGTAACTAGTTAACACGTATATTATGCAAAAGGTCCACGAAAATGAAAATAACCTTTAATACAAACAAATTTGAAGTGCTCCAAAGATACATAATATTTTCCAGAAATATAAATAACTGCCCGAATAAACAAATTTGATGAAGCTATCGTTAGGTTGAAATTGTAACATTTAAGTATTTAAAATTCGCGACCTAAAAACTCTCAAAGCTCGCGCACTCGTTACGCGATGTACAATAAATGAACCCAAATACACAGTTTAATGCTTTATCCCGTATAATGGAGTAGGCAGAGGAGAATTAGTGTTAAGACACTCCCACCTTCCGCCCAATTATCAAAATTGTGGATCGAGTTGTGTGGTAGAATTTAGCGCCGCAGATTGTATACTATAGAGGAGAAAAATATATGCTTAAACATAATTATTCCCACGTGTGGGGATCGACAACATCACGACAGTCTAACTTTTTCCTGCACGTAGCAGGGTAGGCAGAGGGAGCCACTCGGTTCACACGCTAGTGTTAAGACACTAGACTCCTCACTTATCCCCGAATTCTGGCGGCTGGATCCAGAGAGAAAATATACATGAAAATATATTTTATATTTTAATGATTATCCTAAATGTGAAGTAAAATATTTTAATTTGACCTCAAGTTTTTAAGTTGACGTTTCTGATGAGGATATGTTATTTTAATTAAGATTGAAATAATTTTGAATATGTATAAATATCTGATGATTTTTTTTTCAGCTTCACTTTGTATATACAAGACAGAGCGAGACATAGTGAGTATGGTGGCGGAACATCGCACTCTGTCTTAACAAAACAGGGCGAGAAAATGAAAATAAGTCGTTCCCCGATTGGAAAATGAACCTACAACCACCTCGTTTATAGTCAGTCGCTGTGCCGTTGTTATGTATTCTAATTTGATAATATATATTACATAATACAAGGGATTACCGTTATATTAATTTGCCCATAAACTAGTCACTGTCGTATTAGAATCCTACATCTGTATGTATAGGTTATATAGAACATTTAGGCTACCTTATGTTAAATAGTATACCTGTATAAGAAACTTTTTATTTTCAAAACAGTCAAAAGTCGTTTTCCCTTTCCTCTTTATGAAAATAATGACAATTTAATTCCAAGTTATTAGAAATTTTGTTAATAAGAGTCACACATATATTAGTTACAGTAAGTTAAAAAAAAGAAATATAAATTTGAGGCCATTTCAGCATTGGGGCACTACCTCTAATTGTAAACGTGATAGTTGAGAGTTCGATTTCCAATTTGGGATATTGATCATATTAATAACTTTGCTTTAGTAACAAGACAAAGCGCGGTATTGAGTTCAACCAGTCAACACGCGATATTTCCTAAATTGGCCGGATAGTAAGGAATGGATGCGCTACTCACGCTGCTGCGTGCGGGATACAGCGCGCATTTAAAAAAAACAAAACATCTACAATGAAACAAAAAACGCAATCTCCTTTGACAAATTCTACAAGATTTTTGCTTGCGATTTTCCTAAAGCTATGTCTCGTTTGATGTCATTAAGTAAAACATGTTTCGTTTCGACATGAATAAATCTAGCAACTTACTTTTTAGGATTCTTCTGCCAAATGGCAAATAGGAACCTTATTGTCTGTTTGTTCATATGTCATTTCATTTATTATTAGGTGGCGCAGCGGCACAGCGATTGGTTGTAAACGCGACGACTATGTGTTCGATCTTACTTGGGAAAATGAAATATTTTCATTTGAACACTCTAATAACAAGACAAAGTGAAGGGTCACGCCACTTAACACGCAATATATCCATAAGTGAGAACTTTGCGTGGAGTACGAAGTGGCATAAACATAAGACTAGGTTCCCTCTACCTACTCAACTATACGACAAACTTATAATACTCTCACATGAAAAATCACAATTGAATATGAAAATAATTTATACGGGTCACTAGATACTAGATGAGCTGAAACTTTTTTAGTTGTTTTCCAATAATACAATAAATATATTTTGTACATAAGACAATTTTGTGAAGTTTTTCACATAAAAGATATAAAAATACATACAAAAAACTGGCACTTTATTATACAATAAATATAGTTTAACCCTGTATGAACTGTACTATAGTTTAACACTGTAACTATCACATAGCAGGCAAAGCAAGGCAGGCAGGGTAAGTATTAAAACACTCCGTTGTCTACTTTCCGCCTAATTTTCGAGAAAAAAATTATTCGTCCGAGTGTAAATTGCACACACAATCAAACGTTATGCCTCTGTGCCATGACCTCCTTAAAATGTTAACTACTATATAGTAACGTAGGATACATGTAGCATTTTGTCTGTCATTAAAACTACAAATGTCAAAGAAAATGGCTTATTTTTTGTAGCGACTAATTAGTACAAATATATATGTACGGTCGCGCGAAGCACTACGTTACTTGACCTCTTTGTATGTAGGGAACGATTGTGGTAAATTATTTTGTTGTTTACACTTGTAATGTATTGTAATATATAATAATATTCATGTGATTTCTTGATGAGTCATATGTTATTGTAGAGTTTCATGAGGCCAGTCCTGGCGCAGGGGCACAAAATGTGACTGTAAATTCGACTGGTTAGGGGTTCGATCTCCACTCAATAAAATGAAATAATTATTAAATGATATATTTTAATTTCTTCGCTCTGGTGTCGAGGCAAAGCGCGGCGTTGAGTTCAGCGTCGCGTCGGCCTCTGTGCACGCAATGCCTACAGAACGAAAGCGTGTTAACACTAGGTTCCCTCTGCCTACTCTGCTATATGCGGGATACAGCGTGAAGCCGAGAAAAAAACAGAGTTTCATTCAGTTACTCAACGCGGAAGTGTATTGTAGGGTAGGGCCTGTCTTAACACTAGGCACCCCAGACTCTCACTACCTACCCTGTTACGAACAGGATACATGAATAATAAAACTAATAAATACAGGATATGTGAAGCTAAAACAATAAAGTTACACAATTTATCAAGTAATATTTGTTAAATGAATAGTGATTCCTTCTAGAAAACCAACTATAAGGGATACCTACAACTTTACGGATTTAAGGCTCTAATAATTTAGTTTTTTTGTTCAAGATATTCATTTGAAAAACACGTAAAGTTGAGGATGATTTTTTCAACTTTACACTGTTTCCTTTATAGCAGAGAGGCAGATGGAACCGCATTTTAGGACACACACATTCCAATCCCCACTTTTGGCCTAAGACATTCTGTGATCAGTGGCCTTTTCAAGACATTCTGTGTTCAGTGGCGGAACTCAACGGTGCGCTTTGTCTTCCAATACGGGGATACGAACAATTAAATATATAATACTCTCGGTGGGGACAGAATAGCGGGCATATGTAGCTTGAATCGCATTTCCAGCCTGACGTAGTTACGCTCACACACATTTTTATTACGAAATCAAAATAATTATCTAATATTTGAGAAACCATTAATTCTCCTTCAGGGTAATTTGTAAAGATTGCCAGAAATCTTTTAATCGTTTATGGCTGATTTATATATTTTAAACGTTTTTTTGCTTTTATTTTTATTTAAAGATATCGTGGCGCTACACAAGCGCAAACAAACAGATACAGTGTGCAGCTTCTGACAAAGCTACTTCAAACGCGACAATTGCGAGTTCGATTCCCGTTTTGGTCATTAAATTAATTATTTAATAGAACATAATATCACTTAAATTGGACGGTGGTAGGTCCCCTGCTACAGCTTGAAGCTAAATACAATTTAAAAACTCAGTGTCATATCATAGGGTTCCTTGCTTTAATCTATTAAAGCTAAAATGTAAAATATACCTCAAAATTTCACAAAAGGCACCTAGTTTATGTTACTCTAACTGACCTAATAAACAATATAAACTTTTTATCCCGAACACGACGCTCTTAAAGGAACAATCTTGATAAATAATACTTTCGGGGGACTTTTTATAAGGACTAAAGTTCCCTTTGCAATCGATTTTCAATCTTCTTATCTTGTCTAAGTGTTTTGACCCACTGCATTGGAATTTCGAACAAATCGCTTATTTATTATAATTAAGGTGTTTTTTTTTTCACAAAAAATATAGCAGGATAAGCAGTTACTTAGTATAAATCTCTCATTTTTTCACTTTGCTTAAAATATCGATATACAACATCGTATATCAACTTGACGTTCCGTATTTCGTAAGATAGGAGGAGAGTTAGTCTTAAGACTTTTACTTTCTTACTCTATTACAACTTTTCGCTTAATTTTCCAGACGTTGCATAGTGCAAAGACGCAACGCTATGTCTTAAAATCCTCATATCTTATCAAAAATATTCGAACTCAATTCTATAATGCACAATATTGATAGTGACTCAGCACTCCAGTTTTCTGTAAATATTTACATTCGATGTATATTTTGTTATTGCCGTAATATGCAGATTTAGAACACCACTGTTATTGTATTGTAGAGCTAATCGTATAATGTGTGTTGGAGACTCGCCAAAGCGTGAAATATATCGTTATTGTACTTACGTGTTTCTTCTATCTGCATTTCTATGGATAAAATTTATTTGGTTGAACGTGCTAATCTCAGGAACTGATGATATTAATTTAAAAAATATTTTCGAGTTGTATAGTTCGGTTATAGAGGGAGGCTATGTTATATCTTGTTAATATTTTCGACGTAATCTTGCTACCATAGTCACCGCTGGCGCTTCGTTTAGGCTCTTCTCATAAAAAATGCTTTCCGAGCCGGTGGTAGTATCCTTTAGGACTGGCGCTACTGATATGTACATGTAATTGTTCAATTGAATAAAGGATACTTTATTTGCTAATACACAATTTAAATCTAATCTATGCATGAATAAATAAAAGTGAAAATCCCCAACATCGGCTGTAAAACGCTGACTGCACCTACCAGGTTATAAATTGTAAACTTTGCTCATAAGAATCCCTTAGTTCGTACATCGCATTGGCATGCGTCCAGACAGGTAATAAAGACTTCTAGAACTTCTAGGCTTTAAAATATAAGGGTGGTTTCTGATTGCGAGATAACAAGGGTGTAATGTAAATGAAATAGTACGGTGTAACATGCTACGGTGTTGTGTGCCTTGATTTTATTTTTCAATAAAAGGCTTCAAGAGTTTAAAAAGTATAAAAATTATATGTATAGAAATCTTTTTCCTACATATGGCAGGGTAGGCTGTGGGAAACTAGAATTAAGACACTCTGTTCCCACGCAATTTTAAGTTTGTAAATATTAACAAGCAACGAAAAAGGCAGTGTAACACTTTTTTATACTTTGACCATCATATCATGTCTACATTTCATTTATATGTATGTAGTAAATGTAAGCTTATTTTCATTTCGACGTTGTAGTAGACAAAGCGCGGCGTTGGGTTTGGGACGTTCAAATCAAATTATATTAGCTTCACGCTTTATCCCGCACCCAACATGGTAGGCAGAAGGAATCTAGTGTCATGACACTCTGTTCCCCACTCTTTTTCGAGGCATTGCGTGTTGAGTGGCGAAACTCAATCGGGCTTTTGCCTTGGTACCAGAGCAAAGAAATGAAAATATTGATAAATAATATTTTTTTATTTCCTCGAGTGGAGATCGAACCCACAATTGAGCCCCTACGCTATGACAGCATAATACAAACATGACATTCACAATATCTCAAAAATTAAACCAAATGTAGATAACGAGGTATCTTAAAACTTTGCTTTCTCCGCCTCCCTTACTTTTTGAGAACAGCAACAATGATAGTAATAATGATGCATATAATCAATTCAAATATCAATCGAGCATAGTAACAGCGATGTGGTCAAAATGACAATAGTCTCCCTTCACAATGCATAAAAATTAGGAAAAAACCAAAAAAAATTAAAAAAAAAACATACAAACAAAAGCTTTCTGGGTATAAAAGTGGGCTGCACCACTTTACAATTAATATATTGATCGGCGGAATATAACGCCGCGACAGTCTTTCAACCAATCGAATTCATAAGCATGACGTGATAAAAATAACCATAATTTTCTTTCACAATTCGCCAACTGAAATTTAACAATATGTTAAAAAAGCAAACTTTCTGTGCACAAAAGTCGGCCGCCAACAGAACTGGGCCAGTCCTCATGCAGAGGCACGCCGCTTGAATATTTATGATGATGCCATCTTCTAAATAGCTGCCGGGCTGAATAGGGCTTAAAGTAAATTTTACACTTTGAAGCCTTTTAGTGATCTTGTTTTTCCTTGTTTGTGAAATGTGATGTGTTTTTATTGTTTTTAGATATGCAATAAAGTGTATAGACTACCTTAGGACCACTAGGACCCTTTGGTATCGTTCTGATTTCTTTATAATTTAGATGATAATTTAAATGGTGAAAAGAAAAAAATGCAAATTATTTAATCGAATCTTTTTGTTTTCTATTATAAATAGTTAATTATGAAGATTCGGTTCGGTTGCACAGAGTGCAGTGTTTAGTTCAAAAATTTATTTTAGTTTTAACTCTTAAGTTACATCGAATATAGTGATTTATATTGAATACCTCAAGGATCTTTGAAAGTTCCTTTCTTTCCTGCATAATTTAGATAATAGACAATAAATAAAGCGCAAATTAGACAAAACTTCTTTTCCCGTAACGAAACTAGTTAATTATACAAATTGGTTGTTTATTGTCTACTGTAGTATAGATAATTAACGCCACTGAAACATTATACACAACGCAATAGCAAATAATCCTGCGTTTTTTTAACCAAAATTGAAAAAAACCACTAACTTTGTAGCATTGCGTAACATTATAAAACTCATTCTTCATTCAGGTAATACGAAATCCTGCGTTGAAATCCACTTAAAAACACAACTTCTAAAAGTTGGACTAAAGTTGCATATAGCGTAACAACTTTTAGAAAATTATGAAGATAATAAACAAATTAGTTTTGACATTTCATTATATTAATATATAATGAAATGTAAGGAAATATATTATATTATTTACTAGACGCCGGCTCTCGGCTTCACTCGCTTGAATATATATCTATATACTATACAATTTTTTACTTAACTTAACTTAACTTAACTTCACGCTTTATCCCTAGCGGGGTAGTCAGAGAGAACGGAGCGCCAAACGCTACGGTCTCTACATACCTCTTTCGCCTCGTCCACTGTCATCAACCTCTTCATACATGCCCTCCGGGGGATCCTCATGCTTTTTACGTGACCTTCCTCCAGTATCTTTGATACTGTGTTTTCGAAGGTCAACCGAGGTCTCCCCCTACCTCTCTTACCACTCACTTTTCCATCATAAATCTATTTTGCAATTCTTTCCTCGCTCATTCGTTCGACGTGCCCAAACCAGCTGAGCACGTTCTTCTTCATTCTCACCGTGACATCCTCGCTGGTACCTGCCATTCTGTGTACCTCTTCATTGCGGATTCGATCAGCTAGGCTGACTCCGCATATCCTACGAAGAGATTGCATCTCCACAGCATTCATCTTTCTTTCATTCTTCTTCTGTAATACCCACGTTTCGCTGCCGTATAACAGGGTCGGTACCAAAACTGCATTGTGTACGGCCAAACGCGCAGCTGTGCTGACGTTTCGCCGTCTCATCAACGCAGCCAAGGCCCCGTTAACCTTGTTACCGGCAGCAATACGCCTTTCCACATCCATCTCGTATCTTCCATCTCTACTGAACATACTTCCCAAATATACCACTTCATTCACCTGTTCTAATATCTT
The DNA here is from genome assembly GCA_917862395.2 of Heliconius sara. Lineage (NCBI taxonomy): Eukaryota > Metazoa > Arthropoda > Insecta > Lepidoptera > Nymphalidae > Heliconius > Heliconius sara. Next base: position 523,981 of record OU860798.1, on the reverse strand, counting down.
ATCATTTACACTGATCTTGCATTCCGTCCTTTCTTCATCTCGTTCAAAAATGTCGTTTCCTTATAAATTAAATATACATTGAAAACTAAATAAAAAATAAAACAATGAGCATTTTTTTCGAGAAAAATACGTAATATTGATGTACCTTTTTTATTTATAAACCAACAAACACTAAATGTTAAGGAAAGATTGCCAAAGTATTCCTACAGTTCCTTTTTGATTTAAATCTATTTCTGCGATTAGTATGTACAAAAGTATAGGCTAACAGATAAACAGATTTTAAAAATCATTGTTTCTCATTCTATTCTATTGGTGTCGCTGATGTAATATTTGATTTTATCATGTCCTATGTACGTCGCCCTCTTGATTATTTATTATTGAAAAATTAAACCCATGTTGATACTTGATATTTATTATAATATACTTTAAACATTGATACATATAGCTAATTATTTATTATACATATATATTTAAGTTAGATTACATTCTTTTAACCTATGTTACACGGAGTGTTTTTGTCATCACCACTTTAAATGAAACCACAGTTGTAACTACTCTATAAAAACTAAATACAATTAAAACAAAAGAGATTATTCCAAAAATGAAAAAGTGTTTTTTTTTCTAACTAAATATTTAATGAAATTATCGTTGTAAAATAAAACGCCATTTGTCAAGAAGCGCACACGGACACAAACCTATCAAAGCGATAACGCTGCACGCGCCTCATTTACGACATCGAGTCGTGATGTGATGGTGATGGCGGCGATATTGAATTGCGTAAAATAGAGAGAGATATGCATTTCTTGTTCTAGTATGTTTTTTGAGTTTTCTTGTGTTTTTGTAGTTTACGTTATTGGTATTTATTCATAAAGGCGTCACACGCAATACGGTATGGATAAACATCGTGTAATGAAAAAAAATACGACGTCTAAACTTTTGTTGAGGTATGTTGATTAATTACTTTAGGTATGGGTTTTAAAATATTTTACCGTATATGCTGTTCCCGTAAAAGCGGCGCAGACGCTTCCATCCTGTATACGTATTATAATCAGTTTAAAACTTTGTTAAATGTGCTGATGTCATTGAATAATTTAATTTACTCATTTAAAAATAGGTTAAAAAAATAACATAATAAAAAATCGCTTTTTTTTTCTGTGACACAAATGCAATAAATTATCAATTTTTGGGAAATAATTTTAGATTTTTTTTGTATACGCACCGTAAGTTTTAACTTCTTATCAAATTTACGTGTGGTAGAGTCACGTCGCCAGCAATGGCAACACGCATGGGCAGACTCGACCGGATCATTACCACCCCCGGCATTTAAAACCGGCGTGAAGTAGTGGCTTAATACCACTGCGTTTCGCATGAGGTAATGCCGGGCCCCGGCGCCCAACCCATCTTAAGAACCGGCAACGCGCCTGTAGCTCCTTTGGGGTTGCACGGGGTCGTGGGCGGCGGTAATCACTTATCATTAGGTGACCCGCACGCTCGTTTGCCGTGTCTTTTCCATAAAAAAAAACATAATTGTAGATCAACGGGAAGTACCCTATAGTTTTCATACTAAATTTGACAATAAACGATGCATAAACCCTCTTATCATTTGATTGAGATGATTTAGAAGATATATTTTTTGTGTTTTGTGGAAGTATAGACTTGAACATTGAGGTCTCCATCTCCAAGCGATCTTGTGAAAAATCGTCTGGTTCTTGGACACAATTTTTTAAAGGGTACGTTCAAATTTTTATACCCTTTAAAAAAATAAAGACAAGAATGAGCCGAAGAATCTATGTATTTACTTTTCTATTATTTTTTTAAGTATCTCTCTATCCATTGTAGACCAAAATACTTTTACAGTTTCATTACACGTATAGATTACTATGTACCTATTTACTTGTACTTCGCGAGCATTAATTATAATATGAACCCACAGCTTCCGGTTTAATCTGCTAATTTTAGCTGTTATCAAATTAATTTTAATATTAAGCCATCAGGCAGTCGTGTCGTAATGGCACTGCGTGTGACTGTAAATGCGACGGTCGTGAGTTTGATTCCCATTCGAGGGAATGAATAAAGAACAAGACAAAGCGCTACAAAGTAGCCTAATGTCGGTAAGACTATTTATTAGTTTGTCTATGGAATTAATAGTGTCTCTGATTCATTGTATTATTTATACATATAAAGACCGCTTGAGACGGCAATCAATATATTGTGTTTACAATTTCGTAACTATTAAGGCAATTTACTGAATTTACGACATAATTATGAGGAAGCCGTTTGAGACATTCATTGTGCAGTGGCACAAGCTCGTGACTGTAAACGTATTATACGCTATATACTATGGTGGTGGATTCGATTCCCACTCGACGAAATTAAATATTTAATATTTTCATTTTCTGAGCTCTGTTGTGGAGGCAAATTACCTCTAAATTTTTGTGGCAAATGGGGAACAGAGTGCCTTAACACTAGGTTCCCTCTGCCTACTCTGCTGTGTGCGGGGTTTTGTTTTTGGGGCGTAACAGTAAAAATAAACATAAAAACATAAAAATTTTGGAATAAAATTTGCAATTTTTTTAGTGCCAAAAATCATCAACTTATCATCATACTTCAAGGAACACCGAGCTTTCCTTCATTTATTCAACTAAACAAGACCAAGAATATAAAAATTATTAGTATGCCACGAAGTTTTGTCGAGTTCTTTAAGCAGATTTCGTGAAGACATCAAAACTTTGGCTTGAGATGATTATTGTTATGATTTTTGTATGAATTCTGTTATATTATTCGAGATATTGCATGTTCAATGTTGGACCTCAACTCCGTACTTTGTCTATCAGAGCGAGGAAATTAAAATAATTAAAAAATTCTAACCAGAATTATTTCCGTATACTTTATAACGTATTATTATAAATTTTTGGATTACCGAAGTTTCGAACACTGCAGTAGTAGAACACTGCAGACGAATGCCACCTCACCTCTGTCTATGGTCAAGGACCATACACTGAGGTGGCATTCGTCTGTCAGTTGACAATTATTATATCAAACTACAACCAAGCCAACAATTTCTTAATTGTATTCATTCTTCTGAGTGGAAAAGGGGACCCACAATCATCACATTGGGAAAATGTAGCATCAGAGACACTCCCAATGCTCTATGATGGCAGCATGATACAAATAAACTGTATATGCATAATATGTGAATTAATGTGTTATCGAGTAAGTTCAAGGTGTTCTTTTAAGTATATATAAGACTATGTACTCGTGTATTTATTAATAGTTTGTATTACAATATTTATATCTTACAATTAAATCTAATGGGAGTTAAAATAATACTAATATTGTCAGCATAATCAGTAAAAGACCTATTTAACTCGTGACTTTACGTTTAACTCGTATTGATTTAAAAAAATATTGACTTTTCAAATTTATTTTTTGACAATAACACACAAAAAATTTTTTTAGCTACATACAAATCAGTTATCAGTTGTACACCTCTATTAAAGAAAGTATTTTTTGAATTGTCCTTGTTTCGATCTAGGCGTACGATATGTATTTATTTAAACATTTGTTATATAGTAGCCTTATACCAATGTCATCTCGTAACACACTTGGTTCCCATTCCTGTTTCACATATGTGAAGACTTTTGTATGGTAGGTTGGGGGAACCTAATGTTGTGACATTCCGTCCGTTTTCATTAAGACACTTTCGTTTCATTCCCCACTTTCCGCTGAATTTCCTAACAGAAAGAAAAGATAATAAAATCAATAAAATGAAAGTTTTGAATATTCTACTCCCTGGAGTGGAGACCGAGCCCACAACCATCGCATTTACAACCGCGTGCTTGTGCCCCTACATCACGATGTCATTTTTCTTCTTTTATTTTTGTATTTGTATTAGATGTTATCAAAAATAATATTTTTTAAATACAGTGCAGTGCAACATCAGGCCTATACTAGAACCTACTCGCGCATATTATAGGTCTCCGAAGTTCTTCTAGAATTTCAAGAACTATTTTTGTAATCATAATTTGTCTATGACTATTGTTATAAAAGTCTTAAAAACGGATAAAAATCATTAATATACAAATTTACTTATTTGCTAAGTTTATTAATAAATTATAAATATTATTAATGTGACGTTTGTAAAGATTGATGTTCGTTCCACTTTCACGCAAAAAGTACTGAACTAATTTATGTAAGTAACACTTCATAATGAAGTAGGTAATGCATCAGAATAATACCTAGGCTATAATTTATGTAAAGATTTTGTATAATATTAGTAGAAACCAAAACAATAATTTATAATTTTTTTATCTGTTTGTTCCTTTGTGCTCGCTAATCTCTGTAACGTCTTAAATTATTTAAATGCGATTTTCTTTATTATATATTGACAAACTACCCTTAACATTTAGCTGTTGTTTATTATCATTCATAGTAATAAGAAAAGTTGGAAAAAATATCAAAAATAAATATTGATTTTGTTGTAATGTTTGTTTCCAATGTAATATACCTATTAACGTCTTTATTAATTTAATTAGAAAACGAGAGCAATTTAGAGTAGTAGTAAGTAATTACGTAGTTGAAGCGGGCGTAGCCACGTGCGTGTCGCTAGTGTTGCGAACTAATACTTTGAGATAAAACAATTATATATTTTTATTTTACTTTTATATATTTTTTTAAAAGTTGTCGTTTAAATTTCCAATATTTGAATAACATAATCAATAAACTTAATATTTTTTTTGCCCCTTTTAACAATTTTTCTTGGTAAAACTCAAAAAGCTCCTATTTAACAACTTTTTTAACGCTTAATTGTTTTCTGTAACATAATAAATAATTACTTACCAATTTTAAAAGTACGTAAGTATATCACACAAATGTAACTTCACTGTGTACGGAACGAGCGATCGACTCGAGCTCTCACACGGTACTGAAGCCTTATAGAGTTGTAGAACAATCCTATAAAGTAAAAAGCTTACCTTCTTTTACTATGCGTGTTTTGTTTCAGCTTCACGCTGTATCCCGCATATAGCAGGTTAAGCAGGGGAGGACCTTCGCTCTAAAATAATCTGTTCCAAATTCTGCCTTTAATTTCAATTGGTTGCGTTTTACGGAACCTAACCACGCGGCTGCCGCAACAATAATAGCGTTGAAATAATATTTTATATTGTTAGCGTACTCGTGTAAAAGAGGGTAAATTTAGGTGAAAAAGATGATAAAAGCAGTGGAATTGTGTCAGTCGGGGGCAATTGCTTGTTGGCAACGGCCCTTATTGGAAGGAAACTAGTGTGAAGTATTGTTAGTAGGTGATACACGTCACTTATTGCAATTACGTAGTATCCCTTTCCAAATAGTTTAAAAACATATAGACGATGTGTGTACTTATCGTGTATTTTAAAAACTATAACCGCTTCCGATTTCTAACAATATATTATATTTTTTACATTACTTTGTGTTTTTTCAATTTTAAAAAATTTAATTAAATTAAATTATCTTCACGCTATATCCCGCACACAGCAGGCAGAGGGAACCTAGTGTTAAGACACTACGAAATATGTTTTTTTTTTGCTTTATGCTGTATCCTGCACGTAGCAGGGTAGGTAGAGGGAATCTAGAAAGCTAATGCTTAGACACTCCTTTCCCAATAAGACACTTCTATTCTCTGCTTTCCGCTGAATTATGTGTGACTGAGCTGAGGTATTGTATGATGAGTGACTGAGTTGAATGCCTATATCTTATTATAATTATAAAAGCTTGTTTTAGTATAGCGAGTGTCTCAACTTTCTATAACTTAACTAAAAAAATAAAACCAGAGTTTTTAAAATATGTGAGGATGTACATATATGTTTTAAACCGACAGCCTTACCACAGTCGTCACATGGAAATAACTCAGAGCTGTAAATGAAGTCAAAGTCAAAGGAAAAGACAAATAACTTTAATTACAATAGAAAGTTACTCACCTTATTTTTTATACGTACAATAATTTATCCCAAGTTAACTAAAGTTAAAGTTGAAGTTGAACAAGTTGAGCCTCACATCTGAACAGAACCGGCAAATGAATCTCAATAGGATATTTTTATTCGATTCATTAGTGTCTGCGATTAGCGTGTCTAACCCAACAAACCGTACACCTTTATTATTTTAGTATAGATTACGATTCAATTGTGTTTATCTGTCTTTTCCTTTTTTGTGTGTAAAGTAATTTCTAACACAAAAACTTTCAAAAACTTACGTATGCTACAGATACAAAATATTTTTATTTATATTGTGATAAAAGGTACATGTGTATAATGTATAAATGACTAAGTAATTTAAACATAGTACATCACTCAACATTTTATCTAGTTTTAGATAGACACTTTTGTTTAGAGAGTGCACTCATCGTATAGTTTCTAATAAAATATATAAACTATTTTTTATTAAACGAATACAGCAAATAGCAGCAAATAGAAAGATAAAGTTTCAATCAGTTCCAAAGTAATATTGATGCATTCAACGAAACTAAGTCGGGAATAAGTTTTGCCGTCAATATAATTGACGATATGATACTACATACTGGAGAGTTTTGAAGACTTTATGAGAGACTAGCGATCCACACGCAGCTTCAATTGCAATATTTTTTTTCTCAGCTTCACGCTGTACCCCGCATGTTGCAGGGCAGAGGGAACGGAGTGTTAATGATAAAACACTCCGTTCTTCACTTTTCGTCAAATTCTGGAGGTATTACGCGCTCTTTATTAGTATATTACAGCCAAATTATATAAAAAAAAATTAAAGAATCATAGTTTTTGTGTTATTCATATATATATGTACATCAGCTTTATTACTGTCAAATTTAATTTAAATCCATTCGGTGCATTTCAGTTATCGTGAAAGTGGAACAAATATCACTTCCCATGAACTTTTCTATGTATAATATCATTAGAAAATTACAAGAGATTGAAGGCATTCAGTTCTCTATCTTTTATCTTTATAAAATATAAGAATCGAGAGAATGTTTGTATTGAAATTCATTTTATATTCCCGTTAGGTTGAATATTTAAATGTTTTATAAATTAAAATGTTGAAATCCTAAAAATTGTGTGCATGTATTTCTAATTATAAATTTATATATAAAAAAATATAATTAACTATTATTATAGTACATTTACCATTAAACTGACGATAATAAATCACTTTAACGAGTACTTGTACTGGTACATACATTTTATTTGACATAGGTCGAGTGAAGTAAGACTCAGACCCTCATCTGAGGGGCTCTAGAAAAATCTCTTTCATTAGAGCTTTGGAACATTGAGAGCTTTTTGGAAACTTTCAATTTGTTGTCTACTAGTAATCCCACCGCCGCGGCCTGCATCTTTATACAGTTATTGGTATGAAAGATACATTAATTTATTAATTTATATGTTTTTTGTTTTTTTAACGTTACGCTTAGCGGGGTAGCCAGAGAGAGTAAAGCACCAAAAGCTACGGTTTACCTAGAACCTAGTGATAAGACACCGTCCCCATTCTCGAGACATTGCATGCTGAGTGGCGGAACTGCCGCGCTTTGCCTTGTTGCCAAATCGAAGAAATGAAAATATTAAATATTTCATTCCTCCGAGTGCGAATCAAACCCACAACTTTTAACTTCTTACTCTTCTTCTTCTTCTTCTCTTAGGTGACACTGTTTACTGGCTGGAGCTACTTGTACTATAAAAATGATTGTTTATTTTCTTCTTTTTATATTCACGCTGTATAACGCATGTAGCGGGGTAGGCGTGTACACTAGAACAGAGGACATATCGTTCCCTACGCCCAGTCCAATGTCTTTGTGACGTTGTGTTTTAAGTGGCGGAACTTAAATCCGTATTTGTCTCCTGTTCCCATAGAGAGTAAAATTAAAAATAATGCATTCTCCTGTGTAAGAATCGAACCCACAACCACACACTTTTTTAACATAGTAAAACAAAAATTATAGTGATAAAACTCTACTCTCATTTGGTATCAATATTAACTTTACTTGTGATTAACATGATTTTTTTATAACAACAAATATATACTCGTCTCAACACAGCATCCGTATGTAACATTCATCTTAGCAACATCTAATTTCCTGTAGTCTAGAGTTCTGGACTGTAGTTTATATAACGGTTTGTATACATCTCTACATAACCTACTCGTCATTTCTGTCCAGTTGAAATAGTTTAAAATCATGAAAATTTTTAAAAGAGGTCATGGTGCAGCTGTGTTGCGTCTGAAACGCAATGATTGTGGATTCGATTTTCCACTAAGAGGAATGTTTTGTTCTCATTTTAATGGTTTTGCATTCTATGATTTTAAGTACGGCCTTGAGCTCCAACAATCAACACACAATATCTCAAATATTCGGCGTAGTGTGAGGAACAGCGCTTTTTTATACGTTTTCAGGTTCCCTCTACGTACACATTAAGCAATTTTTAAATTTAAGCTTGCAAAGTGTGGCTGTAAACGCGACTGGTTGTGGGTTCAATACCCACTCGTGGAAATTGAATATTGATTTCAATTTATATTTCCATATCTTCACCCTAGTGTTCATACAAACGCCACTCAATACGCCATACCTCCAGAATTCGGCGGAAAGTGGGAAACGGAGTGTCTTAACACTAGTCTCCCTCTGTCAACCCTGTTGTGTGCGGGGTACAGCGAGAAGCTGATTTTTTTTTCATTTATTAAAATTAAGCTAACAAAAAAATATTTAAAGATTATTTAGTATAAGGCATGTAACACTGTAGGAAGAGAGAAGATAGAGATAAAACTCTTCGAGCTTAAATTTTCTTCCTTCTTATAGATTTTACGTGTTATGGAGTAGAACTCAGCGCTTTTACTTCGAAAAGAAAGAAATATCAAGTTAAAAGACTGTGTCTAATAATATGTTTTAAGTTAGTGTTATAATTATAATGAAAAAAAAAATGTTACCGTAAAGTTGATACTAAAACTTTGTCTACTCCTTTGAATCTATACAGAACATAATTTACTTTTTAATTTTTTTTCACGTTGTATCTCACATATGCATAGCAGAGGCAGAGATAAGTATCAAGGCACTTCGTTCCACACTTTCCGCTCAATATCCGAGACATCGAGTATGAAGTGGTGGAACTCAACGCAGCGCATTCGTTTTGTTAAAATAGGGACATATATGTCAAGATATACGGTTTCTACTTTATTTTGCTATTTGCCCATTTTAGAGATATTTACATTAAACACCGCCCTTTGTCTAATCAAATCAAGAAAAAACAATATCTAATAGTTATTTATTGAAATTGTAAGTCTGTACATTGAAATAAAGTATCCGAAATGCCTATATATCGCACTCTTAGTATTTTATTAGCTGCAATTGATATTAATGCAGTGTCTGACCGACAAGAAATAACCTCTTATATATTTCATGCCGTTAATCTTCCCCATTGCCATGCTCGCCGCTTGTTGTCTGCTCACAAGGTACGAAGGCAGAGCTGTAAATCTATAGGACGGCAAGTCAACTTTGATAGATTTATATGCTGAGTTGCTTACTGTACCTAAGGACAGCGGATATATTTAAGGTTTTTTTTTTAATTTCTTTGTCAACGCTGGTGTCATAAGGCAAAGTGCGGCGTTGAATTCCGCCATTCAGGTGCAAGTAATATTACTAAATTGGTGGGAAATTAAAGAAAGTCGACGAGACAGTTTGATTTCTTTATTTGGAAATTAATAAATAGATTGATTAAAAATTTGTAATGATCGCGAAAATCAAAGATATTATTAAATTAATCAAAACACAATGTCTAAAATTAGGCTGCGCGTGGGCATCAGAATGTCTTAATACTAAATTCCCCTGTTTACTCTGCTACATGCCGGATGCAGCGTGAAGCTGAAAAATACCGAAAACTAGCCACGTTAAAAGATAAAATACAGATATTACAGATACAAGTCGAACAGTCGAATTTCCAATATCCGAGCATAGTCCCCAGACACGGGGACTACTGCTTTATTTATAGCACGGCTCATATAGTTGACATTTTGAGGTAACGAGCTACTTGATACTTTAGACTCAGTGGTAATATATACTTACATAAAAATAAATCAAAATCCCAAGCGTCCCTCTCTCTCTCCCTCGTCCTGTTTGTTCTACTCGCTAATTAGAAGTTAAAAAAACGAAATTGAACATTTTCTAGATGTAAGGCGCTTAGGATGATTTCAAACTAATAAATTTAAATAATAATGCATTCAAAGAAACAATATTTAATTTAGGAAACTAAAAGCAGAAATTTAAGAACTAAATAATAAAATTAAATTAAACCCTTCGGCTGTAGGGCTTGCACCATGACTGAATGGACGGAAGCCTTACCTCGCTCTGCTGATCAGTTTAGATCACTCTGTCTATTTAATCATAAGATGATTTCCACGATTATTTTTGTAATATTTATCTTAATATATTCTCTTATCTTAATAATATATAATACTGTTTTTTGATTTTAGTATACTATTTTATGTTTGTTTTAATTGATTACTATGTACACTGAAATGACCGATCTGGAATCGAATCGAACTTATCGATCGTCGCGCTTGCAGTTAGACACTGCGCCACTTCACCTTCATCACGGCTGGCATCCACAAACATAGTTTACTAATATCTTTTAAGTTTCAAGATATCTAACAACATTTTAGTATGAAATGTACCTTATACGCTCGCCCATCTGCTTCAAACGAAATTTCATTCACTTCAAATGGATTTCTCTGGGCTGTTTAAATAGGACCGTAATTTTTCCTCCAGATTAATCATGCGACAGCACTAGTGTGATGATACGGGTTTTTCTTCTAATATTTAACGTATTTAGGGAAATATATTAGGTAGATGTAGATATTAGAAAAGTGACGATACAAATATAATTTTAAGAATAATAATACTTTTTAGAAAACATTTAAAAATTTGAACGTACGACGAACGAACGTTGAACTTGCGCCTCTTGGAAACTATCCAAGCGCTCTGATTAACCAAGTTATACGTTCTCATCGAGCTACGTTATATTTATGCTTTTTTGCTTTTTTACCAGAAAGAGTAAATAAAAATAAGTCATCCGCAACAGTTTCACGCTATGCCGCAGCACCATAACGACTTTAATTCTTCAAATCATTAACGTAAATCGAGGCCGTCGTTACAAACAGACACAAGGATGTGACTGTAACGCGACGGTTATGAGTTAGATCCCCACTCGAGGAAATTAATTATTATTTATTGGGGTCCGCCAACTCGCAATTTCTCGAAAAATTTGGCATAAAGTGGGAAACGGAGTGTCTTAATACAAGGATCCCTCTGCCTACCCTGCTGTATGCGGGATACAGCGTTAAGCTGATAAACGTATATTATTTTTAGAGTAGCGATCAAATCTATAATCATCGTATACAATACCTACAGTCAAATATCTCTGTCTGAGCTACGACAGTATCATCACTGTCTTATATCATAAACGGCATTTCGTATGTTCAATGAACTTTTCGAAGAACTTTTATGCAAGCATGTTTTTTACAAAAGAAACGAAAGTATCGACCAGACGAATATATGTCAAAAAGCTCTTAACGTGCATTAGCACTTTGTTCTCACTCGGAGCTTAATTAGATGTAATTATGAACTCTTAAGGAATACTCATGTTATATTATGATATAATAAATAGACGAATTTTTTTCTTAATTATTTAGAAAATTGATTTCAAGTCCATATAAAAAAAAAGCTCCACGCTGTATCCCGCATATAGCACAGTAGTCAGAGGAAATCTAGTGTTAAGACAGTCTGTTTCTTCTCGCCAGCCATTTCGAGACATTATGTTCAGTGGCTACTATTCGATCTTTGTCTTGTTCCCTTATCACAGAACGAGGGATTGGAAATAGTTGATTCCCCGAGTGAGAACCAAGCCCATTGCCGTCGTGCTTGCAGTTAGGCGTTGCGCCGCTGTTAGGCAAAATATGTTGTTAATTAATAAAAGAAGAAAAAAAAATAAAAAAAGAAGAAAAGAAGAGAATGCCGTGTATTCATCATGTATTATCTTACTCACACATAGCAGGGTAGGTAAAGAGAACTTCGTTCTTATTGAACTCAACGCCACACTTTGATACCAGAGCGAGGAAATGAATATATCAAATATTTCATTCCCACGAGTGGGAATCGAAACTCACAACCACCGAGATTGCAGTCGCATGAGACGGCCTCAATATTATTATTCAAGAAATTACTGCGTCCTGGGAGATATCCCAGTGATAAATTACTCGGTTATTTCATTACGACCAAAACAATGTCGATTTGACTTTAAATGTTATTTAACGCGGTAATAAAGCCGACGGACGCTTCGTCTAGACTTTTTTTATTAAGTTTTGTAAAAAAAGATAATTTCATTTAGGGATGACTAAAACAAAAAAAATCTTAAAACAAATAATGATATAAATATTATAAGCATTAACCATAAATGTGATTTTTGTTTTACCAGACACGCCTATCTCGCATACGGCGTAATAAAGTATGGAGGGGTGGAACAGCGTCTGACGTAAGCACATCGATTGTGGGTTCGACTCTCATTCGAGGGAAAGAATTGTTTTCATTTCCTCGCCCTGTCCGGGGGTGGGGCGGAACATAGGGTACGGAGTATTTAAGCACTACGTTACCATACCTATATGCGGGATCAAGCATGAAATAAAAATATAGGACATATATTTAACTAAATATTCAAGTAAAAGGGTGTGTATATACGAGTGGTAGGTAAAATAATGCCACACAATCATGATGTGGACCAATCGCGCCCCGGGCAGCGTATTGTGTTTTGTCTACATGATTCATGTACGATATGAGCATTTCTATGCTTTTTACATAAAGCAGGATAGGCAGAGGAAACCAAATAATCAGATACTCCGTTTGCCACACACCGCCCAATTTTCGAGATATTGCATAAACTAAACACTTAATCTGTAATACAAAAACACAATTAAATATAATCATTTCCCCTAGTCCAGATCGAACCCACCACCCACGTGCTTACAGTTGACGCTGTTACACTGTGCCACAGGCAATAATGACATTTGATATTTGAAAATTGTTAAACGTTGCAAGGGACAGAAAAGTCTTTGTTGCATAAAACCGAAACTCAACGCTTAAATGAACCTAAACAGCTGCACTTAAATAGGATTTTCCATAATTATAATGGAGACGGAAAAAAATTTAATGTATCTTAATACTAGGTTTCCTCTATTACATTACCCTGCTATGCTAATATATACATGAGATACAGCGTGAAACTAAATTGACTTGATTTATACGCCAATGTATGCGGAAAGACTATTTATTAAATTGAATTACGTCCCCGGTTATTTTAAAAAAGTGAAAATACTTTATAATTGTACAAATAAGGACTGTATGAGCGACGGTTGTGAATTCGATATCCAGTCATAGGTATAAATTATTTTCATCCCCCCGCTCTGGAAACAAAACAAAGCGCGGGATTGAATTCCGCCACTCAAACGCAAAATCTCGAAGATTAGACAGCGCGTGGATAACAGAGTGTCTTAATACAACATGAAATTAAAGAAAAAACGTCTAATGTGAACAAGCCCTATAGCCACCGTACACAACGTACATCCCACGATGAGTCCTACATAACCCGAACAATGGGAAGTTGTGAAAATAATCTATTTTGCATTTGAAACACATTTCTTTATAAATATGGAAATGATTTGGCTCCAGGCACGATGTCGGAATTGCTTCCCACAATGCCTACTGCCCAGTGGGTATTGGAATTACGTAGTCTTTTGAATTTGAGGGAAGGTAGCTATGATGGTTTAGCTTAGTTAAGTTTAGGTGTCCGTGTTTGTGTGTGTGTGTGTGTGTGTATTTACTTATTTACAACGTAAAGATGATAAATAAACGCAGCTATACAAAATATCTTAAAAAACCTAATGCCATGTACATGTCATTGTTAGCCCCGGATTTCCCGAAAGAAATAAAAAGTAAATTTTCCTCAATCATTTTCTCACCTTCAGTATTTTTCCTTGAAAACACATTTTTGTGAGTCATCAGAGCAATTCGGTTAATGAAGGGAACGCTGGTTGAACGGTAGAGGCTATGGCTGGTTGTCCAGTGGATAAATAGTTAAAATCTTGTGTAAATTTGTTATAGCGGAATTTGAACATGCACTCGTGATCATGGATCTCACAGCATCAGAGCGTCAGGCAGTAAGCGCGGCGGTTGTGGGTTTGATTACCACTTAGGATCCTAAATTATTTTCATTTGCTCGCTTTGGTAACAACTCAAAACGCAATGTCTCGTAAATTAGGCGGTGAGTGGGGGAACGGGGCGTGTTAATAGTAGGCTTAAATTGCTAATATAAATTATGTTCTTCCTAAAAATATTAACGAAATTAAACTTATTTAGAAAACATACTTACATACTAACTTAAAATGTTTACTCGTTAAAATCATATAATATCCCTCCCTAGTTAGGTAAGCTAGGTTCAAATGCCATTGAAACTTCACAATTATATACCTACTACTATTCATTTCCCCATATAGAATGGTAAGTAGAGAAAACCAAGTGTTTAAACACTCCATCCTCCATTTTCGAGACACTACGTGTTGAGTAGCGAAACACACGGCCGCGCTTTGTCTCCCAAAGCGAGAATATGAAAATTAATGTTATCATTCCCCAGAGAGGGAATTGGACCTCCGACCATCATGTTAAGACTAACACTGTCCGACAGCCTCTAATAGGAACGGAAATCGAAGTGACAACACTCAATATCATAACTACAGTGTCAAAAGCTGTACAAGATGTCTACTGTGTAGTAAATCCTTACAGCTCCCTTAGGAGCACTCTTTGTGATAAAATAATTGTTATTTCTTGAAGGAGTAACTTTAAACTTGGATAATTACCAATGGCTTTTTTCGCGGGTAGACACGAAAGTGCATACACGTCTTTTTAATCAACTGTAATTTTTTCTTAAATATATTAGATTAATAATTGAATATATGTGTTAAATTTTAAATACTGTGCTTAAGTTGACTATAACTAACTTTCCCACATAAATTTACATTAGTTGACCGCAACATGGATACACCTGTGGAACAATTACTTAGAAGTATAAGTGAACTTTCCTCAATGTTTTCTTCTCGCATGGGTGAGTTTGAAAAGAACTTATCTCAGCCTAGTACAGCCGCCACACCCACCTTAAAAGCTTTGACTGCAGATTTTCATACATTTAAGGCTTTTGTGTGGAAGACACTCGGCCTATTAAAGTCACAAGTTGAGCTGGTTATACTCAATATGGATCGCTTGGAGACCCACTCAAGGCGAAAGGTGCTTTTACTACATGGCATCAAGGAGGAGAAAGATGAGGATATTTTGCAGAAGACAGCAGAAATATTATCCAAGCATATGAAGTTGCCCGAAGTTAAGTCTGCATCAATTGAGTCTTGTCATAGACTTGGTACTAAGAAAGATTCTGCGAGGCCTGTTATTATCAGATTTATCAGTCTAAAGATACGCTCCAATGTTTGGAATGCAAAAACGTCATTAAAAGGCACTAAAATCACTATGACTGAATTTTTAACGAAATCACGTCACGAAGTGTTCTTAGCGGCCC
Source organism: Heliconius sara (assembly GCA_917862395.2). Lineage (NCBI taxonomy): Eukaryota > Metazoa > Arthropoda > Insecta > Lepidoptera > Nymphalidae > Heliconius > Heliconius sara. The sequence goes on along the minus strand of OU860798.1, from coordinate 508,370 downwards.
GTAAACACTTCGGAATAAGAAAATGCTGGTCTGCTGATGGCATGATAGTAATATTGCTTAACAACAAATCCCGAGTCAAGATTTCCTCTGCGCCTGAACTTAAAAGGTTAATAGAACAAAATCCACTTTTAAAGTCCACTGTCAACAACTAGCCGCTTATCTTATTTGTTTATACCACCTTAAATTAGTCGGCGTATATGTGATAACTTGTATAGTAATCTCTTCATGGTCATTTTCACTTTTTTCTTTTGTTTTAATTTTAGGTCACATTTTGCTTTATTCTTAGCTAAAAATTTAAATTTAAATACATATGAGGAACTGTTTTTTTTTGATAATTATTTCACTTGTTTACTATCTTAATTTACATCAATCACATATATGTATCTGATATGTGTCATTTTTGTCACAGTATAGAAATTATACAGATAATATTTTTATGAGAAAGTTAATTGCCTTTGTGTACTGCTGATTGTTTATGTATTTTTTTACTTCTTTGGTAAATTATATCTTTATTTTTTTAACAATTTTTTATAATGTAATGTCTAGTGTATATAACTTTTAAATAGTCAACTTGTGCACGTGGATTTTCTGTGTCAATTGTTATAGTTTAAATTATATTACATATATTTTATAATTTATTTACATATTTTTAATATATACATATATATATTTATAGTATAATATTTTTTTATATATTTTATTATAATGAATATTGACGATGAATTCTTATCTTGCTCATCTAGCAATAGCTATGATAGTGCTGATAGTATTCATTCGTCTTTCTCAGACACTGAAACACTTGCTGACAAGCTGTCAAACATTTTCATCACTCCTTCCTCTCTGTCCTTGGTGCATATAAACGCGCAGAGCATACCTGCTCACTATATCGATCTTCTCACATCCTTTGACTCCGGCATAGTTGATTGTATACTTATCTCTGAGACCTGGCTAAAACCATCCCTTTCATCTTCTTGCTATTCCCTTCCGGGATATCAGTTATTCCGTCATGACCGCACTGACCGGGGCGGTGGTGGCGTTGGTATTTACCTTCGTAACCATATTCCCGCTACTGTAATCTCCTGCTCCACTCCTCATCCCAATGGTTCTTTAGAATATCTTTTTTTAGAATTGGTATTGCGTCACACCAAAGTTCTTGTTGGAGTCCTGTACTCCCCGAATGACCAAGTCAATTATTTTAACACTTTGGATGATATTCTAGAGAACCTCCGACCTCAATATGAACATGTCATATGCATGGGCGATCTAAATACCTGCCTTTTGAAAAATGATCGAAGGACTCATTTATTAAAGGCTATGAATGATTCATATAATTTATTCCTCCTACCTATGTCTTCTCCCACCCATCATTTTCCTAACTGCAGGCCTTCCCTTATAGATCTTATTTCTGTCTCTAACCCCACTCTCGTTACTTCTTATGGCCAAACAACTGCTCCATTTTCCTTTCATGACCTAATCTATCTCTCCTATAATTTACGCCCACCCAGGGTTAGAGGCAAAATCCATTTTCAGCGCAATTTCAGGCATATGGACGTTGAACGCCTAAGGGATGATTTGAGGAACATCAACTGGTCTCCGATATTGCATTCAAATAATATTGACTTTATGGTGGAATCATTAACTACTGAACTGATTAATATTTACAATATCCATGCCCCTGTAAGATCGGTTCGAATGAAGCGTGCGCCTGCTCCTTGGTTAACACAAGTTATTAGGAACGCTATGGCCAAACGTGATAGGGCCAAGGTCAAATACAAAAAATATCCATCACCAGAAAACCTTAGTGTATATAAAAAGTTGCGAAACATCTGCAATAGGTTGTGTAGGGATGCCAAACGTCGCTACTTCCATAAAAGCATTCAGAATCATTCTCAAGCACATGTTTGGAGATTCTTGGAGTCGTTTGGTGTGGGCAAAAACATTGATACTCGTCAAGTCTCGGTGAATCTTCATACTCTGAATATTTTTTTTGCAACCCCACCGTTTAATATAAGCCCCCAGTTAAAATCAAAAACACTTACTTTTTTGTCTAATATTGACCCACCTGACTCAGTTTCCTTTTCCTTCAAAGCTGTAACAGAAGATGATGTCAAGAAGTGTGTTCACTCTATCTCCTCTAAAGCCTTCGGAAGTGACAATCTCAGTCTTGAGATGATTCTTCCTGTGTTGGAGAGCATTGCACCAGTGGTCACCCACATTTTTAACTTTTCACTGTCCCGCAATGTCTTTCCTTCACAGTGGAAGAGTGCTCATGTCCTTCCACTTCCCAAATCCTCTAACGCTTCCAATGTCACTGATTACCGTCCTATATCTATCCTTCCTGTTCTAGCTAAAGTCCTTGAATCCTTAGTCAACAACCAACTGTACTCCTTTCTCTCATCCAATAATCTATTATGTCCTTTTCAGTCCGGCTTCCGTCCTTCTCATAGCACAGTGGGAGCACTGCTGAACATCACGGAGGACATTCGGTGTGCTATGGACAACACCAAAGTCACTGTTATGATTCTGCTGGATTTCAGCAGTGCTTTCAACTCTGTTGATCTCGATATACTTCTTGGCACACTTCGAGCAGTCAATGTTTCCTTCGAAACTTTAAGCTGGTTTCGTTCTTACCTCTTCGGACGCCGGCAATGTATAAAAGCGAACGATATCACGTCGTCATGGCTTGATCTCACTGCCGGCGTCCCCCAAGGCGGCGTTCTTTCCCCACTTCTTTTCTCTGTTTTCATTAATAATATCTCTAGAGTCATTACTTCTCCCTTCCATCTGTATGCTGATGATTTGCAACTTTATCGTCACTGCAACCTAAATGATCTGCCTGCAGTTATTGAAGGTTTAAATAGCGAACTGTCTGCTATTCAAACTTGGGCCGATTCTTTCGGCTTATTAATAAACCCAAAAAAATCCCAGGCAATTGTAATAGGTAGTAGCAGACTAAGATCTAAAATCAACTGGAATACCGTCCCTGCGATCCAATACACGGGAGTGACAATTCCTTTTTGTGAAAATGTTAGAAATTTAGGTCTTATAATAGATTCTAACTTATCTTGGGCACCTCATATTAACTCAATCAGCAAGCGTATGCATTTCTCTTATCATACTCTTAGGCGTCTCCAATACTTCCTTCCTCATAAAACCAAAGTTATGCTAGCGCAATCACTTCTCCTTCCAATACTCGACTATGCCGATGTTTGCTATTTGGATGTGACCGAGGAGCTACTTAACAAATTAGAGCGACTTCAAAATCTCGCCATACGCTTTGTTTACGGTTTGCGTAAGTATGACCATGTTTCCGAATTTCGAGCTCAGCTTAATTGGCTCCCAATTCGCCTTCGCCGTGATATGCACATCCTTATTTTCCTTTTTAAAGTTCTGAATTACTTGAATTATCCTGTTTACCTTCGCTCCCGCTTTAATGTGCTTCCTAGACCCTCACGCTCTAGGCGGTCGTATGTCATTCCGACGTTGGACGTACCGAAGAGCAATACCAAATTCCTTCAAAAATCCTTTACTGTGTATGCCGCATCCCTTTGGAACCAACTTCCTAATCCTATTCAAAAAAGCTCTTCTCTAAAGACCTTCAAATCCCAACTTAAAGAGCATTTGCTCAAAAGTGTAAGTAATTCGACATAGAAGTGAAAGTAATTACACATATTTTAATCAGTGTTTCTAGTGTATATTATATATTATGCATGTATATGTATTTATATGTAGTCTATTTAATTGTATATATAATATCTATACTGATGTATGTATTTATTTGTATGTATGTTTATTTAGTAACTATTGTAGTAGTTGTTGTATATATAGTATGTATGTATTGTGTATATTGTATTGATAATCCTTTTCTTTTTTTATACTTTTATGACTGCACTGTAATGTTATTCCGCTGTTTGTACTCATCCACTTCCATGGGTTGGCTGGAAGAGATTTCTTTTAGAAATAATCCCGCCGTTGTAAACTTATCTTTTCAAATGTATTTTACTACTTTTTATCTGTGCAATAAAGAATATATATAATTAATTGTATGGTACCATTGGGTGTGAGCTTAGGTTATGACTTGGTGATAGTAAGTTCAGTACCTGTGCAATGCAAGCGATTATCTAACATCTATTGTTATTTATTTTAATTATTATTATAAAAATTTAATATTACAGAGTAAAAAAAATCTGTATCGGCCATGTTGGAGTCATCTCGAACATTTAAAATATGAAAAATCGTAAGTTTCTCTGACAGTTTGTGGAGTTACACTTTTTTAAAGTTGTTTTCAAGAATTATTTCAAATGTTAATTTTACCTAACACGCAACTTCACGCTTTTTCGTTGATGAGTCCAACTTCCAGCGGAAGCAACTTGGACTTACTTCACGATGTGCCCCTAGCGGAGAACGGATCACCAAAGTCTGCACTTTTTTCCTAAACAATTAACTTCACTCGCGTGTTCATAACTCCACACTGCGCTTTGTCTTCTTGCCAGTGAAGGAAATATTTTATTTTCCTGAGTTGAAGTCGAACTCACAACCGTTGTGACACGACGATAGTAATTAATTTTAGAAACGGTTTTTATTTAAAGTCGCGGAACGTAAAGAATGAAATGCATCAGTTAAGCTTTAGATACTATGAAATATTTATAAAATGGGAACGGAGGTTAGGTTCACTAACACTAGGTTCCCTCTGCCTACCCTGCTATATGCGAAATACGACGTAAAGATAAAAAAAATAGGTGAGCCAAGTTATTTATAGCATAAAAAGTTTAAATATGAATCCCTCTGCCTTCGCAAATACATTTTGTTTTCATATCTTATATTCAATTTTGATAATAAATTATGTCAAAAGCAACAAAAATAACTTTTTTATATTAAATTTTCCCTCGCTTCCGTGCGCCACGGTTAACCCTCGCCGTTATTTGAGGCTTCGTGACTGCCAAAAAATAATTTAAATTGACGCGTAACATAATGTAACGGATAAGGTCTTCAAACGTAAAGGTAGTAGATTCGATTCCCACACAAGGGAATGATCGTATTTAAGTTATTATCAAAATCCGGTCGGACAGCGCGCAGCGCAATGTTGGATTGTAAATGAAACGATTGAATATTTGTGAGTACAACTCCTATTCGTGGGTTTTCATTTCTTGTCTCTGGTAAGAAGTCAAACAGCAGCGAAGGGGGTCGAATATTGGATGGTACGTGACTGTTTTGGGGATACTGTTTTCGTAAATAAAATAAAAAAAAAACAAAAATGAGAAAAAATAATTGATTACTTTTATCTCCATTTTCTAATTAAACAGTCACTGTACCTAGATTTTATCAATATATTTTTAACACTGAGCGTTAAAAATAGGACTATTGTTAAAATATAATCATTTTTGTTTCTATTCCTCGCTAGGATTGCAGAAAGTAGAAAGGCCTGTATTCCAGTCTAATTCCCGCAGTAACTACAAGCAATTATCCCAGTAGTTAGTCTGTAGGTCACAAGCGTTCTACTAAATAGGCACGCTGTAATCACCCAATACGCATTATATTAAATGAGACAGAAATACACTGTATAAAGAAGAAAGATATTACAAAAATGTATATACTATTTTATTTTCTGTATCCCTTATACCCCAGCAGGGTAGCGTAGAGTACCCAGTGCAAAAAATAAAGTACATTTTTTCATTTTTTTTGTCTATTACCGATATCATATTTTGGAGGCCATGTGTATTGAACGGCGGCACTTAACGTTGCGGTTTGCTTCGTTTCTAAATCGAGGAAATAAAAATATTAAATATTTCATTCATCTGAGTGAGAATCGATCCAACAACCGTGACGTTTACAGTTAGTTGCACATTTGTGCCCCTGCGCTACGAAGGCTATTATTTATTAATATTTTTATTTCCTCGCTCTGGCATCAATTCAAAAGCCCGGTGTTGAATTTCGCCACTCTATACGCAATACCTCGAAGAAATCGGCGGAATATGGGGAACTGAGTGTCTTAGCTAGTGTTAAGACAGAGTAGGCAAAGGGAACCACTAGGTGTGCGGGATACAGCGTAAACTTAAATTAAATATTGCAATTTTTATATTCGTGTTAATTCTTTATTTAAATACGCCAAGCTATAACTTAGCTTGTACTCCGCATATAGAACGCAGTCAGTCAGACCTAGAGTCAAGGCACTCAGTTTCCCACTTACTGCCCGATTTAAGAGCATTATGTGTTCAGACCAGAATTGAGGCCTCTGTCTTAGGAACAGAGTGGGAAAATGATAATTAATTCCGCTAAGAGAAAATCGACCCAAAAAGCTTTTTAAATATTAATAGAACTTATAAATAATACAACAAAGCATAGTATGAACCATTTCATGATTATGATTAATCAAAGTGTTTACCAAAATAGCTGTTTTCATATATGATTTATTATTTAGAAGGCCCGACTAATAAATAAGTATTTCAGGCAATTTCATGGTGAGTGAACGGTTTAATTCGTGATAAGGTGTTACGTTATATAACGCGTAGTGCCTTGGTATTCTAATGATCTGATTATAGCTTTGAAACTGGATAGCGTGGCAAGGGGTGATTGGCGCGCGATTTCTTTTTTCTTTGCTCGGGCAAGACAAAGCACGGCGTTGACATTGGATGGAACGTGAGATACGGATCGTCATGATCACTCGAAACTAGGATTATATCGACTAAATAAAACAATTTCGAATTATTAATCATCCATTTTTTTATTTTTATCAGAACCTTTGCTTGTATCGAATATGACGATCACATTACCTGGAAATTGAATTTCAAAGTATGATTTATTAAAAAGTCGCGGCCAGTTGTGGCGTATGGGTACAAGCCTGAGACTGTAAACGCGACAGATTAAGGGTTCGATTCCTATTCGAAGGATTCGAATCCTATTTAATGTTCTTATTTTCCTCGCACCAGTAACGAGGCAAACGCGTGGCGTTGAGCTCCGCCACCCAACACGCAATGCCTCCATGGATCCAATTGCCATGTGCGGGATACTACATGAAGCTATAAAAAATTTGCAAGTACTTACCAAATGGATCCACTGAAATAATTTTTTATTGCACTCTTTTTAAAAATTTTCTGCAATATTCGAGTAAAAGTTGTGTTTCAGTGATTGATTATTTCTATAGCAATATGAATAATATCGGGCATAAGGAAATACTGTTGGGCGATAGTGAAAAAAGCTTTGTCTTTCAAAGATTTATTTTTGTATGTTTATATAAGTGTAGTATCGTTGTACGACAATAAACGCAACAGTTGTGGGTTCGATCCCCATTCGGCGGAATAAATTGTTTCCTTCACTCAAAATGAAAACGCAATACATCCAGAGTTCCTTCTGTCTAACTAAAGGAAGCAAGGTATTATGTGCGATACACAGCATGAGGCTAAAAATACTTTTGCAGATACTTACTATCAATATCTTTTATGATAACTTGATTTTTCGTTTCTAATGCTGGAAATTAAATAATTTATTTCTGAAATTATGATTATAGGGTATCGGGGTGCAATGGGAGCTTGTAAAGGACGCGATTGTTTTGGATTCGATACGCTCGTTGAGGGCATAAATTATATCCTATTTTCTTTTTTCACAAACAAAACGATCGAGTCGAAACGAGTTTTAAACTAAAGTCAAGGTCTTCTGGTAAAAATATGTACAGTAGGTACACCTACGCCGACTTCCTGAATAAATTATATACATGTATATACCTTAAGAGTAACTGTAAGCAACACTACGTACACTTAATAAAATATTCCATAATCCCTTTCCCTCTCTCTCTGCTGTAGGTTTCAAATAGGTTCCGAACAAAATTCTTGAACTCGGTCAACCATTGAGGTGCTGAATAAATAAAGTTAGATATATATTGAGGTTGTCATCCGCTTGTTTTACTATTGTGAGTATATATGAATAAACTATTATAAATAGATAAATATGTATAAAAGGTTAATAAGGTTCTTCCATCAGAGACCTTTCTAAAATTACAACATGGAGAGTGTAGGGGAGCGTTTAGAGATTAATTTCGAAATTTCCTATGGGAACTCAAGTCCAAGATCCTACCTTGAATAGGTTACACAAACAAAGCAACGGGCTCTATTGAAAATAAGGTTACGTAAATTTATTGGTAATTTTAACTCTAAACAATAAAATCGAAATATTAAATGTTACTCTACCTTCTATTTTACTGCTTCCTGAAAAAAGAACAATAAGTTTTAAAAATCAAAACGTATTTTATCAACAAATTATTTGTGAAAATGTAAATTTTAACCCAAGAAAATCTAAATCCATTTTTCGAGCCCAATATCTGTATGTTGGGTGACGGAACTCAATACAACTCCTAAACTGGAAATCGAACCCAGAACCATCACGATTGCATTTACACAGTGTGCCAATGCGCTACGACCTCCTTGACCCTGGTCTTGTTCTTATATACATCTTTCATTTTACACGTGTTGTACAAATATAATGTATATTTTATTTTAGGTAAACAAATGAAACTAACTTTTTTTGCTTTTTTTAGCTCTCATCATTGGACTGAATTGTATTTCTGTTGTTCCTGAAAGAAAAACAATAACATAATAAAATTTAAAAAAAATAAAGTTGTTTTCTTCTTTGCGTTATGCACAATATGGCAGTGTAGGCAGAGGGAAACTAGTGTTTGTTAAGTCACCTTCTCTTCGATTTTTGAAATGGTTGCGGAATTTAACGATGCGCTTTGTCTAGTTATCAGAGCAAGAAACTATAAATAATTTATTGTCCTGAGTGGAAATACGTCAAACTGTAAAGGTGACAGTGGGCTTCCATCTCAATAAAACATGAAAAATAAAAATATTATTAAATATAAGCATTTTCATATAAGATAGCGCGAATATATAACAAAAGAAGTAAATGTCTATGTAATGTTCGTTCATCTACACGCAATGTCTCGGAATGAGGGAACGATGTGTCTTAATATTAAGTTCACTTTGCTAACTAAGTATGCTATATGCAAATACAGCGTGAAGCCAAAAACAACGTAAACCTATAGACAAGCCTTGATTTTTGTAATTAAGCCATAAAGGGAATCGAACCCCCAACCATTATACAACAAAAACATCTATTTTACAGCTCAATATTAAGAGATTCCTGACTTTACTCAATATCCGATATACAGTATAATCTTGTTTACTTACTAAATAAGATTTATACGTATACAATATTCGAACCGAAAATTATGATAAAGTATTTTATACCTACCCTATTCACATACATAATACACATATGTATGTGCAGTACGGTCGACAAGTTGTGGTCGCCCTGAAGTTAGGCTTTCTAAACTTTGGCGCAGTGTTCACTCGGAAGAAAGTAATCAGAAGTAAAAAACCTAAAATAAAGTGTGCTCAGCCATCTACACCTAAGTTCAGAGCGACCACGACTCGTCGATAGCACTGTATGTATGGTCGAAGTGTCATACATTAAGTCTAATCAAACTTTATAGACATCTACAGGGTAAATATTGCCATAAATCCGAAGCTTACCGTTGCGAGCCACTGAAATAAAGGTGAAAAAAGTTATTTTCTTATATTTTTATACGAATTTATTTCATATATATATGTGCCTTTACTAATACTAGTACTGTCCTGAGCATGATAGAACTCATCCCTAGTTTGTCTTAGAGACAAAGCACAGCGTTAAATTCCGCTACTTAACAAGCAATGTCTGAAATTATGATCAAGTCCAGGTGCAGCGGCAGAATTCCTAATTGAAAACGTTTTGGGTTTTATTCCCACTCGGAAATTAATTATTTTCATTTCCTCACTCTGGTAACAATTTAATATTTTGGTAATGGGGCAAAGCACCACATGGAATTCCGCCTTTAGAATTCGGCAGAAAGTAGGAAACGGAAGTGTCTTAATCGGAGCATAGTTTCTTAACACTAGGTTCACTCTGTCCACGCTATATACGGGACACTGTGTGAAGCTCGGGTTCTCGCTTTCGCTTCGCTCGCTTCGGTCGCTTTATTGATTTTATTATAACAACGATTTATATTTTTTATAAGCAATTAAATAAGCGACACAAAACTTTTGTATTATAGAAAAATAATATGTACATGCCTCAAGCTACTAAAATAATAAAAATCTTACGAGATTGATAAGTGAAAGTGTCCACAAAAGTAAAATGTATGGTAATCTGAAATGATCAACAAAAAGTTTATATTAAAGACTGTAGTGGTGCTGTCGGACTGTTCGTCCTCATTTCAGGATTGTTGTAGAAGTGTAACGCAATACCTACCACGGTTTTTTATCGGAAATCAGGAAACGAAGTATCTTGATACAAGGCTGAATAACTGAATTAAAGAAACTAGTCGTGGCGAAAGGGCCCAAGCGAGCGGCTGTAAACGTGACAGGTTGTAGATTCGGGAAATGAATTATTTAATGGCTATGGCAACGAGGCGAAGTGCGGCACTATATCTCAAAAACTTGGCGGTAAGTGAAGAAAGGAAGTGTCTTAATGAGAATGGAGTATCTTAATACAAGGTTCCCAAGTTCCCTCTGTGTTGCCCTGATACAGCGAGGGATACAGCGTGAAGGAAAAAAAAATATTATTTATATAGTCACGTACACTTATTAAAGGCACAAGTAACCATTTTTCAAACGTATATCCCATGTTTTACACCACTTACACAATACTGAAATTTAATTATTGTATTTAATTACCAGAGACTATAAAAACGTTAAAATTACATAATAAACAATTTAATGCTAATACTAGGTATTAGTGTTATTTTACGTTTTTATTCCTAAAACTTAGGAACTGAGTGCCTTAAACTAAATTCCCTCTGACTCCTGCTGTATGCGGGATACAGTGTGAGGCTTATTTTTACAAGGTATAAAATAAAATCCGCCACCCTGTCAGTATGTCTGTTCGCGATAAACTCAAAAATTCATGACATGATGAAATTTCATGTAATTGCAGTAATTGAAAATATATTTCAGTCAATTTAAACATACAGACTGAACTACTACTAATTATTGTTGAAAAGGTCGTTAAGATCTTGCCTTCCGGGATCTCTTATCAATAATAGGTTAGGTAGTACTTAAGTGGCGAAACTTAGCTTCGCGGTGTGTTTTAACAAATCCGAAAAATGAATCATTTAAATACAATAATATTATGGGGATCGAACCTGCATCACTTCACAATACGGTACGTGGTAACGGTGGTTACCTGTAATTTTCTCGCATAGCAGAGGACGGTAGGAGAGGGAACCTAATGTTTAGATAATACGCTCCCCACACTCCGCCCAATTCCAAGACATTGCTTGTTAGATGGCGGAGTTCAATCATCTATTAATAATTTAATAAAGGGTCAATAAAACAGCATTTAATAAAATATTTATTAAAAAATATGAAACAGTTTATTAAACCAACTTTTTTACACACTAAGTTCCTTTGTCCACCCTGGTATGAGGGATACAGCGAGAAGCTAAAAAAAATATTTTAATTCAAATATACTACAATAACATAACTTATTCTACTAGAGATATACACAACCTTTTTTTTTATTTACACTTGGCTTGATTTTTTTTGCAAAAAAAATAAATGTGTTGAACATTCAACAGATTTTATTATTATACATAATAATAAACTTCAGGTGTTATAACCATAGGAATTCTCCACTCTCTTAAATGTATTAGTTATACATTTAAGAGAGTGGAGAATTCCTAAGGCTTTTTCTCAACAAACAGTAATATATATTTACGCATAGAAATCTTCTCGTTTATAATTTTTTTAACAAGATTTATTTTTTAACCGATAATAAAATATTCAATTGACTGTAATGGAGTAGTGTTGTTTAGTAATGTGATATAAAACGTACCTACAAAAAAAATATACATATTTTATTATGTTATTTATGTTATGCACACTAGTGCACTTTCAGAGTGCTACTGATCGTGTTCTCACATTTCCCTTCGCTATTGCATCGACAGTGGCCCGTTAGTTTTCTGTGTATAATAAAATATATTTTAAGCCAACAATAAATATTTCAAATCTTGTAATGGATAATTATCAAATATTTTTATACAATAATAAGATGAAAAGAAAAAACAGCAATGCACTGGTTAGTCATAGAGTAGTATGTTTTCTAGTGATGTGAAATGTACTCTTCTAGTGATGTGAAATGTAACTAAATAAAGAACTAAATTTTACATATAGTATACAAATAGAATTCTAGTAAAATATGTATATGTTAACAAATAAAAAAAACATTAAAATTCAACATATTTTATTATTATACATATTAATGCACTTCCGGTGTGATAGTGATCGTTTTCTTCACTCTCCCCCTCGCTATTTGCAGTGACAGCGGCCCGCTAGTGTTCTCTAGTGACGTGTATATATCTGTTGCATTGTTTACAGGAACCCCATTAATACTTATCACTATGTCGCCCGGTTGAAGACCGCCGCTAGTGAAAAAAAAATGTATTACTAGGTAATTTTTATATTGATAATGAATTAATTTTAATACTGCTTATATTTTCGTTTAAAAAAACGTATTCTTCTGCAGCTATTATTTGAGTGGTTCTGAAATATTTTAAATAAATTCACCCGTTCACCCCATTGAGACCGTCGTGACACAGGGGCACAAGCGTGTGACTGTAAACGCAACGCTTGTGAGTTCGAATCCCACTCGAGGTAATGAAATATACAATATTATCATTTCCTAGCTCTGGTCGAGAGGCAAAAAGCTAAAAAAATATGCATTTTATTTAATCTCTATCATTGTGAGTAAATGTAATGACCAAGTGGTTCGTCTGCGGGTGGCGAACCTAATATAATGTTCCCCTTTACCACAGCGGGAAACGTGAATAATTTAAAATAAACGTTATAGAAAAATAGATATTAAAAGAAATAAAGAGAATAGATATTATTAAATATACATTAAAAGAAGTCCAACATTATTATAATCAAGCAAATATTTTCATTGTGCTATAATGGTGGTTATATACACTTATATTATAGCTAAATTATACAAAACCTTTTACTCTACATGTTATTCTGTTGCATAAGCTATTACTGAAATTAGACTGAAAGTGGAACAAATGACTGGTCCTATTTACTTCTGTTTGTTTTGTATGAAAACTACATTCCTCAAGAGCGCTATACAGGCTATATAATTGCGGTGTAAGTGTTAGTTAGCCTTCAATAACGAAATAATCAATACAATAATAATGAACGCCATCGAAATGCTTTAAGCGCGTGCGCTGCAGAAATTGTTAAATGTATGTTATTTTATTTCATTAAATCTAAAATAAAATCCGCTCCAATGTACATCTATCTATATTAACGAAAAAAATATATATTTACTTGTACGCCGGTGAACCCACTATGACTTTCCATACTAATATACCGTGTTCTATATCTGTAGGCATCTGGAAAATAAAATGTTGTTTAGTTTTATTCTTTTTTCATATAGCAGGTTAGGCAGAGAGAATCAAGTGTTAAGACACTTTGTCTGCCATTTTCTACCAAATATTTTTTACAATTCGTTACCAGAGCGAAAAAAATAAAATGATTAAATCTCTCGAGTGGCGTTTACGTTTACTCAACGCACAATACCTCCAAAATTCGGCGAAAAGTGGTGAACAGGAGTGCCTTAATGGTAACAGAGAAATTCCTAAGTTCCTAGAATCCCTTTACCTACCCTGCTATGTGCGAGTTACAGCATGGAGCTGTAGAAAAATTTATCTATGTTTATTAGATAAACGATTGTTAGTTCGTCTGTCCGTCAATTACTCACCTCTGGATTTCTCATTCTTAACTCCATAAGAATGTTAGGTGTCAGTGACAACATTGTTATGCCTAAATATCTTTTCGATACTAGTGGTGGCTTACTTTTACCTTAAAAGAAAATATATTTTTAATTATATTCATTACCTTGAATTAGATATCTGTTTCAAATTCAAGAAAGCATACTTCATATTTAATTGCATTTTATCCATCTTCACAACACAAACAAGGATAATGTGCTTATCAGGTTATGACATTGCAATTTTAATTTTGTGAAACAAACGGGTTAACAGTCGGGACCCATTTTTTACCTAATTAAATCTTACTTATTTAGAAAACGTATAAAAATTAAACATATCGCGACTCGAACCCGCGCCTCCTGGAAACCGACCATACGTTATAAGCCATACGTTCTCATCGAGCTACGTCGATGCGCGGGTTCGAGTCCCACTACGTTCAAATTTTTATACGTTTTCTAAATATTTTTTTTTTTCTTAAGTGTGGAATAACACTTTAAAAGAGTTTAAAAACAACTTATTTATGTTGTTAGCATCTCTGTAGGGAGATTTTTACAAATTTCCGCTACCCAAAGATAATTACTAAGAATTGTCGTTTGGCAAGAGAGAATGGTATTTATTAAATATTTTTAAACATTTTTAAAGTGTTATTCACACCTAAGAAAAGAAAAATATTTATTTAAAAATGCGGCATTCAACAAGCGATGCCTCCGGAATTCGGCGGAAAGTGGGGAACGGAGTGTCTTCACACTAGATTCGCTTTGCCTATCCTGCTGTGTGCGGAATACAGCGTGAATCTGATTTGATTTTCTTTTAAATGTTCCCATAGAGTCCTGTATAATTTAAATGGGTTCAGGCATTTACACATGCACATTTTAATCGCTTTTTTATTTGCCAGATATCATTATCATATGGTTAATGCCTACAAAAAATTATTCTTGCTTTTAGATTCTAGACATTTTTATGACTTCATTTGCATTTGTATTTTTATTTAAAAAAGGGTAACAAACACTATTTTTTTTTATTAACTCCCGACAAAAACGGAGGGGTGTTATAGATTTACGTATTTGCACATATGTGCATGCTCCCAAACGGATGAACCGTTTTTTATTTAGTTTATTTTTACTTAATCAAGAGTTCTTAAGCATAATTCAGCAAAATTGATTCAGCCGATTATCAGCGTTTTTCTAGTTGTTTGTGAACTTTTTTAGCTTTTTTTATGTGGTAACCTTAAAATTATTAATCATCACCATACTTACGTTTAGCTAAAAACTCCTTAACATAATCTATGGGTATCGCAAATGATATGCCCGACGTCACCTTCATACTGTTGATGCCTATCGCCTCGCCGTCCAAGTTCACGAGCGGCCCGCCGCTGTTACCAAACGTAATTGGCGCGTCTGTCTGTATGTACATCATGTCTCTGCCTGGTTTACGGAAATAATAATAATAATACTTTATTACAAATAATACAAAAATACGGTTCGTTACAATAATTTAAAGATACACAAATGTGTAATAGCGGCCTTGTTACTAAAAGCAATTCCTTACAGGCAATAAAAGGTCAAAGGTTTTATTTCATAAAAGAGTGCAGAAAGGTGCAAAAATCATTTTTAAATAGATAAACTAATATATAGTAAATACAAAAACACAATAATTTTATACATACATATCGCACCTTTAGAATTACAGTGGCCTAATCAAAAAAACCATGATTTTCAGTTTTAGTCAGAAATTGGCCTTGTTTCCCTACGTCCCACCTCCAAAGATCGGTGGAGAGTGGGGAGCCAAGTGTCTTAATTCTAAGTTCTCCCTGCCTACCCTGCTGTATACTGTATTAAATACATTGTGATACAAAACTAGTGGGAGAGGAAAATGTAATTTAAATAGTTGCTTAGACTTACCAAATACCTGAGACTTATTAGGATTGATACAGAGCTCGAACTATTTACTCCAGTTGCTAATATTCTAAGTCGGAATAAATTTTACTAATTTCACTAGAAATGACGCTTACAGCTGCAGTATATTTGCATGTGATTGGCGTAAAAGTGGTAAGATGACGATATATGTTGAGTGAGTGTTAATGACAATGGAAAAGAGTAAGGGAGAGGAGGCGACGAATGCTTTCCGTAAAGCTTAACGCTTTGTATGCGTGAAATATAAGATAAAAGGAAAACCATTCTGTAGCTTTCGAGGAGAAGTTAGATTTTAAAATTGCTAATAAAATACCAAAATCTGAGGTCACTTGCTGGTTGTCAAAACTGGATCTAATATCGTCATAGACTTTATTAAGAGCCGTAACTGTGCTATGCCCAGAACGGAAACTAGATTGTATTTATTATATTCTATTTGTAGGTTGTATATTTTATATACTTTTATATAATGAAGACAATAAATAGTACTTAAATGTGTTAAATACATATTTTTAGAACATTTTGATCCTGCGATACTCAGATCACTACAGCTACGCGCAGTTGGCGCAGTGTAAGCGTATTTCAGCGCGACAGTTGGTTTTAACATTTACATGTCCTACTCTACATGCATACAAAGAGAAAGCGCGGCATCGAGTTTCGCTGTTCAACACAATATCTCCAAAATTGGGCGAACGGAGTTTCTCTACCTCATAACACTAGAGCTCGTATTTATAAATCGCTCGTAAGTCCGTTTTCATATATAAATATGTAATTTATGATCTCTCAAGATCGATCTCAGACTTACGAGCGATTTATAAATACGGGCCTAGATTAGCTCAGCCTACCCACATAGTAGATGAGGGAAAAAGCTGCAAAAAATAAAAACGGTATTTACTTTTATAATCTACAAATATTTTATTTCCTATTTACCTTTTAAACCTAACTCCTCGCTGGCCCTCTGCGCTGAACTAACAACTCCAGCCGTCACTGTATTACTTAAAGCCAACGGACTTCCCATTGCTACTACCTGGAAAAGAAATCAACCTATAAAACACACAGCTGAAACTACTTTTAATGTTCATCCGATGGTCGCATTCGATCGTAGAGATAGGATTATATTTCAAAAATATTCATTTACCCGCTCTCTTCGCCGAATTCTCGAGGTATAGGGTGTTGAGTGGAGGAATTCAACTTACAACATTCAACAAGTACTAAGTGCTCTCAATCTGTTCCAATGTTTTCAATATATAAAGAAAGCTTTTGTTTAGCATAGCTGTACACAGAGGGGTAGGCAGAGGGAATCCAGTATTAAGACACTTCGTTCCCCATTTTCTGCCGAATTCTGAAAGTTTTGCGTGTTGAGTGTGGCTGAACTCAACGCCGAACTTTTTACCTGGACGCCAGAGCAAAGAAAATGGATATGATAAATATTTTTAATTTTAGAGTGGGAATTGCTACCTGCCTGTTGTGTTATATATAAATATAAATTAAAATATAAGTGTGTATACAAATATTGATAAATTTGAAGTTGGTATAATGTATGTATAGCTGTTATATAAATAGTCTAATAAATAATTTATTAATTTTCCTTGAATCTGATACAAGTAATACAACTTTTAGAATATGTAATGGTTAAACTAACATTATAAATTACATATTAATAGTAAACATTTTAAATAAAATGTTTTATTAAAATTGGGCATAAGCCCCAAATATTTCGAAAATATCAAGAGCTGTAGATTTATAACTTTTGACAGTTGTATGGAAAATCTTAGACATTTAAAATACACAATACAAACCCACTCGCCAGGCCTTATGTCAGAGGATGACCCCAATTTCATAGTTGGTAGATTCTTAACGGGTATCCTAAGTGTTGCTAAATCTGATTTAAGATCTACATCTTCTACAAAACCAGTATGAGTTGAACCATCCTGAAAAGTTAAAAAAAAGTAGATTAAAAGATATTTTTAAAAAATATTATTTATTGCATTAAACAGTTAAGCATTTGACACTCAATTCTCTCTAGTTAAATTAATAAATTATATGATTAGTTGCAATGCCTTTGTAAGAGTAGTGGGAAAGTATTTATGGTTTTCATTCTGAATTTGAGGAATTTCTTTTATTTCTTGTCCATGGGAAATAAGCATGGCAATGTGTGATGTTGAGTTCCACTACTCAACAGTAGCTGAACTCAACATCACACATTCTCATACTTATTTCCTACATTTTCTATGTAAGCAGTAATTTAAAGTGTCTGGTTAAAGAAGTTTAACAAGAAGTTCTAGTATCAAATTTGCCTTGACCTTAAAAATATTATTTAAAGATTAAAGTAATATTTCATATAAATTTTAAATTGGACAGTACTTACATGGCATTTTCTAAGAAAAATATAATAATAAAAAGACTCGAGAAAGATTGCATAATTAAGAACATTGCATATTGTAACCCAAATACCAACTTAAAAGAAAATGATGTAATCATAACACAACATTAAAAAATATGTCATACCATAAGCCGTACAGTCACTATCGCATTGGGCTTATTAACAACAACATGAGCATTTGTCAGAATAAGCCCATCTTCCTTTACTATGAAACCTGAACCATTAGACAAAGTGATTGGCTTTCCAGTGTACAAATCAAGTCTTTTGCCATCATTTATTTCTATATAAACCACTGAAGGCGCTGAAACAGCTACAACGTCGGCTATAAAATTATATTTATCTCTTCTACCATTTAAAGTAATAGCAGAAGCGGCAGATACTCTCTCTTTAAAACTAAAATAGGTTACAACTCCAGTTGCCGTAGCCGCCAAAATTCCGCTATAGAAATATTTTCTATTGAAATAATCACTAGTATATTGTTTATAAGTATTATAAGTACGTGATAAACAGCCGTAATTTATATTTTTTATATGTTTTATATTATTATTTAACAAGCGGGTGACAGTCCGTGTAACTGACATTTTTGATTGTGATTGTGACAACTTGACAAGTGACAATGACGTTGACAGAATGGAACGTAAACAAAAATTGATATTGACGTTTGCCGTTTTCAAAATTTGACACAGATGGAAATGGTTATAATGGTTATGGTTATGTTTAATAGTTATTATGGATGTAATAGGCACGTTAGAAACGCCACAATTATAGAACTAAACGGAACTGATGTAATTGGTACTACAGTATCAAAAAGTACTATATCGTAAAATGGTACTCGGTTACTATGATAAAATAAAGCTAACTTTTATGTACATAAATTAACTTAGTTCCTGATTAAAAAATAATTTGACACAGTTGCAATTACACCACATTACTTCTCGTATTGCCATCATGTAAGGCGCTATATGAATAGAATGTAGGTGTAACTTCAATAGTGTAACAGTGAAAACCATATTTGTGGAGGCTTAATAGCGGCCTAAGTGCACTGAGCACTTGTAGCATATAAAACTTTTAGAAATTACTTTGACTTTGCTTCTGGTTTCAATTTAAATTTACAATTAAATTTTTAAAATAATCTACTATACTTCACGGTCTAGGGTTTCTTCTTCTGCGTTTATATAAATGTTAATAACTATTATTATACAAAAAAGATAATAAAAAAAATACTGTATCTATTAAGAAATACTTTTATTATAGTTCAAAACCATAAAATAAACAGGAAAAAATAATTACAAGGATTAAAAATCAACACATTTGCTCTTATAACTAACATTAAAATGATATGTGCAGTATACATGTGTACTGTTTTGCTTATTTTTTTCTTAAATTCTAAGAAAATTAAGTAATATACATAATATGTATATAAAAATAGTAATTAAAACTAATATTAGGAACTACATATAACTAACTATATTTGTATGCTTAGAAAAAATATAATGTTTTTAATGATTTTAAGCCTCAAAATGGGCATTAATATAACAAAACAAAACATCTATTGTAGAAAATTGTATATTATCTATTATAATTTTATTATTTAACATGTTGCTATTGATTTTTTTAAATGAAATTATATGTTTATAACTATATACATTATCAACATTACATATATTTTTCTACATAATATTTCTAAATATAAATTCGCGTTTTTACATTTATATTAAAATATTACAATTAATATATGTGTATATATAAATAAAAGAAAATATATATTTTATTGTTATTTCAGATACAGATCAAATATTATATCAGATCATTCCCATTCTTATGACTAGATGGTAAAGTTATATAGAACCAACAGATGGTAAAGTTATATAGTTCTTTATTTGGTGGTTAAAATTTAAAAAAAATATATTATTTTACCACAATTTAATTTTATGTTGTAACTTAAATATCATTCTTTTTTAAGCAGTAGTATATATTTTGGTATATTATAATTGAGAATGAATGTGACAATTTACTTTCTAAAAGGTAATTTATGTCTTCTCTACCGGATTTATGTCTACAATAATATACAGAATAGGTGTTGTTTAGATAAAGTCGTATAGTTTATATTGATATTTTTTTTCAATTTTGATAACACACCAGGGAAAGCCAAATACTTAGAAAAGACAAATACTTAGAAAGACATTAAATTTTGTATATTTAAAAATATTTCTAATATAGATTAATTACTATGATCAATTTCAAGAATATTGGATAATACAGTTTAATATAGACTGTAAAAATTAAAATATATATATATAAAATAAAATGTTAGCAAACAGTAAATTAAATAAGTATGTAAATACAATTATATTTCTTTTACAAAATTTATTGATTAGGGACATTAATACTCCAAATACACCTCCTAAATTACCACTTTTTAAGGCAATTGAATTTTTATTAAGTTAACCAACCAGTTAAGTTTTAAATGTTAACCACAACGTTCTAATCACCATTTTAAAAAAAAACATTACCATTTCAAAATACTACAGTTTGTTTTGACCAGCAAGTTCAGAATTTTGCGAACACCTTTTTTACCATTTTTGAATCTATAACAAAATATTTATAATATATGTAATATAATAATTTAATAAAAAAATGTGAATATTATTTTAGCTGCTAATGAAAAGCCAAAGCTTAAGCTTAATAGTAAAACATGTTCAAATAATAACACCTTACAAATTATTTGGCAACCATTTAAACATAACTACTATACAATACAAATTTACCACTATATATTTACCAACTAAATACCATTTAATTTCTAGCTGGTGGAATACAATATCCTACCAATATTATAAATGAAAAAGTTTATGAGGATATTTGCTTCACATCCACACAAAAACTACTGAATGGATTTAGAAGAAACTTTTTAGTAACATAGCTTATACAACAAAATAACATAGGCTACAATTTATGCAAAGAATTTTATAATTTAACTGTAATATAACAATAGGTTTTAACGCGCGAAACTGCGTTTTAGTCGCTAGTATTAAAAAAATATATATTTAGATTAATTAAAATACCAACTGCTACAGCCACAGCTAGTTACGCCATTTTCAATTTTACCATTATGTTTACCGTTTACCTTACCATTTATATTTATATCCGGACTGTATTTGTAGAAGACATCGCAAAACGCCGAATCGTCTCGTGGTAAATTATAGTTTACGTGTTTCGCTGCTAACCAAGCGGCGCCCATTGCACTTGACACTCTTAAGCGTACTAGTTCTAGGTTTATTTTTACCTGGAAATAGAAAATTAAAACTCAATCTTTTTTAACCGCCTAATATGCCAAAGGAACGTAGTATTAAGACAATCCGTTCTCCACTTTTCGAGATATTGCGTGTGGCAGAACTTAACACCTCGCTATGCGTCGTTTACCAGAACAAGGAAAAAAAATATTAAATATGTCGAAACCGCTACAGTACAGTTTAGTCACGCTGTATCTCGCATAACGACACCAGAGCGTAGAAATAAGTTTTAAATATTTCATTTCCTCGAGTGATAATTGAACTCAACTCCTGTTGCGTTTACTTATCACAAATAATCTTAACTAACAAAAAAATACTTACCCGTCTCTCATTCAATTGACTCAAAACACCAGGTTTCATCACCTCCCAGCTCTTCCAAACGGAACCTACACATACCACCCTGACCCATGATTTTAGTGACTGATCACTACTTTGGTCACTAAGTCTTTTGGATAGTGCTGATATATGGGCAGCGAGTGACGCGCCCGCTTCAGCGAATAAATGTTGGGCTAGAGGATCGTTTTGTAAAGCCAATTTTGATAGTTTTGATGTTAAACCTGAAAAAATGGGAAAAGGTTATATTTAAACTATTTATTTTGTTTGGCCTCATGGGCAAATGGAGAATGGAGGGCAAAACTGCAGGCCCATTTGACTACGAGAGGTCAAATAAATAAGAGATGTGTACGACACATGACACATACTAAGGGACCGAGGTAACTCTTATTTCTGCCTCTCACTACATCTAATATACCAAAAATTTTAACCAACCAAATTGCTGAGATTAGTGCACTAAGCCAAACGAATTCTTGAACTTTAGACTATAAAAATAAAACTATAGATACACAAAAAAAAAATACTTACCAGCGAAATGCGATTTATCAAAGTGTTTATACGCGTGCGGCAACAAGTCCGCTCGACTGCTAGCTTTGAAATGTTCCCTTATAATTTGCCATACATTTTCTATAGGATGGGGGGATGGGTGGAGGCCATCTTCGTCATCAAATATTGTTTTTACTGCTTTGTAGGCTATCCAGTACGCTGGAATTTTTTTTCATAATTATTTTATAAGTGGCGTGGCGCAGCGGCACAAAGTGTGACTGTAAACCGACTGGTTGTGGGTTCGATCCCCACTCGAGGAGATGAAATATTTACTTAAATTTATATTTCCATTTCTTCGCTCTGGTGTCGAGGCAAAGCGCGGCGTTGAGTTCTGCCACTTAACACGCAATGCCTCCGGAATTCGGCAGAAAGTGGGGAACGGAGTGTCTTTCACTACGTTCCCTCTGCCTACCCTGCAGTGTGCGGGATACAGCGTGAAGCTGATTTTATAAGTTTAAAGTATTTTTTAAGTATCACGGTTTATCCTGCATGTAGATAGTAATGTAAAGTAGGGGTAATCTAGTGTTAAGACACTTTGTTTCCTTTCCACCGCATTTTTGGCAAATTTCGTGTTGAGTGGCGGAACGTCGCTTTGCATTGTTACCAGAGCGACAAAAATTAAACTTTAATATTTCTCTCCCTCGAGCGGGAATCCAACCCACAACCGTCGCATTTACAGTCGCACACTTGGACCTGCGCCACGACGGAGTCAAAGTGATTATATTGTTTTGTATCATCTGGAAATTGAGATAATGTGGGGTAAAAAGTATATATCAATATATACTTTTTATATAATATAAAGTTTCCAGATCGGTTTCCAGGAGGCGCAGGTTCGAGTCCAACTATGTTAAAATTTTTATACGTTTTCTAAACAAATATAAAGTTTATTAATTTGAGGCCGCAGCAACATAGTGAGACTGTAAACGCAACGGTTGTGGGTTCGATTCTCACTACGGGTAAATTAATTACTTTCATATCCTCATTGTGGATACCTACCTATAAACTATGCAACAAATTTAATTAACTTACCACCACCTTCATCACCTAAAAGATAACCCCACCCCCCACAACCATATTGTTGACCGTCCGGTGTCCTTAGAAGTGCATTTGATCCTGTACCTGTAACAAATATTTGAAGATTAATCTAATTATTAGTTTTATACAAAATATTATAAAGCTGATAAATTTACCGGAAAATGCGGAAGTGTTTTAATGGGAACTGAGTGTTTTAACACTAGGTTCCTAGGTTCCCTAAGCCCACTGCTTATATTTGTAACATACATCATAAAGCTAAAAAAAATTATACTAAAAAATAAAGCTGAAGAATTTGTTTGGTTGAACGAACATGCGAAGATGCAGGTAAAGTACACGTGTAGTTTCTGATAGTGCTTTAGCTATTAATCTATACTTTTTTATAAATATTTATTAATATAATAGTAGGTATCTACTGTAAAAAAATTATGGCGACCTACAATTTAGACATACACTAATTAAAGCAAGAGATAATTAAAACTAAAACTTAAACTGGCTTCACGGTATATGGCTCTTTCGCCTCGTCCACTGTCATCGACCTCTTCATACAGGCCCTTCGGGGGGCCCTCATGGTTGTTCAAAACCCACTCTCAAGTTATATTAATCACTACAAACTAGAATTTATTTAAAAAAATAAATCAATTAATCTAATACCCCACTCAATAATAATAATATTAGTGGAATAGTTAATTAATTAAATGAAGTCATAAAATATATCAACTATACATTACTGATAACGACACAGTCGAGTATAGCCGACTTTGACAGCTTATCAGATCACCTGTAAATTATAACTATATACTATCCGTTCCCGGTGAATAAAATGATAATTGCAAAATCACAACTTCTCAAGAATTTTTTTTTACCTATTATTCAAAAAATAATAGTCTTATAATGCTACCAATAATGAGTTATAATTACGTAAAACTTCCACCAAATTATATCTATTTAATAAATAAAAAAATACGAACAAAAAGATGCTTCATTAATTTACTAAAGTTAACTTACCATTTCATTATCAGAAATACCAAGCAACTCCTTATATTCTTATATTGTCTTACAATTTTGTTCAAAAGGTTATTGAGGTGAAATCTTATAGATATAACGAAATGCACGAGGATAAAATTGTGAGTGGCTACTCACAATTTTATATTATTGTAGCAGCAATTGATTTAATACATTATAAATTATGCTTTCATTAATGTCACTTCTAGCTTTTATTCTCGTAACTGTGTGAAATACAGCAGCTATGATATCTATCATGTACAGATACCGATCCTATATGATTTTGTTATAAGTACAGATATAGACGAATGATAGAGAATCTTATTTATTTTGAATAAATAATATATATTTTATAAAAATAGTAAGTATCACATGTTACTTTATAAGTAATGCTTAAATAACAAAATACATTCATAAATAAAAGTAAAAACTAAATAAACTAGCTCACATATGAGGTCGACATCTTTATAATTAAGCGCAGGCGCATCGAAATTAAAATTCAATGACAAAAAACCGGAAACCAATAATTTATATTGAACATCTATTACTCAATATCAGCATAGTAAAGTTAGTGCGTTTAAATGCATTATTTTTCAGAGATTTCTATAATTGATATTTTATTATACTATTAACTAATATTTCTTTATATTTCATGAGTGTGATTGAAAACGCGACAGTTTGTAGGTTCGATTCCCACTTGAGGAATTGAAATATTTAATATTTTCCTTGCTCTGGCAAGCCGGGGCGTTGAGTTCCGCCACTTAACGCGAAATCCCTGCCCAAAATTCGGCGAGAAGTGGGAACCTAGTGTAGGTTCACAGGTTACCTCGGGCTACCCTGCTATTATGTGTGGGAAACAGTATGAAAGCTAAAAATAATTATACAGCTTTACATTATATCCCGCCTACAGCAGAATAGGTAGACGAAGCCTAGGGATTATAAAAATTAGACAATCATTCCCAAGAATGTGAATCGAATACACGACCATTATAAACAACACTAAGAGCGATTTAAAATATGAAAAAAAATGTAGTTTACAAGTAAGTCTTTTCACAAACTATTAAATTCATGTCAAATAAAATTTTAAAAACATCAGCTTCACGCTGCATAAACGGAAGGCTAAGCAGAGGGAAGCTAGTGTTAAGACACACACTTTCTGCCGAATTTTTCAAGGCAATACGTGTTGAGCGTCGGAACACAATGCCTGGATTTTGCCTTGGTGCCAGAAAAGTGTGTGCAAAAAAAATAAAATATTAAGAAATAATAATTTATTTGAGTGGCGATCGAACTTACAACCGTCGCATTACAATCACACCCATGTATAGCGATACATGGGCGCAGCGGCGCCACGGCGGCCACATGTCAACTACCTTTTCTTATATAAAAAAATAATCTAAACAAGCAAAACAAACAAAAACAGTCTAAATAACAATACCTAATCAATACTATGCACAGTATCCCTGATACTGAGATAATAAAGCATTGAGCTTCAAAAAGGTTATCGCTAAGCTATCTCACGTCCTATATTACATGCATGTAATGAGGACGCCCCTATTAAAACGTGTTGTTCATTGAAAAATGTAAAAAACATTAATTTTGACTTTTGTAAGCTTCACGCTGTATCCACATCTGGATTTTGAGTGATATTAGAATTCAATATGGCATTTTGTTTTGTTCAGGACAAAGAAATGAAAATAATTCACAAACTTTACGTTTTCAGTCAGAATCCATGCCTCAGCGCTTCTATGGCTTCAGGATATTAAGATGTCTTATTATTAAAATATATATAATTAGTCAATGGAGTTGTCTTCCTCACCAATGAAAGTTATGTTTATTAATCTTAATATACTATAAAGATCAAGTGACTCTGTACAAACAAAATATTTCATGTAGTCATGGGGGTAGAAAAAGGCTGGAACAAATATAGTGTATAAGACACTACGTTCTTCATTTTATCTTACCTGCAATGAGCACCATGCCGCCATCAGGAGCTCCAGTAAATAAAGAACCTGCTGTATCCGATCCTACATATATTGCGTTTGCGCATTTCTCGTCTAATTGTTTCACTTTGGCCGCTAGGTCTGCATTGCTGCTGTCTTGTTCACATCCTGACAGCGTTAAGCCCTGTAAAGAGATATAACCACTTATGTTCTAATATTACTTTTATTCGTGGCTTCGCCCACTTGAACTGCATTAACATAAAATGCATACACTACAGATTAATAAAAATAGATTCGTATAATACATATATACAATAACAAAACTAGAACGTAACAATCGTACATCGTAGAAGTACATCGCTAATGGTATTATGCGCCGGCAACTGATTGTAAACGTGACTGTTGTGAGTTCCATGCCCACTAGGGGTAACTATTGTGTTTAATTTACTTTCATTTGCCCTCTCTGGTAGACGAAGCAGTCAACACGTGATGTCTCTATCTGACAAGTGCGGAACGGATTGTAGTAGCACTAGGTTTCCTCTGTCTATCCTGTCGTATGCGGGAAAAAGCAGGAAACTGCTTATTTTGCGAAGGAACTGCTTGTAAAGTTTTTCAATTAGAATGTCCTTGCAGTTAATCAATCGCTAAAAATAACAGCGAGTTGATCTCAATTGACCAATTATATTAATTTTGTATTTGTGTTTGAAGGTTTATTGGCATGAAGTTTTTTTTAGCAAGCTATATAGCAAGGAAGGCAGGGGGAACCTAGTAGTAGGCCACAACCGTCGCGATTACTGCCAGACGCCGTCCCGCTACGCCACGACGGTCCCCTAGTTAAATCTTGCAATCTTGTCGGTGAATCTGATAATAATATAATATTACCAGGCTAACAATATTTATAATAGATTTTGCAAAACGTATGTGTAGTCTATGTGTAGTTATTCATTAATTTTTATGCTAGACTTATTAGGAGATTCTCAGATCAGATCGAGTAATATCCATTTTTTTTAATGAACTTTATACGAACTAATAAATTTCCCCGAACGGATATCGAACCCACGAACGACCATCGCGCTAAACTAATAATCCATCACTTTCAAAGTGTCAAAAGCAATTTCAATTTAATTAGTTCATTACTCCAATACAATCTTATGACGTGACTTTAATACAATTTTATCGTTTAAGTTACAATTTCGCACGAAACGCTTGTTATAGAAAGTTTAGTGACCTCGTTTTTAAGCAGGTACTTTTATTTTCATTTATTTATAGATTATCTACATTTACATATGTATGTATGTAATTATATATATCCCATAAAAACATAAAAGTTAAACGTCAAGAAATGCGTTGTTCTCGACTGCACCTACAAAAGAAAGCACCTACAATAAGAAAGAAACAATATATATATATATATATATATATATATATATATATATATATATATATATATATATATATATAGCCAATTTCTAACAGATATATAATAAGGAGGAATCAGTCATAGAGTGTGTTCGGGTAACTTTGATAACCGGATATGTCTGATGATCGCCTCTACGTACAAAACGCAGTAGTTCCTTAGAGTATTTACTAAGTGAATGTCAATGCCAAATGTATGGTTCGTCAAGATTTTTTAGAAATACCTCATTTTCATTACCTTCGTTATATTTTCCATTTATCCATTTTTTATATAATCGTAGCGCAGTAAAAGTGTCTAATTATACACAACATGGTTCTAGGTTCGATTCCTTCTCTATATAAATTCTACAAATATCAACAGACATATGTACAAAAATATACTAAATGTTGAAAGAACTGCTTACCAAGGAATTCAAAGGCTGGTCCAAAGGTATGCCAGCATCCTGCTTAGCCAGACGAACCATGTCGATGACTCGCTTGGCACACTCGTCTATGCCCAACGCCCAGTGATTCGTACCCGGACCGCTCGCTCTGCCAACCACTTGGCCTTCCTCATCGCATATGACGAGGTTGGAATGTGTTGCACCGCTGAAATTATCAACAATTTTTAAGTTTGTTTACGTGCTTTCTTTGTATTATACAGAGTAGGTAGGAAACAAAAAATGAGGCCATTGAGGTGCTAAGGCTTATTGTGTGGCTATTAATGAGACGGTTGTGGGCCCGATTGTCACTTAGGGTAATTATTTTTATTTATTCTTTATTACCACGCTCTATTAATGTCAATGTCTTGAATTTACGTGGTTTTTTCCAGCCGGAAAAAAAAGAAGCCTTTGAAGTATTACGTATGGCATTTTCCCATATTTTCATATCATATCGTCATATCGTCATATTTAAATTATTTGGCAAAAATAATTAAATATAGAGTACATTATAGTATGATACGTTATAGTACGAGAGGGATTCCCCGGAAAACGAGTAAACGGGTGTAACCCTCTGTGCTGGCCACAGTTACCTCGGACACCTATAACGCATCGTGTGTCATACATAACTCTCATTTGCATTTGGTCAATTTGGCAACATATAATAAACTAAGTTTTAAGTTTCATATCTATATGTAAATAAGTAAATGTGTAATTAATAAATAATGTGACGATTTATTTCTATTAACGATAACATAATGCATACAATCGTCATACTAGGTATATATTGGATTCCTAGAACAAAAGTGGCGTAACTCAATAACATTGTAGATAAGATCCCTGTTAAAAAAAGCCTGGAATGGGTAGATTATATAATTATCGTAAAATGCGATTACAAATTTCACTGGAAAAAATAATCTTTATTTTCTTTCCTTAAGCTTCATTCTTATTGATATAAGATGTAGGTAGGCAGATGGAACCTAGTGTTAAGACACTACATTCCCAACGCATCGGCCAATTCATGAGGCGTGTTGAGTTGCAGACGGCGTTGCAGTCAACGCCGCGCTTTGTATCGTTTCCTATATATATATATAATATTTTCATATTATACAGAAAAAAATATTATGTATATTTCATTTCCTCGAGTGGGAATTAATTTACATAATATATAGTAATAAATTAGGTTAATCACTTTGAACACTGCATGAGTGCAATAGCAACTGATAACATATTAATTGATAACCGATAATCCTGTTATCTGTATGTTATCAAAATCATGAACTTGGCCTTCTTGTTTACTACTTTCACACGTCACGACGTTTTTATTAATTTATAAATACGGTATAGAATAAAACACATCACAAGCATTTTTTTCTTGTCACGAGCGTGCCATGCCAAAAAAAAAACGGAGAAAAAAAACGATGCACAAAGTAAATTATTAAATTTAAAAATATTTTTATTCACCCACTCCGATCAAAACGCAATGTCATGAAATATGGATGAATGGAAACACTATACTCTAAGTTCTCTCTGCCTATACTGCTATGCGAGAAAAAGCGTGAAGCAGCTACTACACACTAATTCCTTAGGAAAACACGCCTACCCAGCTGACATTTCATACAAAAACCAGTTATTGCCGTATTCGAAGTCTGTCCTTACGCCAACACGTGGTATAAAGAATGCGGGTTGCACGATCACTATACTACGGGAAATGACCTTAAGACACACCCACTTTGAAAGGTAATTTGTAAATAATGTTATTGTGCAGTTGTGTTTATTTTTATAATTCTTTTTTCACGCTGTATCCCGCATATATACCCTGCGGTAGGCAGGGGGGAACCTAGTGTTAATACGTACGTAGTGCGTCCCCTTTTTTCCGCCCAATTTTCGAGGCATAGTATAATGCGCAGCAGACCTCAACGCCACCTTCTACTTTCTTATCAGAGCGAGAAAGATTAGAAAAAAAAATGAAATAATTCGGTCCAACGAGTGGGATTGAATCCACAACCGTCTCGCTAACAGTCAGACGCTGTGACAATGCGCCACCATTAACCGTCACCACCGTTTAAATAAATCATTAAATAATAAACATGACATTTTTACGTCATTACATGATATTTTTACGCCAAAAAAATGATGGAATTTTTGTTACGAACGAAATATCACACGAGCCACTCATATTTCTTATCAAGGTAACAAAACGCATATAAATATAGACAGGTTGGTATTATAAAAACAGGTATTGTAGATAAACTTATAATTTATTATTCACAAGTTATTGTATACAAAGTTTTTGTCAAAAGATAAAAGTCGTAATGCTATTGTGCCATGATGGTTGTGGGTTAAAATCCTAGCTAGTGTCATGTTTTGTGTGTTTCATGTTTAGCTTCACAGCAGCAAAGAACTGTAACGTGGGAACCTAAGACATTCCGTTCGTATTAAAATATTTCTGTGCCTAGTTAGGTTACCAGAGTGAGGAATTGAAAATATAAAATATTTCATTTCCTCGCGTGGGAATCGAACAGAACCTATCGCGTTTACATTCGCACGACTGTGTGAAATGTTATTAATCATTTATTTATTAATAGTTATAAAATAAAGCAAGGTAGAGCAGAGGGAGCCCAAGATAAACATAGCGTTATCTCTCTAGACATTGCGTGTTAAGTGGCAGAGCTCAACGCTGCAAAAAAAAAGAAGAAAATAAATGTTCATCTTTAAAACAACGATTAAACAATTGATTGTGTGCAAGTTACACTTAGATCAAGGACAAAGGAATACCATTTAGTAGTACCTAAGCCTTGATGTTGAAACGTTTTTAGAATATTAAGTACTATCTTTTATTTTGCATTGTAAAGGAAAAATTATGTTTTTCTTTAGCAGTACCTAGCTGCGCCAGTGATTACCAGTTGTTTTTTTTACATAAAGGGGCAAACGAGCCAAAGGACCACCTGATGATAGGCGAAAACTTCGCGCATGGACGTCTACGACCTGAGAGGATTGCGGATGCGTTGCCTAAATTATAAATGAATAAATATATCAGCTTGCAAGACCAGCCGGCCGTGGCTCAGCGGCACAAAGTGTGACTGTAAACCGACTGGTTGTGGGTTCGATCCCCACTCGAGGAGATGAAATATTTACTTAAATTTATATTTCCATTTCTTCGCTCTGGTGTCGAGGCAAAGTGCGGCGTTGAGTTCTGCCACTTAACACGCAATGCCTCCGGAATTCGGCAGAAAGTGGGGAACGGATTGTCTTTCACTACGTTCCCTCTGCCTACCCTGCAGTGTGCGGGATACAGCGTGAAGCTGATTTATTTATTTGCAAGACCAGCCAAGTGCGAGTCGGACTCTCGCATGTAGGACTAGCGCACAATAAATACCAAAAATAAATAATGAATAAGGATTTCTCCATTTATACATTCAATAAACTAGCAACTTGCCAAATGTCAACTTTCTATGTCCAGTAGTTTCGTCTGTGCCATGTCTATGAGGCAGTCTGTAACGAAAGAGTTTTCGAAAGATACATATATTTTTACGATGACACCATGTTGTAACGATGGTTGTGGTTCAAAATCCTCAACGGATTTTGTGTTTATATACGAGTAGATAAGAATTGTTTATAATATCTTTATATAATAAAGCTGAAGAATTATATTGGTTGAACGCGCTATTCTCAGGAATTACTGGTTGGAATATAGAAAATGTTTTCGCGTTCTCTATAAATTGACTATCCGACCATTTATCGAGAAAGGTATAAGTAAGGTAAGTTAATAGCGTAAAATCTGTAATCATTCTATCGAAGATCCTGACATGAAGTATTTTACCGTATAGCGCAATACTGGAGTAGTGCTAAAGAGAATATTTCGAGCTGTGTTCCAATTTCTTTTAAAAAAATGTGCAATTTAGTAAGAAATTTTCCAAATTTACCTTAAATATTTTATAATATTTTGTTACAATAAAATCTTAGGTGGACACAGACAACTCGGCTCCCTCTTTTGTTTTTCCTTCCTTCGCAATTTCACAAAATAACCAAAGTAAATGTTAAATAAAGATAACTCAAACATTGTTAAGTGAATGTACGTTTTATTTACCGATATTTGTAATTTACAAGTGTTGTTAAATATTATTGTTAGATTGAGGTTATCGTGGTCTCCAACAGCAACGCGCCGGTTATAGGTTCAATTCTCACATAGTGGAAAGAATTTCCATTACCTCGCTCTTGTAACAAGACAAAGTGCGACGTTGGGTTCCGCCACTAAACATGCAAAGTCACGTTCAGGTGGAACACGAAGAACAAAGTGCCTAAATCGCGAACAACAAGATTCTGTGAACTAACGACAGAATCTTGTTGTTCGCGACCTTTTTAGCTTTACGCGCGACATAACGTTAAACTGAATCATCATTAGACTTTGCCAACTCATGCTAAAACAGACATTACAAGTTCGAATCCCTGGTAAGACAATTTAGAGTAAGAAAATATAATTTTCGATTTCTTAGTTTCATGTTACTTAGAGGTGATGTTTTTAAAAGTACCTACGTATATTCTATGTAAGTACTAGCCTGAAGTCGGCAAAAAGTGGGGAACGAAAGTATCTAATAGGAACTGTGCGTCCTAACACCTAGTTTATACACTGTTCCCTCCTTCTGAATACTCTGCTGAGTTTAGCGAGTTGAACGGTGCGAGCAAGCAATCTTTCTCTTGAGAAGTATAGGGATTGAAGTATAAGTATAGGTTCTGCGTACTTTGTGGTTAGATAGCTTTCCGTTGAAAAGTGTTTATTTATTCACTACTTGTATATTTATAGTAGGAGGCGTATGACAGGGAAGATCTCAGATGGAATTCTTCTATGAGGAGATCAAATATAAATTTTATAAGTCATTTTCATCACTTCGATCAAGATAAAGGATGGCAAGATAAGGCGAGGCGTTGAGTTCCAACACATAAATAAATAAAAAGATATACTTAAATAAATGTATTATTTAGTGTTTAATTTAATGGATAGGCAGGGCGGACCTAAATGTCGAATTTTGGCTACCAGAGCGATGGAATGAAAATAAGTCATTCCCCCTCATAGGAATGGATCCCACAACCATCGCAGTTTTACAGTTAGACGCTGTACCGCTGAGACGCGAGTAAAGAAAAAAAACCATATTTGTTCATACAAATATAATCTAAAATGACCTAATTTCCATAGATATATCAATAACGGGTCAACAAGGTTACGACCGTTGTATGACGCGGGTTTGTTTTCAAGTTGAATAAACACTATAACTTTAATAGTACTTAGGTCAAGAGTATGGAATTTTTCATGAATCTTAATATATTTAAACCCAAAAATCTATTATTCCGATATTTTGTTGTAGAGCAGGCGGAGTGTCTAGATGTCGTAATATCTCGGATTTTTAAGCGACTTTAATTATACCTATAGTAAAAAATGGGCAAAAGATCACCTGATGATGAGACGAATCTTCGCTCATGGGACAACTACAACCTGAGGGGATTGCGGATGCGATGCCGCCCTTGAGGATAAAAGTATCTGTACACCCGTTGCTTGAAAATCCCCACATTTAAAGAACACGTCGGGTGACCATTCCATATAAGTTGAGATGTTTGCTCCTGAGGCGAGAGGTACGATGGTAGCAGGACGGTGGGCACCAAATCAAATAGCTCCTTTCCAATAGTAAAAACGATAAAATACATACTACAGAGAACCGTCTTTACGTGTACTTAAGGATTCTTAGCCGTTTGGGAGTTTGGGATCATGGTCATTTCTAATTGCCCGCAGCAGAATGGAGTCAAATGGTTGTAGTTGATCTTGGTTCAACTCGATTGTAGTTGGATACCAACTAGGTAGGAAAACAAATAGGTTGTAGTTCGACGCCTGCCTGTAGGAGCAATACTCCTATGAGGACGAACTTGCACCTTATTAAATACTAGCAGTCCACTTGCGGCTTCGCCCGCATACCACATATAATACTTTTATTATGCTGCATTTACCAACAGATTGATATATTCAATCATGACCACTAAGTGGGTGTATGACAGGATGTCATCGGTGGCAAAGACGCCCCCCGCGGGACTCGAGCCTAGGCTCGCGGCCGTAAACAGAGCGTTTGAATTATTTTAGTTTGACATTTTCTCGAAAAGCATACGTTCCAATTACATGCTTTAAAGGCCGAAGATTATCTTCATTAAATTTCCTTGATGATAAAATAACTTTCGCTCGTAAGTTTCAATATGCATGTTAATTAAAAATCGATGAAATATCAACTTACAATTTTCAATGCTTTATTGTCACTTATTTTTAAAAGACAGATATTTGTTATCACGGATTTTTTTTTAGAATTAATAAAATAGAACATTTCTTCCATACAATGTACTAACATATACATATTTAACTATTTTTGCAGCGCACTTACTATTGTTATTTCGTTATCTAAGACTAGCTAAGACTTACACCACGTTATATAGCCTATAGCACTCTTGAAGAATGCAGCTTTCATATAAAACAAAAAGAAAGTAAATCGGACTAGTAGATTTAGATCTTAGCGTTTAAACAAATAAACAAACTCTTCCACTTTAGTAATTAGTATACATAAGTCCATGTTCTGATCTAAAACACTGCTCCGCGCCTAGCACCCCGAGCTTTTTTGAAACCAACTTTGTTTTGCTCTTCAAATGATATCTAAACAATTAAGAATCGTCGTGACGCAGTGAGACAGCGTGTGACGGTATACGCGAAGGTTGTGAGTTCGGCCGAAATAATACATGTATTTTCTTATCGTCGGTATTTTCTTTTCCATGGTAGATAAGGGCGGTGTTAAGCTTCGCTCCATAAGACTCAATATCTCAAAAGGTGGGCGCATAATGGTACAGAAGTGTCTTACGAAAGGGTTCCCTCTGCCCGCCCCGCCATGAGCGGGATACACCGTGAAGTTATTATTAAATAACAGAACTGGAGACCATCTTCAACATTTCAACGTTTATAGAACTACAGACGTCGAAATGGTGAAGATGGTCTCCAACTTCTATTAGTGTTTTGCATTTATATTAACTTTATATGGCACTTTGTACCTCCAACTTAGACAATCCAGAAACTCAGCTGATGAACCTGGTGATTATTATTCTTACCATTCTCGTACTAACAGACCAGAAAACACACAAACGTTTTAGATATAAAAATGAACATTTTGAGTAAAATTTGCACCTAAAATACCATAAAATTTTAATAATTTACAACACAGTAACATGAAATTAAAAGCAAATTGATCAATTGTAAATCTTGTTGAAAAGTAAGCGTAAAACTTTCAAGGTCGCCTCTGTTGAATACCAACTATTAAGCGCATTTTTATTTTGCTACAGATATAACGAGGCACATTAATTAAGTTCTTATCTCTTTTCATATAAAGCATAGTATCAATTATTATTGCACCGGCGTTGTTTTACTCAAAAACATTATGGCATGATATATGTACGCTATTTTCTAATAGTTAATCTATAAAAAAAAATGTTAGTCTATATAGACTTTCATAACACAAGATTTATTTAAAATTTAAATTCTTATTATTTCGTAAGAAAGTAACTCAAAAGTAAATAATAATGCATTTAATTTCCCAATTAGACATCCAAGACGTACCTTTCTACTTTCTAGTTTCTAATAAGTATTTATATGAATAAAATGTGTATACAATAAGAATTACATACCCTTCAACGCCACCAAAGAACATAGGTTCCATTTTGTATACAAGAGGAAGAGCGTGGGCGTTAAAATAAAAACATAAACTGGCGTAAATTTGATAAGATAAACTTATTTTTGATTAAACATAGCTTTGCCACGACGACGTTCACTCGACTGATGTGAAATGTTGACATGATCTTGTCAATTTGTTTTGACATTTGACAGCGAATATTACTTCATTATTTGACAGTGACGTTTGCATAGAATATATTATAATGGCAGTAGCAAAGATACTTACATGTACCAACTATCTAATCTTAAATTGATCTTACAAACACAAACAAATATAGACATATCATAATATAGACAAATGGTAATTGTAAATATTTCTTGATGATGTTATTTTTATATCACTGTGATTACCTATTTACGTGTATGTAAGTTCAGTTTACAGTAGATCAAAAAACATACTCTATAGAGTATGCATTAGATCATTTATACTAGCATTAAACGTACATACATAGGTACCCTATTCAGAGAGCCGTGAGATAAAAGATAAACAAATCATAAAAAGGAAACTTTATAGGTCACGAATGAAAATATGTTTTAGAAAAATAACTAACAGCGCTATTTGCGTATAAGTGATACGCTGCGATAGCGCAGTAAAAATACTGGATAAGAAAAATATATACATATATATATATATATATATATATATATATATATATATATATATATATATATATATATATATATATATATATATATATATATATATATATATATATATATATATATATAAATATAGAACTTATGTTATTTATAAGAAATCGAATATAATAAATGTTGTAAAAATATTTTGTCAATTTTTAATTTTTATTTATTAAATAGTTGACATATAGCCTTTTTTGCATTTAGTTTTTATCTTTTAAAAGTTATCTTTATTAGTTTTCTGATATCAGTGGGTATTTTTCTTTTAAAATTTTTTTTTGTCAGAACAAAAAACATTTATTTCTACACTGATGGGAATCAATCAATTAAGCCCACTAACGTAGCTTTTTTTATATTTGGATGCGACGGTGTGTCGCTGCGCCCTAACGGCCTCATGTATTTATATTATATTTTGATTACTTTGTCATTGTTATTGAATTCATCATATATATATATATATATATATATATATATATATATATATATATATATATATATATATATATATATTGTTACTTCATTTTCATTACAGATGTGATTTATATATTTTAGGATTTATATATTTTAGGAATTTTCTAAATAAAATAATAAAGAGTTTTGAACATTTCATATATTTGTACATAATTTTTATACAGATACAGTATATAATAACGCCTAACAGACAATTATAATAAAGGGGCCACTCATAAGTCACATTATGTTTTTTTAGCATTTTTTAACCAAGTGGAGTTGAAAGTTAAGGAACATGATAAAAATGTCATGCACAATGGTTGCAGTTTTTTTGACTGGCATAAAAATAAAAAAAGGAATAGTGTAGTCCTGCGAAAATATTTGTACTAGTTCATGAACATTATTTATTGTACATATGAACATTGTCCACGGTTCACGGATTAGCAAGCACCTTGCAAGATAGATACACGTGATATGGATGGCCCCAAGATATCGAACACACCAATCAAATATTTTAAAGAACAAGTAAATAATTTAGAAAAAATATAAAGAATTAAGACAATAGAGATTTAAATAAGGTATTAAAAAATACTTTTACTTACAGATACATATTTTTGGAGTATACATTTTTTGGCATTAATTAGTGATCATAAATAAACCACCGAATTGTTACATTTCAAATAAAACAGTAAATAACAACCTTATGAACTTATAATGTAAAAAATGTGACAAAACAGAGTGATATACAAAAAAAAAGGACTCTTACATTTGACTTTTATCTGTAAAGTAATGTGATAGTTTAAAAAATTAAAAAATATTATCAATGAGGTAGGTAATATTACGTATACTTGATTAAGGATTTAAATTTAGGATTTTTTTTACATTTATAATATTAAATTTAGTTTCAAAATTACATTCAGATTTTTTAAGGTTTAAGCTCTTTGCTTATAATAACATCTAATTCACATTTATAATGTTGATTTAATATTACACTTAGTTATGGATAGAAATTGAGTAATATTAGGAATATTTCATTTATATGAAGTTAAAAAAGATAACTAAAAATTACTTATATCAAACAAGAAAATAAATAAATTAGTATAAAATGAGTATTATGTAGAATAGAATATAAAAAGTGAAATAAAAAAGTCACACAAACAAACATCAGTGGAAATTGACGCATAATTAATAAAATGTTTGAGGTAATTAATGGCTCGCTCGAAACACCACGAATCCGGAGATCATTTTTTTTTATGGGAAACCTACTTCCTCTGTCTACCTTATGGTGGAATGAGCTGAGACGACATACAAAAGTGTATTTGTATGGATTTAAGTTTAGCTAAGTCATCTCCAAGTGAGTTAGTATAAAAAATGAATTTCTATATGAATATATTGCTCGGTTAATGATAACAACAAATAACATTTTAAAATTATTTATGAGATCAATGATAACAACAAATAACATTTGAAATTTTAAAAGACCAAGAGAGGTTTATGGACATTATTTTTCCTAACATTTTCAAAGTGTTGCATTTAGGAAAAAAAAATATGTTTTTAGAAAACATGAAAATTTTAACCCTCTTGGAAACTGTAAAACTGACCACCGTCACGCATTGCAAATTTTTATGTTTTCTAAAAAAGATTATTTTTTATTACTAAGCATGCGATATTATATTATATTATTTAAAGACATACGTAAAGTCCATTTAATTTACATACATTTATTTATATTATTTTATATCCATATCTATTTTTTATATATTATTCATACACAAGCGACGGTACTTTGAAACTGTGCGTTTTGCCGTCGCATGGCTGGACGTCACCTGTAAATTGAAAAAATATATTTAAAGATACTAAAATATACATTTCTAACAATTATAATTATTTTCATATCTCCAATTTGGTAGACAATGCATGGTCATGGTCATAATTGGGTGGAATATGGGAAAAATGAATGATGTCTAACTGCTACTTACTGTATTATAACTGTATTCCGCATTTATTTATTTATTTTATTAATAGGGTGTTTATTTTATTAATATGTGGAATAGAAAATGAAGCTAAAAATATCAAGTAGTAAGATAACTTTAGGTCGTCGTGACGCAGAGGCACAACGGTGTGACTATAACAAGACGGTAATGAGGACGGGTCCCCACTAGGGGAATGAATTAAAATTTATTAATATATTTATTTTTTCGCTCGAGCTTTCTTTCGGAAAGTGGGGAATGGAATGTTTTAACACTAGGTTCCGCTAGAGCTTCTCACTAAGAGATGAAATATTTACTTAAATTTACATTTCCATTTCTTCGCTGTGGTGTCGAGTGTAAGCGCGGCGTTGAGTTCTGCCACTCAACATGCAATGCCTCCAGAATTCGGCAGAAAGTGGGGAATGGAGTGTCTTAACACTAGGTTCTCTATGCCTGTGCCTGCCTGCCTGTATCCTGCACACAGCAACCTTGCTGTGTGCGGATACAGTGTAAAGTTGATTTTTTTTTGATTAATAAGAAAAAAGGAGTGTTGCTTGCCTATCAGTAATAGTATTATGCAAAGAGCTCTCTTCTTCTAGAGAGTGGGAATGGGAGTGGGAGTGTGGAGGTCTACGTCGCGTGACATCCTCAGCAGCTGACTCCCGGCGTTTACCGCCGCCGCCACAGAAGCATTTGCATATGATACGTTTAAAGGCGAATCTGTATGGAAATATAACAATTATAAAATTTTCTAAATACAAATTACACAAATGTCTAAAAACTATCAAAAATAAAAATAATAATAATAACTAATAGGTTATTTTTGCAGGTTCAATTGAATTTCTTTATTTTGACTAGAAATAGTTAATTGTACTTTACTGGGTTCATTAAAAATTTGAGGCTAGCTAAAATTAACCTGGCTTTAACTAATAGATATAAGATACACATTTTTAGAACAGGAAGAGAAAACAAAGATGGAAAATTTCTCACCTAAAATCTTTGGAGAATAGTGCATAAATCAGTGGATTTATTGCAGAATTACAATATCCGAGCCAGAATAGTACACTAAATACTATAGGCGTAACACAATCTCCGCAGAAGGCTCGCACTACATAGACACTGAAGAATGGTAGCCAGCAGAAAACAAAACCACCAACTATGATGCCAAGGGTCTTGGCTGCTTTTGTCTCCATACGGAAACGTTTTACCTGAAAATTGTAATATGTTATAGACGAGTTAGTAACAAGCAACAGGTGAAAGAGCTAGCTTTTATTTATATGTCATTGTGTAGTTTACATATTTATAAGTAATATATTTAAATTGATAAATTTACTAAAATTAGTGATGTGCATAATCATCAAATCTATAATTCTTTTATGGGACTATGTGCTTTTACAATAGGATTCTAAAAATGTCAAAGAATGTTCTTGATTTAAAAAGTTGTAAAAAGATGTGTGTGTTAAAGGCTATTACCAAATTAATTATTATTGATTTTATACATGATAATATGCTTTGGGAAAGTTTTGAAAGGTATCATTGTCACAAATAACTAGATATGTATTTGTATATAAATGATTTTAAAAAAAGTTTTGCTTTGTTTCATGCACAGGTACTTTTCAAGTATTGAGTACTCATCACTAAAATTAATGCCTCAAGCCTTGAGATTGACTCAAGCCTTAAGGCATTAGTTTTAGTGAACTAGTGGTAAATTGATTTACATTCAAAAAATGAAGCATACTAGGTAAATCTTTGTTATTTAATATAATTATTTATTATGTAACTATGTATTATTACTATATTTCTTGCATACATATTTGTAAATATATGAGGCCAGTTAAAACACTACACACATGTTACACGCCCATGCCCCACAAGTGTGTAACTGTAAAGAAGACAGACTATGGGTTCGATTGCTACTTGAGGAAATGAAATTTAAAATTTTCATTTTCATATTTCTTTTCCTCTGGTAATAAAGCAAAGCTAACAGCTACTCTTACACTCGGTTACCACAACAATTTCATCTCGTTTATAATATACTCAATAATCATAAGTCAAACTCACTACGAACATAGAAATTTAATGAATAGTAAAGTAACAAACAATATCTAAATAATTTAGAACAATTATATTAATACTCAATCTCAATATCTAAATAATCAAATAAAAATAATGTAATCGCATCCTCGAATTTTGTTTACCTATTTGACATGGACATTACTCTACGCGGACGATTTACCCAGATTATAGAAAATTTGAAGTAATGTCTCTCTCTCTCTCTATTAGTCTATGTATATTCTTCATACCATTAAATATATTTATCATAATATATTTAAAAATTATTTATAACACTTTCGTTGTTATGTATTTATTTTTTAATTATTTTGATATAAAATGTTATAATTCGTCGAATGTTGACTGATTTTTATTTTTTTGATATCAATAACGAATTAAAAATATTGAATGCGAATACCTGGCGACTGCGGCCTGCGACTTCTATTAATTGTTATTTAATTAATAATTTGAAAAAAATTAAGTAATTATGGATTTTGTTGCTTTTATCATGCACTTTTTACATGGAATAATACTTTCTCGCAAAATTGTGACGATGATGAGTGTAATGTACCACATTTAATATGACATCATTTGCCAAATATTTTTTTTGAAAATTTGAGTTATTTGAAATGATAGTCTAAAAAATATCATTAAAAGAATTACTAATTGTTCGTAACTAATTGTGTGAACTGACCTAAACACATGGAATGTAGTATAAATTACACATTTAAAAAGTTTTAACATTATCAATTTGTACCTACATTTATTACAATATTAAACAGAAACATTAGCTCTGCTACATACCTGAGCTTTAATATTCCGTTTCCCCATACGCCGAGTCCTAGGTTTATCATCAAACTCATCGTACAAAGGCCCTGGAGCCAAATGATGAGACGGCCTTACTCTTAACCTACTTTCCGTCAGTTCTCGGCCATCTCTTTCATAATGGACAGCATATAAAGAAGGGCTTGGTGACCTGCTTGGAGATCTAGAGTTCTCATGAGCTGGGCAGATTTGCTCTGATGATGGATAGGAAACAGATATCTTGACTTTTTCATGAGCTCGCCTTGCGCTGGAATGCCTGTAATTGTAAGCTTCTGTTTAAGATGGA
Source organism: Heliconius sara (assembly GCA_917862395.2). NCBI lineage: Eukaryota > Metazoa > Arthropoda > Insecta > Lepidoptera > Nymphalidae > Heliconius > Heliconius sara. Next base: position 466,326 of record OU860798.1, on the reverse strand, counting down.
AATAATTTTGATATTTCTAGAACACAACACAAAGGCCTAAATTATAATATTTTATTTTCGTTATCTAATTCTATAGAGGCCAGTCGTGGCGCAAAGGGACAGGTGTGTCTGTAAACGCGACTGCTTGTGGGTTCGATCTACACTCGAGGCACAGTGAAATAATTATTTAAATTTATATTTTCATTTCTTTGCTCCGTCTCTATCTGTCGGAGCAAAGCGCGGTGCTGAGATCTGCCACTTCGACACACACATGCACACAACACGTCAATTGCCTAAGCGCTCAACTTGGACCTACTTATTAACTTTGCCTAATAGGATTGGATGAATTCGGCATAACCTAACTATATTGTAAATATTTCATTTGGGTTTAAACCCATATCACTACTAGAATCACAATAAATCGCAACAACAAGGAGAAGAATTGTATTCAATTATAGAAAATGTATAAAAAAATATTTAAAAAAAAAGCGGGATTTAAATCCGCGCCTGTAGTAAACTTTGAACGATTTTTTAAGCGATCAGAGCGCTTGGATGGTTTCCAAGAGGCGTGGATTCAAATCCCGTTACGTTCAAATTTAATTAAATTTTCTAAAAAATATTTTGTTCCCTTTTCCGTCGTAACGTAGAAATTATTTTATTAATGTGTGTATAATATTTAAAAAAATGTAAAAATACGTTATAATTGACTGAAAAGCGAAAGAAATTCTGCTTAATGATATACAAGCTTACTTAAAACACTCGAGACTGGTCAGATCTTGACTTCGCTCTTGACCTTAACTTTTTTCATACAAAAGATCGACGAGGCTGTAGCAGTGTTTTCTTTTTCTTTTTACATTGCCTCATTTTATATTAGTGGTAACCAATATTCCTTATTTGTGGAACGACGAAACATAATTTATGCAAGTAACTAATGTTAAGGCTCTTTTTTCAACTACAGCATAAATTGTAAATGGTATATTTTATTATAGGCTAAAAAGAATACTCATTTACAAGACCAAAGCCATTATTTTTTTTAGCTTTACGTTGTATCCCGCACATATCGGGTATTCAGAAAGGAGACTGGGAACCTAGTATTAAAATATTTCCGTTCCCTACTTTCCCCGGAATTCACGATGCATTGTATTGAGTGACAAAACTCAACGTCGCGCTTTGGCTCGTAACCAGAACAAGCCAAACCAGCTAGGAAATAAAATGATGAAAAATTACACGACAGCGAAGGTTGTGAGAATCCACAACCGTCGCGTTTACAGTCCCACACCAAATCTGATGTAATTTTTTTATAATAATAAAAAATTTACATCAGATTTTTTAAATAAAAACCCATGATAATCTCGATGACATGGCAAGATGATATCTAAGACATCTATTAAGCTCTTACCGTCTAAGCCTCTCAGGTGAAGCACTCAGCGAAGTGCTGGTCGAGTGATTGGAGGCTGTAGATAGCGGCGAGCCGTGCGGCCTGGCGGAGCCCCGGCCTCGGTGGATGCGTAGAGTCAGACGATTGTCATCGAATCTACTGCCGAGTCCGCGGCCTGGAATGAAAATTGGTATTTTATTAGTTTTAATGATAACTTTTGTGACTGTCGTGGTTGTGACTGTAAACTCGATGGTTGTGGGTTTAATCCGTATTTGGAGGAATGAGCTATTTTTATTGCCTTGTTCGTCACTCTAGTATTTGAGTAAGCAGAGGGAATTTGCTGTGAAGGCTCTCCGTTCCCCTCTTTCCGCCAAATTTTCGAGACATTGCATCTTAAGCAAAGGAACTAAAAGCCGCGGTTTGTCCCGTTGCCAGAACAAGGGAACGTATAGACGTGGGAATCCAAGAAACCGAGTCGGCCTTAAATATTTCTGTTGGTATTATAAAGAATAAACAGAAATATAACCAACCTTTAGTAGTACGAAATCCTTGATTGATAGCTTTAGTAGTCCTTACGGCTGCCTTGTAGATCCTCCAATAGAAGAATAACATCACAAACATAGGTATATAGAAGGAGCCTAATGCGGAATAGACCACGTAACCCGCGTCGTTTGTTAACTCACACGTCCAGGGACAAGGTGGGTTTAAAGTCCAATCTTCTTTCAGCTCTGATTCGTCTGGCTGTAAATGGAACTGTGGTTAGAGTTTTATTAGTAAATATTCATTGTAAATAAGGCTGTTAGAAAGTAAGTACTGCTATACTGCTAAGAAGTCTTTCGTTTCTTCAAAAGAGAAGATTTTTTTTTATTTCTTGTCTGTCTGTCTGCCTGTCGATATGTATGGTCACATTTTTCTCTGAAAGTACTGAAATGATTTACTTAAAAGGTTAACAGATGTTTTGTTTTAACTCAACTTAATAATTAAAGTTTGTTTTATCAGAATCGGTTCATTAAAACAAATCTATCGTCAATTGAATTGTTAGTGGAGATTACCTTCACAAATTATAACAGTTAAGTTTAAGTCGTGATTAATTCAAACCGAAATAAAGACCGATTTGATCTTTAAAGAAATACTACTACGAGAACGTATGGCTCAGTGGTCAGAGCGCCTGGTCGGTTTCCAGGAGGCGCGGGTTCGAGTCCCGCTACGTTCAAATTTTTATACGTTTTCTAAATAAGTATTTATATTTCGTAAGTGTGGATTAACACTTTAAAAATGTTTAAAAATACATAGATTCTTCGGTTTGTTCGTTCGTTTGAAATAAATCTATATAAAAATGCTTAGAAGCAGCCTTTCTTCGTGTACTCAGTAATAACTACATATTAAACAATTTCACTTGTAGCTAATAAATAATATATGTCACTCATTTAAAAACTGTACAGGAGTTAATATGCAATCCTTAAAGTTACTTTTCAAAGAATATTATGAATCCTTCAAATCAATAATTTAACATTTAAGGCTGTTTCTGAAGGAGTAAATTAAACTATTCACTGACATCAGCACATTTAACAGTTTCATTTAAAACAATCAAAAAATCTTATAGAAATTACGATAATGTAGTAAAAAATCATATTAGAATATTACAGATCATTATAATTGTCAATCAATTCTGTTTATTAAATCAATAGTCGTGTAGTTAAAGCGGGCAAAGCCGCAGGCGGGCCGCTGGTGTTGAATAAAATCTCACGACATAGATGCTAAAAACATAAATAAGTAGTAACGAGCGTATAAGAATTTCGAATGAGAACATATTGGCTTACTGGTCACTGGGCGCTTAGACGATTTCCAGAAGACGCGGTGTCAAATACCGGTACGTTCAAATATTTATAAATTTTTTGGAAAGAGCTTTAAATGTTTTAAACAAAGAGTCTGCCGCGCAGTGCCACAGTTATTCTAAGATTCTGACAAGAGGGAAGAGGGAAATTATTTTCATTTCTTTTCTTCACTGTGGTAAGAAAGTACGAGTATAATGCGGCGTTGAGTTGTGCCAATTTGATTAGGGTGGAAAGTGATGAACGGAATGTCTTATCAATGGAATATAGTGTAAAGCTAAAAAAATCGTAAATTGAATTAAACACCGTACCTCTTAATATCCAATACGTTTTTTAAATCAGCCGTTTGAAATAACTCAATCGGCATACTGGTCACGTTCGTTACGTTGATTATCCAAAAGGGACTAACAAGCCTGTCATGTTAAACGGTTTTCTGCGTTTTTAGGTTACCACGGTCTAGGATCTAGATCTATTTTAAGTTCTTTTTTTATTTATATAAGCCAAATAATTGGGCGGGAAGATGTGAACGAAGTGTCTCAACACTACATTGAGAAGAACCTAGTTTTAATATATTAGTGCTAAAACTTTTTGTAGACGTGGACCAAGGAATGTTTATAATATAAGCAGGCAATAGCTTCCTCTAGGTAAGGCCGCTATTACTATGTACTTGTAATCGAGGTCTCAATTAAAATATATTTTTAACTTATATTTCAAGTTTGACGTGTGTCTAACGTGATAGTTTGAGATTCGATATTTAATCGAGGAAACAGTTTTCCAGTATATCGTTATTATTTAGATTTGGCCACTCTGTTAGAACAGAGTGTTTAAAAGTTCTGTCACTCAATTAACACGCGATGTTTCACAAATTGTGCGAGAATATGAGATCGGGGATTCCTACAGCTTGGTTCCCCTCTGTGTGCGGGAAAACGCGTGAAACTATTCTTTTTCTAAGCATTGTACCGATTAGGAATTGAACCCGTCAAAATATCATGCATATTGTACAGTCAATTACTATTCAGCTTTAAACAGAATAATTCATAATAAGAACAAAATGCGATGTGGTGACGAAAAGCTCTCTAATAAATGAGAAGCAATACCACAGAATGATGTCAAAAATATGTAATAAATCAATTTTATTTATATTCAACACAAAAGAGTATATCATAACCAATATGGTAGTGTATATTATATTTTTTTTTATATAATTTATATTTTATGTATTGGTTAAATAAAATATTAACATACTACACTCTATAAATATATATAAACTATAACTGTGTCAAACTTTATAGCTGCTACACACAAAGTAAAATCTTACCCGCTTATCTTTCCACCCAACTAGCGGCGGGAAGCAGATCACAAAAGACAGTACCCAAAGACCTGCTATCAAGGCCTTTGCTCGCTTCCTGCTCATTATGCTTGGGTAGCTCACGGGCCTGGTCACCGCCACATATCTGTCCAGAGATATAGCGCACAGATTGAGTATGGACGCCGTGCACATCCAAACGTCGACCGCCAGCCATACCGAGCACCAAACGTCGCCGAATATCCAAATCTGTGAAGAAAACAGAATTTTACATAGTATTATATTGACTTCTTTGTTACCCTAGTTTTTCGTTACATTTTTTAACACTGTTTTAAAATTATAGTAGTTATTTGTAATTGACACGGAGAAGGGGTTGTTAATAGTTTATTTTGATTATATTTAGTTTACAAGAAGACCGATTTGAGGCCGGCCGTGGCGCAGTGGCACGAAGTGTGACTGTAAAACCGACTGGTTGTGGGTTCGATCCCCACTCGAGGAGATGAAATATTTATTTAAATTTATATTTCCATTTCTTCGCTCTGGTGTCAAGGCAAAGCGCGGCGTTGAATTCTGCCACTCAACACGCAAGGCCTTCAAAATCGGCAGAAAGTGGGGAACGGAGTCTTAACACTAGGTTCCCTCTGCCTACCCTGCTGTGTGCGGGATATAGCGTGAAGCTCATTTAATTTAATTTTTAATTTAAGAAGACCGATGGTGCAGCGGCACAGCATTTGATTGTAAACGCGACGGTAGTGGGTGTCATTCCCACTCGGAGGACCGAATCATTTTTATTTTATATCTCTATACACATCACAAAACTTTTTTGCTGTGTGATCCCGGCTTAGAATAGGATCATCCTGGTACTGGTGGTGTCGTAAGAGGCGACTAAAGTACGTGTGGTAGACGTCACGTCGCCAGCAATGGCAACACGCATGGGCAGACTCGACCGGATCATTACCACCCCCGGCATTTAAAACCGGCGTTAAGTAGTGGCTTTATGCCACTGCGTTTCGCATCAGGTAATGCCGGGCTCCGGTGCCCACCCCCACCCCTCCCTGGAATATGATAGCGGCACTCAAAGACAAACTACCCCAGGAGGGTACCAGCTCCTCCGGTGCTGGAGAATCCCTCCCTGAGTCTTCAAACTCAGGCTGCCCTTCGAATTCTGGGGAGGGCACAGTTCCGCGCTATAGACAAGGCAAACGAGACGTACGCTCCACGGCAACCCCTTCCACGCTCAACGTGGACTTTTGCAATATCAGGGGTCTACATTCCAACCTGAATGCCGTCCACCACCATCTCGAGACGGCACGGCCGGCCTTGTTATTCCTGACGGAGACTCAAATTGCCCGACCGAGCGACACAGCCTATCTCCAATACCCCGGCTACAAAATAGAACACAACTTTATGCCTCATGCCGGGGTCGCTGTGTTCGTAAGGGAGGACCTAAGTTTCCGTCGTCTTACCCATTTTGAAGGTCGGGACCTGTCTACCATCTGGCTCCGTGTTGACTCGGACGATCGTGCCCGAGTCTACGCATGCCTTTACAGGTCCCACAGTGGTAATGCAGAAACGGATCGGCTCATGGAGCACATTCAATCGGCTATCGACGATACGCTCTCACAGATCCCCTCCGCTGAGGTCGTGATACTTGGCGATTTTAATGCGCACAATGCCAGTTGGCTTAGATCACGCACCACCGACCACGCGGGGAGGGCTGCATTTGACCTTGCTACGGCGAACGGATTGTCCCAATTGGTTGAGTCGCCTACGCGACTCCCGGACGTGGACAATCACAATGCCTCTTTATTGGACCTTCTGCTGACTTCACATCCGGAACAGTACCAGGTTGTCGTCGATGCCCCTTTGGGGTCTTCTGACCACTGCCTGGTACGGAGTGTCGTGCCCATTAAGCGCAGCAGCTGCAGATCACCCGCAACTCGTCGCGTCTGGCACTACAAGTCAGCAGATTGGGATGGGATGCGTACTTTTTACTCATCTTATCCCTGGGGGCCGGTTTGCTTCTCTTCTGATGATCCTAGTACCTGTGCCGCTGCTGTTGCCGACGTGGTTCTACAGGGCATGGAACTTTATATTCCTAGCTCTGTGGTGCCAATCGGTGGCAAGTCACAGCCTTGGTTTGATACGTCTTGTAAGCTTGCTGCCTCTAGCAAGCGCGAGGCATATCAAATCTGGGCTGAGGCACTGGTTACTAAGGATCCGGAGGTGAAAACCTCAAAAAGAAAGTATAATCGAGCCTCTAGGTTCTTTAAGCGGCAAATAGCCAGAGCAAGGTCCGAGCATATCGCCAAAATTGGCGAGAAGCTTGAGAGCTACCCGTCCGGAACTCATCACTTCTGGGCGCTCTCAAAGGCGGCTCTTGGCAACTTTAGCCAGCCTTCGCTTCCGCCATTACGCACGGGAAATGACATCTTGGTCCATACGGCAAAAGAGAAAGCCGATCTCCTGGGCGCTCTCTTTGCCTCAAACTCGACTTTGGATGACCAAGGAACGACGCCGCCGACCATCCCGCGGTGCCAGAGCTCAATGCCTGAGGTTAAGTTTAACCAAACAGCTGTTAGGCGAGCTCTGTTCTCTTTGGACATCCACAAGTCGAGCGGGCCAGATGGCATCTCTCCCTTAGTGCTCCGTTCTTGTGCTCCTGAGCTGACACCGGTGCTAACGCGTTTGTTTCGGCACTCCTACTCAGTCGGCGTAGTCCCAGACTCATGGAAGAGCGCTCTTATCCACCCGATCCCAAAGAAAGGCGATGGGTCCGATCCATCCAACTACAGGCCTATTGCTATCACCTCCTTGCTCTCAAAAGTCATGGAGAGCATTATTAATAGCCAGCTCTTGGTCTATCTAGAGGATCACCGATTGATTAATGACCGACAATATGGTTTCCGCCATGGTCGCTCAACCGGTGATCTTCTGGTTTACCTAACCCACCGTTGGGCTGCGGCTATTGAAAGCAAGGGGGAGGGCCTGGCAGTTGGTTTGGACATGGCAAAGGCCTTTGATCGAGTGTGGCATAGGGCGCTCCTGGCTAAACTTCCATCCTATGGGCTTCCCGAGAATTTATGCAAGTGGATCGCCAGCTTTCTCACTGGGCGCAGCATCAGGGTCGCTGTCGACGGTTTTTGCTCGAAACATATGCCCGTGAACGCTGGCGTTCCCCAAGGCTGCGTGCTGTCCCCTACGCTGTTTCTTCTGCATATCAATGACATGTTAGAGAATTCTAGCATTCATTGCTATGCAGATGACAGCACGGTGGACGCTGTTTATTCCGGCCGAGCAAGTCTTTCTCGGGAAAACGCTGAACAGTGCCGAAATAAACTTGTGTCTTCTGTTGAGGCGTCCCTCGACAATGTTTCCTCATGGGGTGAAAAGAACTTAGTTCAGTTTAACCTCCTGAAGACACAAGTTTGCGCGTTAACCACAAAAAAAAATCCCATTTATCGTATCACCAGTCTTTCAAAACACTCCCCTTACAGCCGCGCCCAGTATCAGTATATTGGGCCTTAATGTTTCGAGTGACTGCCAGTATCGCGATCATCTGGAAAGCAAGGCCAAGTTGGCCTCGAAGAAACTGGGGGTCATCAACAGAGCGAGACGGTACTTCACGCCAAAACACCGATTGGCCCTATATAGGGCCCAGGTTCGGCCTCATATGGAGTACTGTTCTCATCTCTGGGCCGGTGCACCCCAGTATCAGCTTGAACCATTTGATCGCATACAACGGAGATCCATTCGAATCATTGGGGACCCAATGATCTGTGAAAGGCTTGACACCTTGGCTTTGCGTAGAGACGTCTCCTCGTTGTGCGTTCTCTACCGCATTTATCATGGGGAGTGTTCTGGAGAACTGTTTGACCTGTTACCTGCCGCCGAATTTTCTAACCGCACAGTACGTCACAAGTTAAAATACCATCCACACCACCTGGATACGTGGCAATCTACTACTGTGCGGTTTCGTAGGAACTTCCTTCCACGTGCCACGGAACTGTGGAATGGCCTACCCGCGGCAGTGTTTCCAGGTCGATACGACATGGGTATCTTCAAAAAGCGCGTCTATCTCCACCTTAAAGGCCGGCAACGCACCTGTAGCTCCTCTGGTGTTGCACGGGGCCGTGGGCGGCGGTAATCACTTACCATCAGGTGACCCGAACGCTCGTTTGCCTTGTCCTTTTCCATAAAAAAAAAAAAAAAAAAAAAAAAAAAAAGTAAATTAGGCGGAAAGTAGGCAACGGAGTGTCTTAACACTAGTATCTATATTTCTTCCCTCCCTGCTATGCGAGAAAACAGATTGACTAATTTTAATTTACTCAGTTTATTAACCAAATGACTCTGATATTTATAATATTTATATATTATAATAATAATCACTATCTCTAAATTCATTTGAAATGGAAGCACGAATATTAATATATACGTACAATATTATGCTCACATGTATCGTAGCGCAGATGAGCCGACGTTCAATCAGGTACCGTCGTACCATGTGTTAATATCTATATATTTACTGAATTTTAGTACGTTCTCTTAGGTAAACTTTATAATGTAAAACGTAAAATTTTTACCGCTCTGTGGTAAGGAAATTATATGAAAAATTTCAATTTCAAAATCATCATCATAGGTATCTTTAATATATACAAACCTAATTATTTTTCAAGTTTCTTTGTATGTTATAAAGAGGCAGAGCCTTGTCTTTAAGCACGGGTCGACAGAATCTAAGCACTTACATTGTAATTGTGCACAATTTTCTTCATAGATTCAGTTTTTTCCCGCATAGCGGGATAGAGAGATGCAATTTAGCGTCAAGACATTTCGTTCCCCACTATCCGCCCAATTTTGGAGAGATTGCTTGTTGAAGGACTGTATTGTTCCCAGAGCGAGAAAATCTAAATAATAAATAAATCATTACCATACATAGAAATTGAATCCTCGACCGATACGTTTAAAGTCACTGAGTCGCTGAGCTTTACAATATACGAGTACAGTACAAAATTATTTACGAACATCCATATCGAGTTTCCGCAGTAGTAACTTAACGGAAGCGTCACATGGCGTTCAGATTTAATTGAATTACAATAACAATATTAATGAATATTGTTACTGCCACTCGAAATATATGATGTGTTGTGTATTCTGTTTATTTAAACTTATTATGTAATTTATAAAACAATAATTACAATCAGTAACGAGGCAAAGCGCGGCGTTGAGTTTCGCTACTCAACACGCAGTGCCTTTAGTGTCTAATCACTAGACTCAAAATAATATTGCTGTGTTCTGCATTTAGCAGGGTGGGAAAGGGGAACCTAGTGTTAAGCCATTCCATTCTCTACTTTTGCCTAATTTGCCATTGTATTTGAAGTGGCAGGATTCAACGACGCGCTTTTTCCAAAGCGAGGATATCTCTATGAAAATAATTTAACTTTATAATCATCCGAGTTGGGTTCGAACCCACGACCTGGGAGCGTAACTGCAAGTAAAAACAAAAATATAAATTCAGCAAAACAATAAACGTATCTACGTGGTATCCTAGAAGCACGGGTTCGAAACTGGTTTTTCACATAAAAGACAAAATATAGTAGTTTTAGAGAGTTGTATTCTACTATCATTGTTTGTAACTGAACTGAACTGAATTTACCAAACCGCTCGTGGATTTGACAGCCTACAGTACAAGTAATAATGTTTTTTTTTACTTCACGCTGTATCCTGCACGTAGCAGGGTAGGAGGCAGAGAGAAACTGAGAACCTAATGAAGCAGCAACCGAACTCTTGAGGCATTGCGATTTGAGTGGCGGAACTCAATGAAATTGTTCAATATTTCATTTTCCCAGGTGGGAATCGCACCCACGTGTTTACTACTGACGCCTGTGTCGTTGCCCCACAACGGCCTCGACACCCTTGTTTATAAAATAATTTATTTATTTTTATACAGATAAAATAAAGAGATATTATTAATTTGTTCATAACCATATCTAGTGAATGTCTTATTGATAAGTAGTGGGCGCGCGCGGCTTCGCCCGCTTATTTGCACCCTTAGGGGTGAATTAAAAAAAAACCACGAAACACATGTTCAATAAAATATTTTTAATAGTCCGAATTCAATTTTTTATAAAAATCGGTGGCGATTTAAAGATTTTTCCATATAAAATTTCAACCCCTTATGAACGCTTAGGGGGTGAATTATAAAAAAAATCGTGAAACACGTGTTCAGGGAAATATTTTAAAGCACAGCAGCAAAACAGCCTTCAGATCTCTCTTGTATTCTTCTCGCTAACACACATCAACATCCACATTCTAACTAACATAGATCATATCATTGTGTGGGCTGGCATTCATCGATATAAAATACCACGGCCAGTTTTTATTGACGGTAATTAAAATGCTATGAAATTTTTTAGACCTCATACGCACCGGAATGTGCTGACAAGATCCTCCTGGACGTATCGTAATATGTTACGGAGATACAATTTATGCATTCAAAAACAAAGGGACACTTTGAAAAAAAAAAGTGGACAAATGAAACGATAAATGTGAGTGTGTGTAAAGTGTATTCCTAAGTGTTGCGTTGATTTAACATCACTTCGCCGCCGTTAGCTATATACCTACGCTAGCTGCTGCGACTCGATGTCCTGCATGAGGCGTGTGCGACGTTGCCGCTTTGACAGGTAAGTGTGTATTTAGTGTTTACGTTATTCTTGACAAACGGCGTTTTAGTTAAAAAAAAATTTTTTTTTTTTGAAAAAATAATTTTTAATTTTTGGGATTTTTTTAAAAATTGTATTAGGCTTTTACAGTAGTTAAAACTGTAGTTTCATTTAAAGTGATGCTGACACTTCCACCATGTATAACTGTAAAGTAGGCCGGATTGATCTTTTAAAGTCATTAAGTTTTGCCGCCACATTGAATATTCCAAGTGACAATCACTTCCAGTGCTTTCCTAGCTTTATGGAGATGATCATCTTTTCATTTCGCTAGTAAATGAATCGAATGAGTTAATTTTTTTAATTATGAAGTTAAAAAAATTTTAGTAGTCTATCAGTTACTATGACTGGGGAATTTTGTATCACCATATTGTTATACATATCATATTATTATATTACTTATTTCACCATAACTAAATAATTGTACTGGTTCGTTATATTACAAACTATACATGTTATTAGAAATGGGAAGCGGTTAACGTTTCAAAAAAACACTATATAAACACATATTGTCTATATGTTTCTAAACTATTTGGACAGAAATAAGTGATATATACCACCTAATAACAGTACTTCACACAAGTTTCCTTCCAATAAGGCTCGTTGCCTACAAGCAACTATCCACTGTTTGACGCAATTCCACTGCTGTTATCATCTTTTCATCTACATCTACCCTCTTTAACGAGTACACGAGTTCGCTAACAATATATATAAAGAATCGAATGTCTTGATACGGGATAAAGCGGATATCTGCAAAAAAATATATAAAGTGCATTTTGAATGAAGCCGTCGTGGCACAGTGGTATAGCATCTGATTGTAAACGATGGTTGTGGATTGGATTTCTACTCCGGGGAATTAATTTCCATTTCCTCGTTCTTCAAGACCAAGCGTAAGAAGTCTGTCCCAACACGCAATGTCTTGAAATTTGGCCGAAGAACGGAGTGTCTTAATTAACATAATACATGAAGCTATAAAAAAAATCTAAATAGCAGTAGCAATAAAATAATGAGTTTCACAATACCCAAAGAAAATCGAAAAATCCGATAGCTCTTTAAAGGGATAAAATGTGCATCTTATGTTCCATTCCACGGGGTTGAACAAAAATAGTATAAAACTTATTTGTAAAATGTTCGTATTTCAACTAAGCAAAGGCTACGAATTAGTTCCTTGAGAATGAACCAGTTAATGAGATGTTTGTTGTGTTTAATGTTTTTTTAAGTGTTCAGATTTGTTTTTTTAATGTGGTAAAAGTAGGGGCAGTTGTGGTGCAACAGTATAGTGGCTGTGGCACGTGACAGGTTGTGGTTTCGATTCTCACTTAAAGGAATTAATTAAGTAATGCGCCGCCTTGAGTTCCGCCACTCAACATGCAATGACTTGTGAATAACACATTCTAAGTGTCCGAGGTAACTCTGACCGCAAACACAAAAAATGTTTCAATTACTAAAACTCAAAAATACTAATAATTTCTAAGATGCTAATCTTAGCGTTCAGTCAATTAAATTTTGGTCTTTTTAATTTTATCTTGTAGCTTGACGTTGTATCGCGCACAAAGCATACCCTGTTACTGATTATCTTCTATTTCGCTTCTCCACTTTTCGCTAAAGTCTCGAGGTATTGAGTGTTAGGTGGCGGAACTCCACGCCGCTAACGACAAATTAAAAAATGCCCCCTGTTTATTTCCATTTACTAATTTCTAATAAAAATCGTTTAAGAAAAAAAAAACATTTAGTATAAATATTTCCGAAACCAATTTCAACGGTCGATGGAGTTTTTAGTGTCATAAAATACAGTATCAGGGGAATCGCTATAACGGATTTTACGAGGATACTTGTAACTTATTACAACGACACGGGGAATAACGATTTTGGACAAATTTTGGAAGATGTGGAAAATTTTTTGAAACATAGAATTTCGTTGTCAGGTATGAGTGGTACAACGGCACATTGGTATGTTGCCGGTCAAACGGTCTACGAGAGCGGAGAAATTAAAATAACTTACATATTCTCCAGAAGAGTAATCGAACCTACAACTGTTGCGCGTTTTTTATATTCCACTTATTATATATTGGAAATCCAAATATTTTGGATTTAAACTTACAACAAAAATACCCAAGATTTTTGTAAATAATTATTTTAAGAATATATTACAATATTATACAATATTAAAGACGCAATGGTAGACAAGATAGCGTCTGGTTGTAAATACGATGATTGTGGCTCTAATGAGTCAAAGGCGCAGCGTTGAGTTTCACCATACAACACTGGTTCAAGTGAAATTCAGAGAGCGAAGTGTCTTGATACTAGATTCTCTTTATTTATTCGTTATGCGAGAGAACGATGAAAATAATAATAATATTGGAAGAAGTATACACTCAAATATGAGTATAACCGATACATCAAGTAAAGGTTTTTCGTGACTTAACGTAACGCTGAATCATTAATAATAAGTTGCCTCTAACAAAACATTCAAAGATCCTATCAATAAAAAAGCTCATTAAGAGTAAATAATTGTATATAGAAATGTAAGTAAAGGTCGTCATGGCACAGGGGCGACTGTAAACGCGACGGTTACGGGTTCAATTACCACTCGGGATATTGAGATATTTACTATTTCCATTTCCTCGCTCTGATAACGATGCGAATACCGGCGTTGAGTACTGTCACTCAATTACAAGGGGAGATCTACTTATATTATAAAGCTGAATAGTTTCTTCAGATGATCGCGCTAATCGCTGGTTGTCGCTGGTTCGAATCAAAAAATCAGTTTGTGTTCTAGACCATTTGTCGAGGCAAGATATGTATAGGCTATATTATATAACTTTAATCAATAAGGTGTCTTGCTTGGCAATACCTCGTGCTCTTGAAATGTGCCTTATGTATTCAACTTTTATTTACTTCCTGCATACGAAGCCGCAGATAAAACTTGTAGCATTTATCATATCATGCATATTCTATTTTGCAATCTTGATCTTGAATCACTATACACTTTAGAGAAATCCGCGTCAAAATTCGTTGAGATATTTGAAAAATTGCGTAAATATAACGCTACAGAAGTGGGAAACTTTATTATACTATGTAAAGTTAAAGGACATGCTTTCCAGATTCGGTCGGTGCGGACTCTTGGTAATAAATATCTAATAATCTCCTTTATAAGAATGCTTAAATATATGACTTTCGAAATGTCGTATTAGAATTATTTATAAATATTCATATATTGCCGTCGTGGAAGAGCATCTAACTGTAAACGTGAGGGTTGTGGGCTTGATCTCACTTCATGTTGTATCCCGTACGTAGCAGTACAGCAGGGTAGTCAGAGGGAATCAGGGAACCTAGTGTTAAGAAGACTTCATTCTCTCTCCAGTTCGTTCATCTTCTTTCATGTTAAGTGGCGCAACTCAACGCCGCACTTTGCTTCGTTACAGAGAGCAAGGAAATAAAAACATTACTCGGGGAATGGAATATTTAAATATTCCATTCCCCGAGTAAGAAACGAACTTACAACACTCTCACGCTTGTATCCCTGCGCTACGCTGTCCCCAAGAATAGTTAATTTAAAATTTTCATGTTCTGCTCTGGTATATAAACACGGCGTTCAGTTTTGCCTTTCAACACGGAATGTCTTGAAAATTCGACAGAAAGTGTCTTCACACTAAGTTTCATCTGCTTATAATAATTTTTTTATTATTCATGACTTTTTAATTTACAAGCTTTATATCGTACCTCTAACTGCTTAAAATGATGTCAAAATCAAAATCAGCTTCACGCTGTATCCCGCACACAGCAGGGTAGACAGAGGGAACCTAGTGTTAAGACACTCCGTTCCCCACTTTCTGCCGAATTCTGGAGGCATTGCGTGTTGAGTGGCAGAACTCAACGCCGCGCTTAGCCTCGACACCAGAGCGAAGAAATGGAAATATAAATTTAAGTAAATATTTCATCTCCTCGAGTGGGGATCGAACCCACAACCAGTCGGTTTTGCAATCACACTTCGTGTCGCTGCGCCACGACCGGCCTCAATGAAAGACCTCAAAATGATGTGTTTGAACAAAAAATATGAAGAATAATATGATGTTGAAATTTTTAGACTCCGCTTCGAATCCGAATCTCTAGTGCCTCCCCTCCGTAGCATTCATCAAATTTAATCTCTCTAAGTCCAGTACCGTTGTCTGTTCGTCACTCAGTAATAGAACAGTTTTATATGTATAGATTATGCCTTCTATAACGTTTACTACTCGAAACTCTGCCGCTGATGTTTGCTCCACTTTTGTATTTGTACGTATTTGCCATTCATATCTTGCGTATGAAATAATGCATTCGAAATACAACTGTAAAGCCTCGTGTTAAAGATTCAATTTTAATTAACAATCTAAGCATTGATGGTTTTATTTTTTTTTGTTATTTCCTATTGAAATTTCAATTCTATTTACATATATGTAAAGTTCAAAATATGAAACGATTGGAATCATGTATATTTAAAAACAAGTAGTTTTCAGTTTTATTTTCAGGTAGTACGGTTTAATTTGCATTTCCATTTCACTCATTCATTATATAATGTTTAGATTTTTTGTATCTTTATGTAGTGTCCTGTATTTTAGGAGAAAATTACGAGTATATAGGAAGCTAGAGGCTTGTTATGTGGCGAATTTATAAACACTGTTTTTAAGAACTAATACTTTATTATACGATTTATAACTAAATTTACGAATATGGTATAAAAGATTTAAGTGATGTCGAGGTTGAGATTTGGTAGTGACTGCCTCGTCGAGCGAGGTCGGGATCTTATAAAGGATCATTTTGGTTTGTGGAAGGGATGTGGGAATGTTTACATTTACAGTGTCAAAACAACTTAACTAAGTATGGAAGATTACTAAGGACCTAATAAGCTAATTACATGTTTACACCTAAATACTTGTTTACACTTTAAGTCTTATCACTAGGTACTTAATTAATGAGGGTGAGAACTCCAACATAACATCTCCCCCCTTTAAAACAAAGATTGGGCGGGTTCGAATTTGCCCGATCTTTGAGGATGTGACGTTGCGGCGTCGAAAGTTGTGGCGTCGTCAGATTCTGAGTCTTCGGAGATGGCAGGGCTCGAAGTAGTGTTCAACGTAGACATCGGGATGGCGACATGAGCTGAAGTACGCTGCCTCCTTTTATCGAAGCAGTTATTGAAAATCTGGATGCATCCGTTGTCATGGTTGTTGTTACGGCGTCGATTAAATTTTCTAGGCAGACATTGAAATAGTTTTGAACAGAATATACGCCAACATTGTTATCCCTGCTAAGTCAGAGAAAAGGGATAAATTGTTGGAATGCTTTTCAATAAAAGTCCTTTCATTAAATTGTTTGATTCTTGATGATTGCTTTTTCAGATCTTCTTTGATTGAGTGTAATGCGTCTGTCGGAACGTGGTTTATGCGGATTGGGATTAATTTTGGAGATTGTGGCAAGTCCTTTAGATCAGCACAGGCATCTTCGATGTCCACAGTTAGTATAGGATGTGTGATCTTGAGAAAGTTTTCATCTGCTGCGGCCAAAGTTATGAGACTGGAGTAAAACTTGCAACCTCTATCGAGTTTAAGAATACCGGCTCCAGGAAGAGTAATATGTTTCGTTGTTTCTTCACATTGTACTTTAGAAGCTGTTTCATTTTGGAGTATGAACACCCATTTGTTTGTGGAAATTTGTAGAAACATGTTAATTTCTGCAGAAAATGTTGTAAGCTCGCAGGAACCAGGTAGTTGGCGGTTGGTCTGTAGAAGGATGGCCATTTCACAGATAGGCCTCGCGTTGAAATTGTAGACTGGAAACTTGCAGACCCATCTGGCTGGCGCGAAGATCTTGCATTCGTCGATGGAACTCGTGGATATGTATTGTTGCCTTGTTGGGTTTGTTGCCAAATAAGTTTGCTCGGGAAGGATGACGGAGTAAAGGGATGAGTTATGATGTGAAATAGGAATAGAATAGAGGTGGTAAAGAGTAAAATGATTAAGTCGGACTAGGGGAAAGTCAAGTATATATGTTATTTTGTTCATGAATATGTATGACGTTAGGGTTGCGGAATCTAAGATTTTATGAGTATTCTCAAGTGTGATGGGAAGAACTAAGTTTTTATCATTTCGCATGTGGGAAGACGAGAGTAAAACTTCGTAGAGTCTTTCAATTGATATTATAGAAGGATGTACGGCACATGATTTTATAAAAAGTATAGACGTGAGGATTTCATCGATGTCAGTTTCTAGAGAAATTACACTTTCGAGGATTTGTATAGAAACTGATGAAATTTCTTCAGCAGTTTTGAGATCAAATATTATTCTTTTGGTTTTATTTAAATTATTAGCGATTCTTTCAAGATTTTCATTTAGTGTATATTCATCGTATGATAGTTTAAATATTGTTTCATTGAAATTTGTGATAGTTGATGAAACTATTTGAATTTGTTGTTTTAATATATCAGCTTCTTCTATTTCGCGTTTTTCTAAGAGTTGGATACAGTTCTCATAATGAAGGGCGTCTTTAGCGTCTGGTGTGCCAATTAGCCATTTAAGCGCGGTGCTAAAGCCATCAAATAACTCTCGTTTGGATATAAAGTTGTTCGTACGACGGGCATAATGATTGATTTATCTTCGTTTGTTTTGTTAATGCATGTGATTAGGAATTTATAATCAACTATGTTTACAAGGGCGTTGGGAATTGAAAGTCCGTTTCCGATATCTTGTTTTTCGACAATAGCTGTTCCGCATTGAATATCTTGAGTAGTACATGTAATAACAGTTTCAGTCCTATGCTCTATGAATTGTTTATCGTCTTTAATATTGGTTTTGCTTTCGCCGTTATGGAAAAGTTTATAATGTCGTTTGCCTACGTGCATAGTTTTAGATGCGATGTATATATTTACGTCGGATTTAGACATGAAATCTAAACCTAGAATGCCGTCTGCTTCGATATTTAAATCCGCTATGTAGAATTTATGTTTACGGAAATTGTCTATTGAAACGTTAGCTGTGCCGTAGCTTTGAATAGGACTGTCTTTACCTGCCACACCTACTATCGATACTATATTCGATACATCTAGAGGGTTAGCTCCGAGTTTGTTTTTTTGTAAAACGGATATCGCTGCTCCTGTATCTATTAGTAATGTAATAGGTTCACCGTCTATGTGAAATTTGCAGTAGAGCAGATCTTCCGGTGGAATATTTAATGCCGATATAGAAACGAGTTCAGGCTCAGAAGTTGTGTTAGGTTTTGATTTGGAATTATTGTGGTTCGAATTAGAATTGGATTGAGATTTTGATTTGTTCTTGAACCGGTTTTTGAATTGGGATTTAGACTTGGATTTAGGATTTGATTTGTTAGAGCCGAGAGTTTGGGGCTGGTTACCCTGTTCGTGGGCTAACGAAATCGGTTCAGGAAGTTTATGGCCAAGAGTTTGGGGCTGGTTACCCTGTCCGTAGGCCGTTGAAGATAATTTAGTATTTGCTGAAGTTTGCGTAGATGCATCGCAAGTTTGTCTGCGATAGACTGCATTTATTTGTGTCGATGCATCACACTTTTGATTTGGAAGAGAATATGTAGTAGTTAAATTTAATCGTCTATCTGTAGGTTTTCGATTTGATTGTATTGAGACGTTGTGGGCATCTGGGTCGAAGGGAAGTAATCTAAAGCGGTTTCCATCGAGCTGCCCTGTTCGATGGCCGCCTTGGAGTTTAAAGAATTTATTTTTGGTTCAGGTGGTGCTTTCATGGGTTGGCTTGGTGGTTTTTGACCAAACCTTTGATTGTTGTACGCTCGTTTTCGACATTCGTGAATAAGATGTCCCGGATTTTTACAATAATTACATATTTTGGTGTTGTATGATTGTTCATTTGAATTAAAATTGTTTAAAGGTCTCGCGGGTCGATGGTTGAAGTTTTGTGTGTTCGGAAGTCTTGAAATGTTATTTGGTGGCTTATGCATCGCG
The DNA here is from genome assembly GCA_917862395.2 of Heliconius sara. NCBI lineage: Eukaryota > Metazoa > Arthropoda > Insecta > Lepidoptera > Nymphalidae > Heliconius > Heliconius sara. The sequence goes on along the minus strand of OU860798.1, from coordinate 447,149 downwards.
AGACTTGTTTTGTAAAGCAATTGCCGATCTTTATTCATAGCACGTATTTTGTCTTCTTGCATAGCAAAACGCCCCGCATCTGATAACTGTCGGAATTCTTTTGTTCGTAACATAGTCCCTAGATCACTGTTAAGGCCGTTGATAAAGACGCTTAGTGCAGTCTCTTCGATACTTAATTTTCTGCCTAGTAAAGAACTATCTTTGACCTCTGCTGACAATTTTTCAATAATTTTACTTCTCAATAGATCGACACGATGATAATAATCAGTAATGGTTTCTCGATCACGTTGAAACATTGATTGAAGTTCTAGTGAAAGGTGGGACATCGTTTTTACTTGAGAAAATTTCTCGATAAGAAATGCTCGTAATTCGTCCCATGTTTCAAATTGTCTAGCATGGACGTCTGCGGAACATGGACCGATTATTCGATTTAAAGTATATATAAGCAAAATGTTAGTGTCCGTTTCTTTTACTAAGTCAAAAGCGGCGTTGCAAGACCGAACAAATCTGTAAACTTCTGAACTAAGGGCCGTATTAAATACAGGAATGAGGTTGATTAAATTATCAAGGCTTAAGGCTGATCTAGAAGAAGTGACACTCTCTGTGTTTGGCATGGTTGTAAAGATAATTTTTAGATATATGTTTAAATAATGAAATTAGATATTAGGAGTTATGGATACTGGTAAGTAGATAATTGAGGAAATGAGCAAACAATATTCAACAACTCACCACAGCAACAATAACTGGAACATGGTTCGTGCGACGCTTTTTAAATCCCTTCGGGAACCGTACTCGGCGATGCTGTCCGTTGGCACGTTCTTGCGTCGTCTAGCTATACAGCTCGGTTGTTCCAATCCTACCGACTGCGCCAAATTTGTTATGTGGCGAATTTATAAACACTGTTTTTAAGAACTAATACTTTATTATACGATTTATAACTAAATTTACGAATATGGTATAAAAGATTTAAGTGATGTCGAGGTTGAGATTTGGTAGTGACTGCCTCGTCGAGCGAGGTCGGGATCTTATAAAGGATCATTTTGGTTTGTGGAAGGGATGTGGGAATGTTTACATTTACAGTGTCAAAACAACTTAACTAAGTATGGAAGATTACTAAGGACCTAATAAGCTAATTACATGTTTACACCTAAATACTTGTTTACACTTTAAGTCTTATCACTAGGTACTTAATTAATGAGGGTGAGAACTCCAACATAACAGGCTTCCTGTTCGTGTCTATAATTTTGCTCTTCACTTTTTGTTTTGTCGTTTGGGGTTTTTTGTCGGGATGAAACCCCTTCAAGGGGATGCCCCATGGAACATTGCTTATAATTAAAATATATTTTTCTGATTTAATTAAACAAAATAGTATAGTTCAGTCAGTTAGCACACGTTGCCCCGGTTGTGATTCATCACAACTTCAAGTTATTTTTGATTCCTTTAATTTCTACTATGGAGAGTTAACATTAATGATAAAAAAATAGTACAAAGGCACAAGAATTCGACAGGTTGTGGGTTCGATTCCCAATCGAGGAAATGAAATATTTAATATTTTCATTTCCTCGCTGAGTTCCGTCACTCATCACATAATGCTTCCAGAAATCGGCGGGAAGTGGAGATGGGTAGTATCTTAATGGAAACGGACGAGTCTTAAAACTAGGTCCCCCCTGCATACCCTACTATATGCGGTATACAGCGTGAGGCTAAAAAAAAGGATTTTTTTAGTTCACTACGCTAGTTACACTAGACCAGAAGAAGGCTTTTTTTATAAGTATGGATATATTATTCTAAAGAAAATTTGAATATAGTAATGGACAGTTATTAAATTTTCCAAAAATGTTTTCTTACCTGGAAGACTTCTCTCGTAGCTGAGAAAGGAAGCACAGCAACACCAACGAGTAAGTCAGCAACAGCCAAAGACACTATAAATAGATTTGTAACACTCCTTAGCTTCGACGAGCATAGTACCGCCGCTATGACCAGGCAGTTACCTGCGAAAGATACAAATGTTTTTGAAGGGAATCTGGGCACTTAGTGTTTACTACACCGGTCCTATTAAGACACTTCCCTTCCCCACGTTGCGCCGTATTCTGGAAGCATTGCGTGTTAAGTGGCAGAACTCAATTACTCAACGCCGCCCATTTTGCCTCGTTAGCAGTACGAAGAAATGAAAATATTTAATTTAATTAAATAATAATAATAATAACCAGTATCACGCTGTGTCCCGTACACAGCAGGGTAGCCAGAGGGAAGACACTCCGTTCCCCACTTTCTGCCGAATTCTGGAGGCATTGCGTGTTGAGTGGCAGAACTCAACACTGGGCTTTGCCTCGACACCAGAGTAAAGAAATGGAAATATAAATGTAAGTAAGTATTTCAACTCCTCGAATGGTAATCGAACCCACAACCAGTCTGTTTTACAGTCACACTTTGTGCCACTGCGCCACGACTGAACTAGAACTAAGACAATTACTAGAATCAAGATAATTACTTAAAAACTAATATAAATAACAAAATTGTATAATAGTCACTATATGATTGGATTGTTTTTGATTAGTCATATGGAACTCAAGCAGTGACGGCGAGTGTGCATTGTAAAGCCCCTGAGGGAGCCCCACTTGGGTCCACTGTTTCGAGCTCAACAGTATGAGTATTTGTATTTGCTGTAAACTCACAAATTGATATAAATAAGCTAATATGGAATAAGAATTGCTTCCTTCACATCATTAAAATACAGAAGATAAAATTACTTCCTGTATGAGTGAAGCATTCATATTTTAATGAGTACTAGTATAATTATTAATAAATGATTATATTTAACATTATTTTGTTTATCTGGTGTCGATGAGTTCCGTACACGCTATGTCTAGAAAATTTTGCGGCTAATGTGGAATGGAATGTCTTAATATTTGGTTCCAAATGCCTATCCTGATATGCGGGAAAAAGCGTGAAGCTACGTACTAATATTAGTAAACTGATACAAATACATTAAGAGTAGTGAAGTAGTGAAAGAATATACTGTTTTCTTTATCAAAGAATAACGAACGTTTATTTTTATGTTTATTATTAATTTTCCTTTGCATAATTTGTATCTATAGGAACTACTTTTCCTATCAAGTAGCAGTAATTCGTTTACAAATTGAAGGTATTCTTTTATACTAGCTCTATAGCAATTTATTGAGGGTAGTTGAGTAACGAGTCCCCGGATAGCTGAATCGGATGCCTCCAATCGATTATTCTTACTTTTTATGTATTCTTATTTCTTTAGAATGTTTAAAAAAATCTTGAAAAATAAACTGTTAGAGACATATCTCGTGGGCTATCCAATTATATTACTCCAATATTGCTCTAAATTGTTATGTATATAATAGACTGATTATCAGCGTTGATATAGCGTTGATCTGCGAAGCATAATATGACATAAGATGCCGACAATGACCCCATTTTGTTGGTTGTTTCGCTTTGCGAATCAAAAATATTGACTCACAGCGTTTTGTCCGTATAGTTGGTTAGTAACGATTTTTGTTTGCTAAAACTGTAGCATTGAGCTTACAGTAAGAAGCTGACCCGCTTTTAAGTCATAAAATTTTATTCTATTTGCTCTCAAAGGAATTACTAGTCTCTGATGTAAAATACGAATATGCTCGTATGTGTAGTAGAAAGTAAATATAAATATTAAGCGACTTTTCTAATTGTAATATCAAACAAACTTTCATAACCAAAAGCGTAAATGTGTAGAGCTGAATAAATATTTTGATTTCAATTTCGATTCACATCAAAAGTACAGTTTTTTTAAACTAAACACATAGTGTTTATATTTTTAGAAAACGTATAAAAATTAAAAGGTAGTAGCAATCTAACTCGCATTTATAGGAAACTGAAAAATCCAAGAGACGCGGGTTCGACTACCGCTTCGTTAAATTTTTTACATGTTTTGCTAAATATATTTTTTTACACTTAGTTTGGAGTAGTACTTAAAAAATATTAATAAGTAGAACGCATAATTTTTAAAAAAAAACCAATTCGAGAGTAAAAATTATAGTTGGGAGTTCGATTTGCAGTTAAGGGAACGATAAGTTCGGCCATACAGCGGCCATACATTAACGGAGTCTTTGGAATTATAAAAGCAGACACCGTAAAGAAGCTATTGATAAGAGATTTGATTTTTGTTTTGTATGGTGGCCTAATTCGGTCATCCGGCCTTTTCTGGTCTGGCGTGCGGCGGAAAGCGGCGTGCGAAAATGTTTTATTTAGAACGGAGTGTCCTACGTTAGATTCCCAGGGTCCCCCTGCCTACCTTGCTATGCGCGGGACGCAGCGGTGTTTCGTTATACTACATTTCTTCTGGCTATCCTGTTATTTGCGGGATACAGCGTGAAGTAGTTAAGCAGAGTGATTTGTACTAAATTTTTTTGTAGAATTCATATTTTTGTTATAATACAATATCGACAAAAATAAGAAGTATTTTTTTTTGTTTTGAGATTACAAAATAACGAGTCCCAAGAAAGAATGAAATGGCTTCCATCTTTATCGACCTCTTTGCGTATCTCAAGTTATTACAGTAAATATTTTTATTTCCTTAGAGGGTACTAAAAGTTTGGTATGTTCTTTTATTTGAGGCATTTAGTAATGCGGTAATATTGTAATGTGGGCAAAACTATTAAAAGTTTTTATTTAGCAATTCTCTTTTTTTTAACTTTACGCTGTGTTTACTCATGTGGGATATAGCGGGGTCGGCAAAAGGAACCTAGTGTCAATATACTCTGTACACATCGTCCATCTAATTTTGATATATTGCGTGGTGAATGACAGAATTTAGCGCCGTAATTCATTCACTCGAGAGGAAATCGAATCCTCATTCTCCACGTTTCTATCTTTTTATGTTAAAAGTTTTCTCTTTTTATGTAAAATGTTTTAGTTTGTTATTCCTCTTAAAAAAGCACCACAGGGATGGTGCTACGGCACAGCGCCTAACAGTAAGCAATTCGGTCGTGGACTTGATTTCCACTCGGGTGAATGAGATAATGTTATTCCCTTGCTCTGATTATAAGACAAAGCACGGCGTTGAGTTCCGCTATAGTACATTGTAGTACTCTGTCGGTAGTACGGCGTAACTCTAGATTCCTTCTGCATATCTAGCTATACTAGAGAAGACACTCCATTTCACTTTATGACTAATATCGACTTTGCTCGAGTGGTGGGTTGTAACACTACGCTTTATTTTACCAGAGCAACAAAATAAAAACAATTTAACCTAAGTTTTTTAAATAAAAATAGCCATTACAGAAAATAAGTCTTATATATATGTATAACTTCAAACAATGCCTTATATGTGAATATTTTATAAAGCGAAATGGAACGGTAGGAAAGTTCGAAAGATTTTTACAAAGTACCAGACGAATATTGTAATGTAATGAATGAAGTATTATGGAATTAACGAAATGTACTTTACCATTTATGCTCGTTAGGCGTGAAGTGGAGCCATGCTGTTTGGAAGAACAATGTTTGGAAGATGAGATGTATTTCACGTATTTTGACATTATAAAGGGATCAAAACTTATGGGGGACTTCCGGTTGACCTAGAATTTTGAAATTTTGTAGTTAGCATCTACAGGTAATACTAGTTCAAGACAATATCTGATAACTATACATTTGTGGTAAAATCCCAAAAAAAATATAGCCGTAAAGGACCACAGGGTATTAAATCCGCTAGCTCAAGTAAAGTATCAGATGAAATAGCTCTGGCTAAGGTAAGCTGGAATCAGAAAAAGCTCGAGACCTCTAATTTAACTATACGGAACCTTCAGTGGGCGAGCATGTCCAGTTTTTTGAAAAAATATCCCAATAATTTAACGGTAGGTTATTTCCGACCACGTAATAAAAGTACATTAAAAGTTTAAACATAATGCGTGAATGAATAAGTAAACGTACAAGGGAAGTAGATCCGCCAAAGCCCACCTTCACTTTTATGTTACTCTAACTTTGTAAATCTTTTCGAACTTTTGAGGCGATTCGATAATACCCGAAACGACGTCGTCAATTTCAACTTTTGAATTATTTTTATTTTTTATTTTCTGGGAACGAGACAAGGCGCGGCGATGAGCTCTTTCGCTCGCTATGCGTAGAGAAAAATAAATAATAATCCTCGAATGGGAATCGAACCCACATATGGGGTTATAGCTGGCCTACCATGTTATGATAATATGTGAATTCATGATTTAAATATTACATTTTAGCATTTTTATCCAATATTAAATTTCCGAATTTCCGTCGTCGACGTCACGAAAATTGGGCCCCTGTATAGGGCCTAGGCATGAGTGACTTCTTTACGCGGGATATATAGACAAAAACAAACATAAATACAACATTTTTTATGTTCTCATTTTTGAAAAATAATAAAAAATAAATAATTTAAAATTGTCTTTTGTCGGGGAAGCTTAGAACTGTCTTCATCTTTCATATATTTCAAATAGTTTTATTCACTACTGGAATACAATTGAAATTTCGAGCTGAACTAAGAAATAATGGTCGGACAAGTGTATCCTCGCTTCGTATCTCCGCTCCAACAATAAAGTGATTTGGCATCAGATGTTTTAGACAAGCTCTTCAAAAAATATTGAAAAACTTCCAAATGAATATCACAAAGTTGATGACAAAGATTCTTGGTTTGAATATTTTGCTTTTTCTCGTTGAATTTTTCGCTTTAGATGTCTAGTTTATAATAATTTTTATCGTATATATATAAATGTGTGCTTGACTAAAAAACAATATGTTTGTATACATATATAAGTAAATGATGATTATAGGTTTTGTCTCCATTCTAAGGTTTAAATTATTTATTTTTTTCGACTCAAGCAAATAAAACACGACGTGAAAGTTCCGCTTATTGTTTGGTAGCCCGTACCGCCATTACTATTTGTTGAGATCATTACAAACTAAATTTAGGCTGAAGGTGGAGAACGGGGTGTCTTAACACAAGGATAAAGCGTGAACTTTGAAAAAGAGTGACTTATCACTTAATTTTCTTGCCCTTTTAAACTTTTTTTTTAGCGTCACGCTGTATAACGCATACAACAGGGTAGTTAGAGCGACCTTGAAAACGCTATTTAATTAGCAGTATCGCAAATTTAGGCTGAAAGTAGAGAACGAAGCATTCTAACACTAGGATAAAGTGTTTTATCGTTTTCAGTTCAGTTCGGTTCCGTACTAAATTCCTGATTGTAGATCAAAACTTAACCAATTTTCCAAATTTATGATTAAATATAAGACGGAGAGCCTTGCCAGCAATAAAGCATAAAATTGAAAAAGAGTGACTTATCACTCAATCCTCTTTTAAACTTTATAATAAGAGATTGAATACAGGCTAACGTTAACGTCGTAAACACGCAATAATAAAGCTTGTGTAGCTTGGGTCCCGTTGATATCCCCGATTGCCCTGGATTTGTTACTATTACAGCGAACGGCCCGGATTTGGGATACTGCTAAGGAATTTAATTTAACTTATAGACGCCTGTTTATAAGGTTTTCAATTGTTAAACGGAAACGTATTACGTTATAAACATAGAGATGCAGTGATTTTCTTTTTATATTAAAATAGAGGACGTTTTTTTGTTTATTCTATATGTAGGCATAGGGAGCCTAGTGTTAGTTAGTACATTCCGTTTACCATGAACCCAGTATCACCCATTTTTAAGACTTCACGTGTTTAGTGTCGGAATACAACGCCGCATTTGGAAATAAAATGTAGATATATTTTTAATCATCATGGATTTTCAGCAAGTAACTTAGGGAACTCATATCCATAATTATTAATTAATAACCACCTACTGGTACTTATGGTGTCTATTTACTTACACATTTAGTCTAATACAGATCTTTAGATGTAATAGATAGACGTAATATATAATTGTGACAAGCTAATTAATAACGGCTTCACATCCCCATTATAGCGTTTCACATACCACCTATGTACATGTTAGGTAAAGGTTTTGATTAAAAGTGCAGATTAAAGTCACTATTCACTAGGCTCTATACATTTACATATGTAGATATTAAAGAATTGTGCATGAGCGTAGAGTCGAGTGGCCCTGACTTTAGTCTTGAACTGATCTTTTTGTTTAAAATTTTTCAGATTTAATTTTTAGTTAGTAAAAAATCTCACGGACTATCCTGCCCATATTATATTACGTTCATGGTTATGGTCCTACGTCACTGATTTGAAAATAAACTTAATCTTCAAGAATCTCTGGAGGGGGTACTTAGCTTCGACACCATAGCGAAGAAATGGAAATATACATTTAAATAATTATTTCTTTTCCTCGAGTGGGAATCGATCCCATAACCAGTAGCGTCTACAGTCACACTTTGTGCCCTAGCGCCACGACTGGCCTGATTGAAGATGATATTGTATAAAATACAATAAAATTAAAAATTTACAATAACACCTTCATTAATTATCGTAAATATATTAAAATTTAGAGGCCGTCGTGACGCAGCGGCACAACCTCTGACTGTAATCGTGACAGTTATGATTTCGATTCTTACTCGGAAAAATGAATTATTTTCGTTTCTACGCTCACGTAACAAGATGCAGCAACTAGCGCAGTATTGAGTTATCGGGGAACTCAACACGCTGTCTCGAAAATTTTATATAAACGGGAAAACAGAGTCTACCCAGAAGCTAAAAAAAAATTTTTGCATTTTCTTTTGTACACGTTTTTAATCAAAGCGAAAATCCACTATTGTTATCATTAATTATTAAGGATACAGTCTCATATATTTCATAAAAATTTATATCCCTGAGGAAACTTTCATTTTATTAATAAAAAATAATGATGCTCCTTCCCCGAGGAGTGAAAAAGCAGCGTTGATAAAATTCTAATCAGAAAAAAAAAATACAAAAAGCTACGCGCGTTTATAGCATACGTCTATTGAAGTGAAGTAGGGACTACTAAATTGTATACTGTTTACTAAATCTTTAATTTATTTCCAAGTAGTATGTATGTATTTAATGAATAGAATAGTATTTTTTAGTAACTTAGTATTAAGATACTTTTCGAATTTTGTACTGAAAAAGACTAAATAATGATATTATGTTTACGTAAGGAGTCTATACACTTAATTAATACTTGTAATTTAACATCATTACTATTTTATCATTAGATCTCAACGCGATGATCGCTACCCGCTTCCAGCAGCTTATTTTTGTTTTTCATTATTTATTAAGACACTCGGTTAGTAAATTTTATTCTAAGTTTAGGATTTATTTTATTTGTTGGTCAATACACAACTACAATCAAAAACTGGGTACGGAACCGTCAGTAACCAAAAGTAGTTTGCACTTGCCGGTATTTTTATTCAAACTTACACTTTTTCTTAGAATATTCTGTTCTCCACTTTTAGCCTAATATTGCGATACTTGCTGCTTGTTAAGAAGCGTAATTCGATGCCACAATCATCATTTACATATATCTCCGCAGATATTTCTCTTTCCGCAGATAGCAGGGTATGCAAAGGGAATTTGGAAACCAAGTGCTAAAACACTTCGTTCCCATTAAGATACTTCCGTTCTCCTCATCCCGCCGAATTCCGAGGTATTGCGTGTTGAGTGACGAAGATCAACGTCACGTTTTGACTTGTGTATTATTTAAAAAGATATATAATTTTAAAAAATTAAATAATTCGAAGCATTAGATTCTGAGATTAGCGCGTTAAACATATCAAACTCTTCCATTTGTAATATTAGTATAGAAAAAAAGATAATAAAATACGAAATAAATAAATATTGCTAAATGGATTAATTTACCTATTGTTCCAATAAATCTAGGATTCAATTTTTTGTTCTTAGCTTCAAGCTTTATTCCGCATATCGTATAAAAGGCAGAGGTCACGTTATGTTAAGACACTCCGTTTTTCATATTTCCTCTTAATTTTGGAGAATTTCTAAATGGCGGAACTCAAAGCCGAGCTTTTCCTTGTTATTAATGCGAGAAAACGAAAATAATTAATTCCCCTAGTGGGAGTCGAACCTAGAATTGTTGCGTTTTTACTTTGACCGCTGCACCTTGATTCCACCAAGCGTTCCATGAAGATCATTCAAATACAAATATAATATTAAAACGGTTGGAAAGAGGACAGTTGACTGATTTATCGCGAGGAACGCAAGAAGATGGCAAACGTGCGTAAAATTTATTACTTTCATTATTTATTGTACACTATACGTAAATATATGATTTGTATATCCTCGAATATCTTAGGATATTTGAAATTTTACTGGCATTTATTTTTAGTAGCGTCTTAATGGGAACAGAGTGTTGACTTGTTCCCAGATCCCATCTTCCTACCCTACTATGTGCGGAATACAGCGTGAAGCTACAGATAAATATTTTTAGTGAATACTTTCGTGTGTATATTAAATAACTATTTTAGTTTTTCTTCTAATTCACCGCATCTGGACGTCGGCCGAAAAATCTAATGTTATAATACTCCGCTCTCCGCTCGAGTGTTTGACATTGCGTGTCTTTAAGCGAACACAATACCGCGTTTTCAATGAAAATGGAACCCATAACTATCGTGTTTATAGTCCATTGGTTCCCAACCGGTGGTCCGGACCACCAGTGGTCCGCAGGAGCCTAAATATGGTCCACAAACGATTTTAATTTTATGACTGGAGATGGTGAGGTGAAGTTTCTGTTTAATTATCACAGTTAATTTTTATTATACCTAAATCCATAGTGGTCCCTGCTACCACAAGCAAGAATGATATAAAAGTGGTCCTTGTTCAAGAAAAGGTTGGGAATCCCTGTTAAAGTCAGACGCTGTCTTATACTCTTATTGCCCATCGTTGGCTTTATAAATGTAAAAATTATACCCATTATTTTGATTCTCTATACAAAATAGTTGGAAGAAAGAGAGAAAGTGGTTTTGTTTTTCATTCGGCAAAATGACAAAGATTTATAAATTCAAAAATTTACTTCACACATACACAATATGCATCTTACAATTTCCCAAAACGAAGATTGCACTGAATAAAATAAAGCCGAGTCCAATAAATAAGAGATGCTTTTTTATCGTTTAATCATACCAGATTTTTTTACATATTCCGTACCCAAAGTGTTCAATGGGACTGTATTACAAAGACTACGGTTTGTCTGTACGCCTGTCACCAGGTTGTATCTCATGTACCATGATTAGTTAGGCTTTTAAGTTTTCACAGATAATGTATTTCAGTAGCCGCTTTAGCTGCAAATACTAAAGAGCAGAATAAAAAAAAATTATGGGGCCCATATCAAAAAACTAACGTGATATTTCGCCGTTTTTAAAGATGGTACGACCTTCGTTGGTCATTTATATTATCCCGTTCTGGATTGAAGTTCAATCCCGCTATGTTTAATTTTTTTTAATGTTTCTGAATATTTTCGGTATGTGATTAATGTTCGCAATGAAAGGTGTTAGAAACTTCGCATGTTTGAAGTTAGATACGCCCACCGTATGATGGATTAGCAAATTAGGTACAATTACTTGCATTAATTTAAACTATAATAATGTAGTCTGCAATCCTTGATCATAATCACTTCTAAATAATATGCCTATTATATATTATTTAGAAGTGATTATGATCAAAGATTACAGACTACATTACGAATAACTGACTATGGATCCATGATCCGTGAGATGACGGACGGACGGACGAGATGACAGATACAGACACTGATTTCTGACTTTTGATCGAGAATCGAGTATCGAGGCTCAAGGATCGAGGATCGAGGACCAAGGATCGAGGAGCTTGATGATCCCTGATCCTTGAAATCAAGGGTCATCAAGGGTCACCCTCTCAAAATATTCAGTCGCCTGTATATAAATTCGAACGAATTCCCCCCAATTCTCAAGGCATTGCATGTTGAGTGTGAGTACGAAACTCAACGTCGTGCTTTTCCTCGTTACCAGAGCGAAGAAATGAAAATATTAAATAATTCATTTTCCCAAGTAGAAATCGACCCTCAACCGTTACGTTTACAGTCGCGCGCTACACCACGGCGGGCTCCGTATATAGAAGTAAATATTAGAAATATACATCGAATGTAGATTAATTGTTTTATTGTAACTATAGATGTTGAGCAGATAACGATTTGTCTGAACTAATTCTCCCTGATGTGTGCGTAAAAGCTAAAAAGCACCTTTTCTTGATGTTTTATTTAGCTTCTTATTATATCTTTCAAAACGACGAAAATATATGAAACTTAGTGTGTAGACATTCCGTTCTCCATTATTTGCCAGAATTTAAGACATTGCGTGGTGAAACAACGCTCAAGGGCGCCCCGTACTAGATCGCTTCTCAAGGGACGAAAATAATTCATTCCACCGAGTATGGATCGAATCCAAAACGCTGTCAATGTTACACCATGACCCTCAAAGTATATCATTATTTCATTTAAATAATATATATAAATATTCATATATACATACAAAGCAATTGCTCATAAGAAAATACTCTATAGAATAAAATAAAACGCAAAGAGGCGCAAAAAGGAAACGGATGCCATTACCGTTTCACGGCCTGAAAGTCTCTAAGCTATTATTATTTTATAATCGATTTATCCTTTATATAAGAATACAAAGAACTGAATACTAAATCTACTACCTATAATTTGAGTGTTTTGGAAAGCGTCACAAAATAGATATATTTGAGGAAAATTGCGTAAAGCGATAGTCTCGGTTAGAATTTTTTTTCTTTATATCTTAACGTTTTTAACTTTGCTCGGCTTCACGCTGTATCGCGCATATCTACTATATGTACGCAGAGTAATTTACTGTTAGGGCATTCCAATATCAGCTTTTCTATCTGAATATTAATGGCGAAAATCAACGCTGCACTATGTCTACAACAGAGGAAAAAAACCAATGCAATGTTCCAATAATGGTCACTAATAAATTATTTAAAATACTCAGGGAAGGTGTTTTCTCACACTTTAGCTAGTTGGTTCCCTGCCTACTTTACTGTGCGGGAAATATAAAGAATTTTAATTGACAATGATATATTTATACAAAGCCGCAGATAGGGATTATGGAAAATTTTAAAAGTCGAAATGAGGAACTAAATACTCAAATTGTTTGGGTGGGTTGAGAGTGTGTCAACAAAAATATGTAAAATAGCGTATTTTTTTTCCTTCTTTATCGCTGTCGTCCTGGTAAGGACATGTTGAATCTTTCGGCTTATACTATAAAAATATTGTTTTGTCATTGTAGTTAAGGTAGGTACGTATGCAAAGTTTAGATAGTGAGTTACATTGTAATTTCTAACATATTTACTAATAATTTTATGTGAAGTATAATAGTACGTACTAAATTATATACCGTAGAGGCCGTCCTGGCGCACTGTGACAAGAAACGATTATATTTAGTTTATTTTCATTTCCTCGCTCTGGTAAACAAATCAAGGCGTCCACACACAATAAACATTGTCACGAAAATTGGACACCAGCTGAGGGAAAGGAGTGCGCACCTCATAGCAGCAACCCTGCTATGAGGTGAAAAGCGTAAATTAATAAAAACCGCCTTATACATGCCAAAAAATATTTTTATATTTGATGAAAACTATCCAAATGCATTTAGAATTTACATACGCCCTCTGCGTAGGCGACCATTGTGCGAGGTGAACTTGAATCGCGTCTCCATTAGCAGATTAGGTCTATTTGCGGTCGGCTCCATTCGGGCGGACACTGGCAACTCTCTATTTCCAATCTTATCTGTCTGTGATGGATGCTGGGTTTGTTGTATTTTATATATTGTATAGGTATATTGTCGATTTCAGTTGGATTATATTTAAATTATTTTTATTTTGTACGTTTGGTAGACGCGGCGCGGCATTGAATGCTGCCACTCAACACGCAATAGATCGAAAAATGGGGAATGGAGTGTCTTAATACTAGGTTTTTTTACGTTTACGTTTCTATGTACTCTGCTGAAGTAGCTTTTGTAATTATTAAAAAAAAATAGCTTCACGCTATATCCCGTTCACAGCAGGGTAGGCAAAGGGAACCTGGTGTTAAGATACTCTGTTCCACACTTTCCACCGAAAGCTTTTGCCTTGAAAATATAACAGTTGAAATATAACAGTTGAAAATATAACAGAAAGTATAACAGCAGTATTATTTTTATAAAAAACCATGTTATTTCCAAAAAAAATCCTGTCTTCACGCTATCTACCCATCTATGTGTGGAAAACAGCGTGAAGCTGATTTAATTTTTAATAGTGATTTTATACTACCTTTATTCCTCGTTAAAATTATAATATGCGAGTTGACTGTTGCCAGACTCTTTTATCAGATTTCGTTACTCAAAGTATGATTTTTGTAGTCTGTTATGTCGCCTAACCTGTAGCCAGTAATTATTATTGTATAAATTTTGTTTTAGCTTCACGTTTCATACCGGGTGCGGTAGTAGAGTAGGCATAGTTAACCTGGGAATCTAGTGTTAAGACTTCATTAAGACACTTCCGTTCCTCACTTTCCGCGGAATTCTCAAGACTTTGTGTAACAGCAAATTCGAAAGTGACACGGCGCGGCGGCGTTACGTTATGCTTACCTGCTATAACCAGCACATCGATGAGCGCGAGCACGGCAAGGCTAGCGACGCTGGTCGGCTCGTCCCAGCGCACGTCGTCGAGGAGGGCAGCGCAAGCGGTCTCGTTTAGCGAGCGCATATTACGCGCCCGCGAGCCGCGCGTGCGCAACGCATCGCCTGACAGCTTATGCCATTGATGACCAGGCTTTCTGTGGAACAGAATGCTGCATTTATTTATGATAATTCATTTCAGAAGAAGATATATTTCTAAGTAACTCGACGAATCAAAAGTGTCTGTAAAAACTTAATAGAATAAAGAATATTTGAATTTTGATTTGAACGTCAAGTTTTGAGATAATTGAAAAATTATATATGATTTCATTCCGAAAGCGTGTCATCATTTTATGATGTTCGCTTCAAAAGGAGTCATTGTGACTTATACAAAAACGTTAATCTATATTTTTTTTAAATAATATCCAGCTAAATTTTTGCTGCTGCAACTGCGCTGGTTCTTCTTAGGCCCGAGGCATTAACTTTAGTAGTCAGTTGTAAATTGTACAAATGACGTTTAAAAAAGTAAAGCATATCATCTTACTTTGTATACAATTATTTTACTTTTACTTTGAATGTTTGATCGGACAATAAAGTCGATAGTAATAATTCTTTACGACGTGAAAAGATAAAGGGTGGCGTAGATCTTCTGTAAAATTAAAAATAAACAGAATTTTTATTATGTTTGTTTGTCATACGCTAAATTAAACGTACCATCTATATTCAGAGTTATACTCTCTCGATTGTAAACAATCGGTATCGTTCGTGTAATGCCGCAGGTCATATAATGCCAATATAAGGTTTGTTATAGGTATGTACATGACTACCTTCTATCGGTGGTTTCGCGTCCGTGCTCAAATGGTAACAGAAATAAGTAACAGTTATTTTTTTTTCCACCTTCACGCATCTCGTGCGATAGGCAAATGTAGCCTATTAAGACACTCCGCTCCCCACTTTCAGTCGAAATCTGGATATATTACGCGTTGAACTGAACGCCGTGCTTCGTCTCAACAGAATTAAATATTATGTTTCCTAATAGAACCGACAATGTATCGCTTTCACAGTAACTCGCTTGTGCCCACAAAAATATCTAAGTGCCCGAGGTAATTTTGACCGCAGGCCACACATTAATCGGGTCAAATTAACCCACTTTATAACGTGATATATAAGAAATATAGCATATATCCTTTCTCGATAGATAAGCTGTAATATAAAAATCCTTTTTTTTTTAGAACTAGTATGTCCTAAGATTACCGCGTTCAGCCAAAGAAACTAAGTATATATGTTGGCAATATTAATATTTTGAATATCTAAATGTCTTCCACCAAATACTTTCCAATTACGCTACAGTGACGTCCAAAACGAATTTCAAGTAAAAATTTTACCAAAAGCTCCTAAGCTCAGTCTTAACACAATGGACAGACAAAATCCTATATATTTCTTTAATCTTTAAATACTTCCATTTTATATTTTTATAGCCGCGCTTTTAATAATTTTTAAAAGAAACTACTTTATTGCTTCACGCTGTATCCCAAATATAGCAGGGCAGGTAGAGGGATAAAATTTCGGTCCAATTTTCGAGACATACTATGTCTCGAAAATTAAGTAGCGGAGCTTTACACCCCATGAAACGAATGAAGAATTCAGTCCACCGCGAAATATTCGATAATATTCGAATTCACAACTGTCGCGTTTACAATTAGACACAGTGTCGCTATTCCACATTGGTCTTAAAAGAAACAATATGTTTGTTGATTTGCTTTTGCTCCATTGTGGCCTATATTAAAGAACCTCTACGTAAAGACTAATATTAAGAAATAGGCTTTTCTTTACAAAATATTTCTTATTTAAAAACGTATAGGGGAAGTATGCATATACAATTTATGCGTGTATGTACATATATATGAATGTTTTAAACAACCAATACTGCATGAACTAAAAGTAAAATAAAAACATGTGTCTTAACAACGGGTTCCCAGGTTCCCTTTGTCAACCCTGCTGCTGTCTGCGCTTAAAAAAATATTACACTAAAATTCCAAAGTGAACAACAAACTAAAAAGGCATAAACAGTAAAATAATATTCAAACTATTAATCGAATAGCCCAGAGGTGTAATTACACTGGCGGTTCTTAATTTACACAAAATATATATTATTCGTATATATCCGGAAACAAACCTATTATCTCCTAACAAGGGTCTATAATTAAGGTAAAACTTTATTGAGCATTTAGTATGTAGTTTGAAATATTTACAAGCTTGTTTATTTACATTTGTATGTGGTTGGAGTATTCAGTTGTATTTATTTTTCCTTTGAATTCCGTCAGCCAATATTGGACAACTCAGGGGGAACAGAGTCTTAACATTAAGTCCTCTCTGCGTATCCTGCTTTGCGGGAAGCGTACCTTTTTTTAGCTTTACACTGTATTCCGCACATTGTAGAGTAGGAAGAGAGACCCTGGGAGCCGAGTGTTAGGACCACTCTGTTTCCATTAAGTTACTTCTGTTCCCAACTTTTTACCGAATTCTGGAGGCATTGCGTATTGAGTAACATAACTCAACGTCGCACTTAGCCGCGTCAACAGAACGAGGAAATAAAATATTAAATATCTACTATATTGTACTTTATAACATTACTAGCAGCCCACTCGCGGCTTCACCCGCTGAAATTACATGATTATTGATTTAATAAACATAATTGATTGACAACTATAATGACTTCTAATATTATTTTTTTACTACATTATCGTAATTTCTATAAGAATTTTTGATTGTTTTGAATTCAAAAATACGAACAATGTTGTTATTTGATATTTATAACATACACATAACGCTAATTATGTATTATACGTATATATTTTTGTAACATAACGTTCTTTTAATCTATGTTATGTAAGTCTCATCATAATTTTAAAACTCTGTTAAATCTGCTTATATCAGTGAATAATTTAATTTACTGCTTCAGAAAATGCCTTAAATGTTAAATTATTGATTTGGGTAAGGATTAATCATATTCTTTGTAAAATAACGGTACTGATTGCATATTAATTCCTTACAATTTTTAAATTAGTTACATATATTATTACATAAATGTACAATTGGTAAATATGTAGTTATTACAGTGTACACGTAGATAGGATGCTTTAGGCATTTTTATATAGACTTATTTCAAACGAACGAAAGAACCAAAAAATCTTTGTATGTACTTGATATTTCATTGAAGATCAAATCGTTCTTTATCTCTGTGTTGAATTAATTACGACTTAAACTTAACTGTTATGATTTATGAAAGTAATCTCCATTAAGAATTCAATTTTGCTTACTTTATTGTATAATTTTGATATCTTTATTGCATAAAATATTGTATAATAGTGCTTCAAAAATATATATTTTTATCAACAGCCATATAACCAAGACGTTTAGAATGTCATTCTTTGGGCAAGGATCTTACCAGCGCGATTGCTATAACATTCGCAGCAAACTAATGCCTTGAGTTCATTCAAATGACGATAACTTTTTTTTAATGAACCGATTTTGATGAACCAAACTTTATTAGTTAAGTTGAGTTAAAACAAAGCAATTGGTAGCACTTTAAGTAAATCGATTCATTACTTTCAGAGAAAAATGTGGACAAAAATATTGACAGACAGACAAGAAATAAAAAATATATATTTTTGCCTTTTATTATTCTTTTTAAGTGTCCCTCTATCCATTTCAATCATAATTACTAAATGTTCAACCAAAATATTTTTACTGTCTTATTATATATAGAGATTATAAGTATTGATAGTGCAGATTTAAGGGCAAATTTGGATCATTAGTAAACTGTATAGTCAAGTAACAACAGTGAACACATGTATACTCAGATAGTAGAGTAGAGCCGTAGAGCCGTTTGTGTAGATTTATAGCCACCACCATTTAACGCTCGTACAGTATGGAGGCAGTTAATGGTTTCCCTAATTCATGTGCTTTTGATAATACTCTCCGTTACATTTCTACTTGTTTAAATCTAGATATTAAAGCGTTTTTATTTAAACTTTAAAATAACTTAGGTATTGGAGACACAGCGTTGTGGATTCAGTTCTCACTCGGAGTAATGAATTATTTAATTTTTCTCGCTTCGGTAATAAAATAAAGCGCGGCGTAGAATTCAACCGCTCAAAACACAATGTCTCAAAAATTGGAAACACTGATTACCCTCTGCTTAATCTGCTAAATGATTAAAAAAATTTAATAACAGACATATCTTTTCAAATGGGAATCGAACTTAAAACCTTCACATGTACAGCCTTTCTGTCGTGAAATTCCACATATTTATTAATATTGAAAGCTCTAATTCCGACTCGCATTCTATCTATTCCATCCGCGATGTGTCTAATTAACTGTCGCGCCTATGCTTGCTGAGTTAATTGCTTCGGTAAACTTTTGTTACTAAAGTTACTGCGTTGTTTGTGACCAACCCTTTCGGGTATCGAGGGGTTCATTGGCTGTGTGATACTATGTAATAGAATAATTAGGAGAAAGAAAGACGCTGAAAATACACTTGGGAAATAGACATAGGATTCAGTGAAAGTATTACATATTTTTTTATTTAAAAAATGTAGGCAGAGGAAACCTAGTGTTGAGACTGCTACTGCACTGCGTTATCAACTTTATGCCCAGTTTTGGAGACATCGGGTGGTGGTTTTGTGAAGAAAAACTTAACGCCGTGGTGTGTCCTGAGCGGAGTATAAAATAGTAATAGTATTAAAATATAATTGAAATATAATCTTATATGTTCATGTTGCTCTGTTGTCTAATTTTTTGAATCATATACTCTATATAGTGTAATACTATTACAATCAAGCTTACAACTACAATAAAAAATATATTAAAGTTTTTAAGTTCAAAATATATTTTTAAAGGTTTTAGAAACGAGACAAAAATAGCCTAGAACTGACATTGGTTAAGTCGGGAATATAAATTGATTTCAAATTGCAATCGCACTCAAGTTAACTAAAGCCCACTCTGTGTAATGCTTTACTTACGCTGTCGCAGTGAAAACGAATGCTTTGAACAAGAAAAACGTTAAAAAAATACATGAAAATTGTGCTTTTTTGGGTATAATTTGGGGATGGGGATGATTTAAACAAGACGGCAATGGATTTGATTTCCACTCTGGGAAAAAATCCCTTTCTGATAAGAAGACAAAGCGTAGCGTTGAGATACGCTACGGCTACGCAATAAGAAATGGTGTGTCTTAGTACTAGATTACCTCTGCCCACTCTGCTGTATACGGAATACAGCGTGAAGCAATGTGAAGCTTACAACTACTTAAAATTCACTTCCATTAAAAACATCTGTTGTCTATAGAATCTTTAAAGTGAAACAACTCGGTGTTTAACACCACAAAACATGGAACTAGCAGTCCCGCGAGCGCTTCCTATTATTACGCAATAAGTCAAAATAAATTACGTTACGCCAAACTTTAGGGGAGCATCGTCCCTGAGGATTAAATAAAATTGTCTCCAAATAGCTCCCTAATGAAATATAGTGTCCTGTCCCTACTCTACGAACATTATCCTACCAAATTCCAAAGCTTGATAAATATAGCACTTCGAGTTGTAAAGTGGCTTACCTCAAAAATTTGATATTTTTAGTTAACCTAGTGTAACGCTCCTCACTTTCCCCCGAATTCTGGAGGTGCTGCGTGTGGAATGATGTAACTCAACGCCGCGCAATACCTCGACACTAGAGCGAAGAAATAGAAATATTAGATATTTAATTTCCCTTAGTGGGAATCGAATCCACAACTTGTCGCGTTTATAATCACACGCTGGTTCTTTACTCGTGCAAACGGAATATTTTAGCACTAGGTTCCTAAGTTCCCTCTGCCAATCCTGCTATGTGCGGTATACAGCGTTGAGCTAATAAAAAAAATAAGTTACGCTATTTCGACACGAGGACAATTCATATATTATACACACATTCTGAGTACAAAGTTAGTAGGCTTAAGTGCTATTCTTCTTCTTTGATATATGATCACTACTTTATCTAAGTAACCTGTGATCGAGGTACTGCTTCTATATGGATAGCTAAGGAACTATTCTGATTCTATATGGATAGCTAAGGTACTATTCTGATCTCTGATTATGTTTTTATTTAACTACTTTTTGACTGCGACTTCGTCTATGTGGCTTAATGAAAGTAAATAAGAGTTGGTGTTTGCATTTTTTTTATTTTTCACGTGGTTAGTATAGGCAAGGGCAACCTGGGAATCTAGTGTTAAGACTGTCCGTACCCTATATTTCGCCGAATTCTTGAGGCATTCTGTGTTGAGTGGCGGAACAACGTCATGTGTTACCAGGGCGAGGAAATAAAAATATTAAATATTTCATTTCTTCGAGTGGGAATCGCACCCAAAACATGTCGCGTTTACGCTTATGATTCGGCGCCACGACTTGCCTGCATCATATTTGACTTATAATACATTCTAATTGCCGTAAACATTACGAAACCATTAATATGGTGCAATATAGTAAGAATATAGTTCATAGCCGTACCTAAAAAATTGACTATCCAGTTCAATAAGATTTTTCAATTCCAAGCAGTTCTGTTCTCCACTTTCCTTCCAACATTCAAGATATTGTGTGTTGAGTGACGGAAATCAACGTCGCGTTTTATCTCTTGAACAGAATGGGTAAAAAAAATCCCCAAGTGGAAATGTCACATCCGTCGCGTTTACATTCACACGCTATCTCAAAAACCTTAATCTTATAAGGGTCCTATAATGTTTCTTAATAAGTGTGAAGAAGATTTTTATAATTCGGACCAGTAGTTCCTAAGATAAGCGTGCTCAACCTAACAAACTATTCATCTTCATAATATTGATACATAATTTAGTACCTACAGTACATGCCGTATGGGTATGCCATATTCGAATGTGAGCTGCCCCAAAATAAAATATACACGTACATAAACATACGAGCAAAGAAGAGTTCAACTAATCGTTTAATTGCAAATCGTTGTTCCCACCCGACCCTTTAATTTCACTGAGTGCGTATACATTATTAATTTTGTTACGAATGTTTACCACCTTTGTCAGATTTTGTTATATGCTACGAGCTTCGGATGCTGTACTATAAAGTTTAGGTTGTAAGGCTTCATTGTCTAATGTAATTATATTTTTAGCTTAGCTCTATATCTCGCACATAACAGGTTAGGTAGAGGGAACTTGGGAACCTAGTGTTAACTGAATCCTGGAGGTATTACATGTTAAGTGGCGGAACTCAATTCCATGTTTTGCCTCGTTACTTTGCTCTGCAAAGAAATGAAAATATTAAATATTTAATTTCCTAGAGTGGAAAATGAACCGAGAACCTGTCGTATTCACAATCTCACGCTTGTGCCCCTGCACCTTATGCACCGAATGGCCTTGAAAGTTTAATAGATTTCTGAAAGTCACTTTCAACTATAACCAAATAAGTTTATCTAGATCGATCGTTTGATTTTACTACTGAATTAAGTTTATTATAGGAAATTAAGGCCGTTGTAATGTCTATAAATGCAAGGTTTGTTGGTTCGACTACCATTTGGGACCATTGAGATCAGCCAATCAACACGCAATATCTTAAAATTTTTGCACGCTGAGTTTCATGGTAATTCCCGCATAGGTATAGAAGGGTAGGTAGAGAGAATGAGGCTTAAATACTCTCCGACCACCACTTTTCGCCTCCCTTTCTAGACATTGCATGTTAATAGATCAAACTGACCGCCGACCTGTGCCTTGTTACCAGAGCAAGGGAAATCTATCAAAATTAATTCCTCAACTCAACATTTGCTCTTTTCAATACAAGGATTACAATTTCATGTATTTTTTTGTACAAGCACTTCCTACATTCGAACATTTAAATTTGAACCCACTATCAACTCTATATGAAACAAATCACAATTTTACTTTCATATCCTATATCTACTATGCACATATAGTTTGCATGTTAGCTTCCACTGGTTTTTCAATTAACATCGACGTAATGGAAGCCACGCTCTGTTGAATGCGTCGATACTATCACACCACTTTCATAATTCTTACAAATGGTTGACCTGGATAGCTTGTTTTCACCTGGGATTGGCCTTAAATACTTTATAATAATCTCATTTTCTATGTTCATATGTATTTATATAAAAATTGTTATAATTGCTGTTAGTGTGTTAGTTGGACTAATTGCCTTTATATGGGAGTCGTGGCGTCTATAGTGTCTTGGTCATATTTGCTTCGGATGAATTTATTGTTATAACATTTAAGTTTTTTATCAATTTTGATTTATTAAATTTAAGGTCTTATTATATGATTATTTATTCATTTATTTTACAATGCATTTACAGCATTGAGTTTTGTCCCTCAACACGCAATATTTTTAAAATTGAGAAAAAATGTGAAGTAGAAAATATAAAGATATTTTCTACATCGTATTAGAATAGACTTGGATTCTGCTCATGTATCAATATATCTAATTCAGCGGAAAATGGAAAACATAGGAATGCATCCGACAACCTATTTTCCTTACGAAGTAAGTTAATGGAAATTTCTCATATTGTCTTTATTTTTTATGTTTTAAAGTGCATTAAAAACAGGTATATCAAAAAAATTTAAATAAGTAAATTTACCGAAAATATATATTTTCATATAATTGTAAATTGACAGCATTGAATGACAGCATTCGACTGTAAACATAACGGTTTTTTTTTATTTTTAAAATAGGTACATCATCGTTCTAAATGAAGTGAATGCTATACTCGTATACCTAATGAAGATATTAAATAATTAATTTCCCCTAGCGGGAAAGGAATCCATAAAAATCGTGTTGTTTCAGCCACATGTTTGTGCTTCACCACGACGGTCTCAAAATAATATATTAAATAAAAAAATAAAAAAAATTAAATCGTCTTCACGCTTTATCCCACACACAAAAGGGTAGACAGAGATTGTGTGTTGAGTGCCGGAACTCAACATAGCGCTTTGCCTCGACACCAGAGCGATGAAATGCAAATAAATTTAAATATATATTTACAAATACATCTTCTCGACTGGGGATCGAACCCACAACTAGTCGCTTTTACAGTCACATATTTGTGCCCCTATTCCACAACTGGCCTTAAGCAGAATAGACAGAGAGATTTTAGTGTCAAGACACTACGTGTGCAGCTCTCCGCCAGAATTTGATACGTTTCGTGTTGAGAAGCATATCGTACGAGTAGGTAAGGAATAGTAAAATGATTTTTTCCGAGTGAGAAAACCGCGACAAGACGCTGTTCTGCACCACGTTTATATATTCGTAACAACCGTATTGGTAAATCTTTTACAAATAAATAAATAGTTGTTATTTATTACGTATTAGTCATCTGCAATATAGTTTCAGTGGATTTTAGCATATAAAATTAAAAATGAAAATCTAGTTTCTATATAAATTTCTAGAATTTTTACATGTGCACGCCGTTAAAGTATCACATCTTGCCCAATTTTTATTTAATTTTATTTTTTCAAAATTAAGATAATGGCATGTGCTCAATATATAAAATTATGCTCTGAACTTTTTGTTAAATTACAAAAAACAAACAAACAAAAATTACAAGCTTCATCTCTTTATTATATTAGTATAAATTTACATACCAATATTGTCACCACCTGAAATTGAATTTGCGATATTCTAACACAATCCTCACCATTATTTTTGTATTCAATTGAAAAAAAGTATTGTTTACATAAACACAACGATAGCTCCTTCGATCGCAGAATTAAAGCTTTAAGCTCTTTATGAAATACATACATTATCTATTCGCTTGTGGCTCTACAATTTGAATAATTGCGCCCGAGCGCCACCTACTGTTATTAAAAAATATGTATATAGGGTTCCTTGGGCATTTAATTAGGAATTTAAATTAAGAGTAATTTTATTGAACCTCTTTTAGCTTCACACTGTATCTCGTACATAGCAGGGCAATGAGAGGGAATCTCCGGGAATCTAGTATTAAACACTCCGTTCCCATTAAGACATTTCCGTTGCCTACTTTCCGCTGAATTCTTGAGATCTTATACAATTAATTAAAGTTGTTTTCAACTTCTCGCTGTCTTCTTCTTCCCGGCATTTCATAAATTAATAAAGCTAATTAGTTATTCTCCTGACAGGAAATTGAACCCTCCACCATCGTATTTACAGTATCACTGGCCTTAAATATATTGGTGAATTATAAAACTTTACATAAAAAATAATCAAAAGCAAATGCTACTTGGAATTCGTCCAACACACTTTAACTTGAACAAACACTAAGAAACACGGGTTCAAATCCGTTGTAGAAAATCTTTAATTTATAAGGCAAGTACCTCCCTAAATAATTCTGATGGAAACTATAGTAAATATTAAATACTGAACATTTGTTTGAGGCCGTCGTGGCCCAGCTGGCTGATTCTGAGTGCGATGGTTGTGGGTTCTATTATTCTTATTCAGGAGACTCATTAATGTAATTTTCCTTTCTCTAAAAACAACACAAAGAGCGTCGTTTATTATCCGCTATCCAACACGAATTGTCTCGAAAATTGTATTTTGCATGGGTAACGTACCGTCTTAACACAAGGTTCCTAGGCTAAAAGTATATAATTTTTTTGCTTAGCCATCACATAACAGGATAGGCAAAGGGAATCTGGGAACATTAAAACACCTCTATTTGCCACCTTCCGCAGAATTCTTGAACGACTATGAGCTTTTTTGTTATTACAATTTTAATAATCAGCTTCATTTTTTATAATCCCCCATCAGGGTAGGCAGAGGGAACCTAGTGTTAAGACACTCCGTTCCCCACTTTCTGCCGTATTCTGGAGGTATTGCGTGTTGAGTGGTAGAGCTCAACGCCGCGCTTAGACACCAGAGGGAAAAAATGGAAATATAAATTTAAGTAAAAAAATCATCTCCTCGAGTGGGGATCGAACCCACAACCAGCCGGTTTTACAGTCACACTTCGTAGCGCTACGCCACGACTGACGACTGACTGACTGACACGATGAATTCCAATTTTCAATTCAAAATGACTTTCATCGAAATAAATAGATCTACGGAACCCCTTTTCACCCGTTCTGACTCATTTCAATCCATTTTTTATTATTGAAAAGCCTCGTTTTTATAAAAACTCTCATTCATAAAACACCTCTTTAATATTATGCCGGGTCTATACGCTCCAATTAACCGACTTTAAAAAGAGTAATGAATTCCCGGGCATTTTAAAGACAAAAAGACGCGGTAATTGCTTATTTTCAAAATATTGCAATAATTTTGATGCAGGAATGCTTTTTTAGAAAAAAAAAATAACGTATTGGAATTTAGACCCTTTCTAGATAGATTTCAATGTTTAATTACATTTAAATATGTAGGTAGTATAAAAATATTTTTATATACTACATTTTACTGGACTTAGATTGAATTGAATTGGACTGATTGGAGATTTTACCGGTTTAACTAGGAAACGTAATTCAACACTATGTTATGAGCCGTCTACGCTGCTAAAAGTATTTTTTTACTAATAACTATTGATAATGTGTTTTAAAGTATGTAAATAACTCCATAAAATATAGTGACATGATAAAGCTCAACGTTTACCACAATGCTAGTTGTAAATCACCACAATAAATTCACTGATACAACGTCGTTGCGTGTTTAACGTGTTTAGCACTAGCAACCACTGCGCTGGCGTGAGGCCAACTGATAGGTATTGCTTAGGTACAATATTAGGACATGTTAAACACTATATTTTACTTCACTTAGGCTAACAAAGTGCGGCGAACAAGAAGTCGGCGGAGAGTGATAAATTATAACGGAGTGTGTTGACACTAGGCTCCCAGGTTCCCTCTGCCTACCCTACTTTGTGCGTGCGTCTACATTATTATTATGTTGTGGATGGATAGTAAGCATATAATCGTTAACAATACCTAATATCTATTAAAAATAATTACGCTACATAACTATTTATTATAATCTACATATTAACACAAATTGCCTATAAAAACTGCACTATCAGTTTCAATATTTCAGCAAGCATCTGCTGTTTTTGATACCTTAATAATTATTTTACGTAGTCAAGTTATATAGAAATGTCAGTAGTGTCAGTACTAAAGCAAGCTCCCACCGGCTCGGAAGGCAGTTTTGATGAGCACAGACGGCAAAATCTCAAATATTTGGCTGTAAACGTACATAGTGTGGAGTCGATTTCCACTCAGGAGTATGAGTCATGTTCATTTCCTCGCTCTGGTAAAAAGAAAAAACCGCCACTCATTACACTATGAGTCGATAATTGGGCGGTTCGTGGGAAATTAGGTTCCCTTTGCCTACTAGAGAATATATGCCAAAAACTACGTGAACAAAAAAATATAAAAAAAGACTTTAATGGTAAGCCGTAGGGTGAATAAATTATTTTTTACATATATCGCAAGAGCTTATAGTATAAGAGATGCAACAACTTCTCATCTCACTTTCCACCCGATTTTGAGACATTAAATATTGTGACGTGGAATGAAACCCTGTTTGGGTTTACGAAAATAGGGATATTAAATAATTCTTTGCTCATATGGGTATCGGACCTGTAACCATTGTGTTTCACATTGTTGTACATTGTTGTGCGCTGTGCCTTTGCGCCGCAATGGCCTAAAATATTTATTGTAGCTTACTTATTAGACTTATTAATCTATAACTATAATAAGCAATAATTCTTATTCAATATTTTAGTTTTACTGTAATCATCTTTAGAAATATAAGTTCCGACAATGTATTACAAGAAATTACATAGTGTAATTTCGAACTTATCTATGATAATTCCCATATATATTTGATTGAAATATTAATAAATCTTAAAAATATATAATTTTCTGTACGTATGTTTATCACATTATTCTTTCTAAGCGGCTGGGCAGATTTAAATGAAACTTGGATAGTGGAGAACGTAGTGTCTTTTGTCTTGGTACCAGAGCGAAGGAATGAAAATATTATATATTTTCATTCTCCGAGTGGGAATCGAACCCACAACCTTTCGCTTTAACAGTCACACGATTGTACCCCTCCGCCACGATTCAGCGTTCTCATCCCTATTGAAAATGTAGAGAAATTACTTAATTTAGTTAATTGGCTTATCTTAATTGTATGTATCTACACATACATATGTGTTGTAAGGGGTTAGGATGACCGATAGTTATTAAGGAGCGATCTATCATTATTTCCCATGATGTATTAAACATAAGCTACGATATAGCTTATATTGAGCTTATTCTTAGTTAGGACTTCGTGGCGAAATGGTACAGTGCGGGGAAAATATGTTATATTCATTTCTCCGTTATGGTACGGCTCAGCACGTACCGTTACGCATTCGGATACGTGATGAATAGCGGAACAGAACGCCGCGTTTTCTCTTTTTACCGGACCGTAGATATGATAATTTATTCCCCTAGTAGAAATTGAATTGTCGTTAAACCTCAGATACTATCAGCTGCTGGAGAAATAAAAAAATATTTTTTCATTATACTACAAGGAAAATGAAGAAAATCTTGTGATGCTCGACATTCTTTTTTATATTAATAACAAAATATTTTTTTTTTTTAGAATAAAAATTGACACAAAATTGTCCAGATACGGCTATAATCATATAAAATACAAAAATAACTTAATTTTACTTTTTCTATAACTGATATTTGTGATGGCTGTCAACAAGAAAAAATCTTTTTGCCATTTTCTTTTCAATAATCATAAATTAAATCTAAAAATAACTTACAATGCTTTGACGTAATCGGGAGAATGCTTGTGAAAATTTTATAAGGTTGGTAATTCAAGGTCTGTTTTCAATATAAGACGAAATGTATGTCATACGTAATAAATCAATAAATAAAATAAATCACCTTCACGCTGTATCCCGTACACAGCAGGGTAGGCAGAGGGAATCTAGTGTTTAGACACTTCGTTCCCCACTTTCTGCCGAATTCTGGAAGCATTGCGTGTTGAGTGGCAGAACTCAAAGTCGCGCTTAGCCTCGACACCAGAGCGAAGAAATGGAAATATAAATCCCCTCGAGTGGGGATGGAACACACAACCTGGATGGCTTTACAGTCACACTTCGTGCCACTGCGCCACGACTGGCCTTATACTTAACATTACAAAAATTATTAAGAAATTGAATTCCTGAGGCCGTAGTGGGTTCGATCCTCACTAGGGAGATTGATAATATTTAATTTTTTTAAATTTACCTGCACTGGTTTATAAACCAAAAAATTAAAGTTAGTTAATTAAACGCGACGATACGGGGTGCAACTTATCGCTATAAAATATGAAATATTTTGATAATAGAGTAGAAAGCGGAAAACGAAGTGTTTTATCACCCATAGATGTTAAAACACTCCATTCTCCGCTTCCATTTTATTACTGTTATATAAAATAATATTATGTATTACATTATTTCACTGTTGTAAAGTTTAATCGCTAGTACAACGAATACCTAAATCGTGAAACAATCTTGAATTGAGAAACTTCATCTTTATAGCCCAAAGGGATGACAATCTCGTATGATCGCAATTTACAAGAGTGACTATTTTACGATATATTCAAACAACTTTGAACACGAATTTGAACTATGAAACCCTTAAAATATAAAAATGAAGGCTTTTTGTGAATGTGCGGCCGAGTCTCTTTAAAAAGGTATAAGTACGAATTTATATTGTAAAATTACAAATATAAACGAATTTTAAATATATATAAGCAGCTTAGTCTTAGCCAACACGTAACACTCAAATTTGAGTGGATAGTGGAGATAAGGTCTTTTGTCTGGGTACCAGAGCTATGAAATGAAAATATTAATATATAATAATTCATATCTACGAGTGGGAATTGAACCCACAACCCGTCGCGTTCACAGTCACACGCTCGTGCCCCTGCGCCACGGGACCACTACTTGCCTCAAATATCTATTAAGTACCTATATAATGAAGGGGTACTTGTGTGAAACATCTGCCGCGCCTTTAATATAAATTATATGTAAATTGGAATATGCCCAAGTTTTGATTTATTGTTTCGATTAATATTTGTTTTATGTTGTTAATAATGCATTTAATAATGAAGTTGTTTGATAATAAGTTAAAAGGTTTTTAATAATATTTTGATATTGAAATGTGGTAATTAAGTATTACAAAGTTAATTAGTTCGAAAAAAAATCCTTGCGGTTGACTGTTAAAGACTGGCCACTTTACAAACTAAATCTAAATACATTCTACAGGCTGTTTAATTACTGAAAAAAATTGTTTCTTTCCATCAAAAAAAAACATTTAATTTCATATCTTTCTGTTACTAAACATGTAATGCGTCCAGAATTCGGCGGAACGTGGGGAACTGTCCTAACAAAAGGT
This sequence comes from Heliconius sara, assembly GCA_917862395.2. NCBI lineage: Eukaryota > Metazoa > Arthropoda > Insecta > Lepidoptera > Nymphalidae > Heliconius > Heliconius sara. Next base: position 417,133 of record OU860798.1, on the reverse strand, counting down.
TCCTAGGTTCCAGGAGACATTGTTTATGTGTTGATCACAGATTGAGAAAATTAAACTAAATAACTAACTTTCTTTAACACTTTAAAAATGTTTAAAAGTATTTAAAAATAATATTCTCTCTTGTCAAACGATAATTCTTAGTAATTATCTTTGGGTAGCGGAAATTTGTAAAAATCTCCCTACAGAGATGCTAACAACATAAGTTGTAACAAGCGTATAAGAATTTCGACGTAGCTCTATGAGAACGTATGGCTTAGTTGGTCAGGACAGTTTCCAAAGAGGCGCGGGTTCAAATCTCGCTACGTTCAAAGTTTTAAACGTTTTCTTAATAAGTAAAATGAAACTAATTTTAATTTCCCGGAGTGGAAATCGAACTCAGTCCGTTAGTCGCGTTTATCGCTGTCGCTGTACCGCTGTGCCACGACGGGGCTGGAAGCAATCATATTTATGTGAAATGGAAAATTCAAAATGATTGTATTCTAAGAAATCACGGCGAAAGATATTTTAGATTTCAAATCGATATTTAATTAAATAGAGCGCTCAGAGACGTGGCTGTATAAATATTTTTATTTGTTCTCATATTTTTATGTTTGTCAGAAATATTTTGTATCAATAAGACTTATTTTATTTAGTGAATAAATTATTTTCATTTTCTTGGTCTGGTAGACAAAGTACGGTGTTATGTTTCCCTTTTTAACACACTGGGCGGTGAATGGAGGCCTACTGCTATATGAAATCAAAGTCAAAGTCATCCGGCATCCTCTACACATATTAATAAATTTTATTGCTTGGTTAACCAGTCTGAGGCTAGTCGTGGCGCAGGAGCACAAAGTGTGACTGTAAACGCGAGAGGTTGTGGATTAGATCTCGACTCGAGGAAATGAAATATTTATTTAAATTTATATTTCCATTTCTTCGCTCTGGTGTCGAGGCAAAGCGCGGCTTTGAGTTCCGCCACTCAGCACGCAATGTTCCCCGAGTTCAGCGAAAGGTGGGGAACGGAGTGTCTTAACTCTTCCTGGTTTTTTAGGTTAGGTTTCCTCTGCCTACCCTGCTGTGTGGAGGATACAGCCTAAAGCTGATTTTTTTTGCTTACCCAGCAGAATAAAGAACCTACCTACCTGCCGTAATGTTAGTGGCGGAACACAACACCGCACTTATCTGTAAAGTATTTAAATTATAATTATTTATAGATGCAAAGCCATAGTGACAATGAAAATGAATTAAAATAGATAATTTCACTTTTAGAATTGATAACATTTAATATTGTAAATTGATTTTTTTACAATATATAAGATATCGATTTTCAAAAGCACTTCTTGGAACGCACCCTAACGTAGTTTAAGTATGTACATGACGAAGGTTAACGTCTTATGAAAAGATTTTGATATTTGTGAAATTTCAAGATCAAAATAAAAACATGTAAAAAGGAATGTGTTAAAGCGCCACTGAAACTGATGTAAAATATAATAATAAACCATAGTAATAATTGACTAATAAGTGCTACTGTAAGCACAACTGGTTGTGGATTCGGTTCCCGCCCATGCGTGTTGTCATTGCTGGCGATGTGACTCTACCAAACGTACTTTAGTCGCCTCTTACGACACTACCAATACCAGGATGATCCTATTCTAGGCCGGGATCACATGGCAATAAATTTGTCATGTGATGCCGGAATCGAACCCACAACCATATCAGTTAGAGTCCTCTAAGTTTTTAATATTAATAATCTTAAATTAACTCAATATATGTTGGCAATTTGAAGAGGTATATTTAATATTATATTTTTACAAAAGTGGTCTATAATTAATTAAAATTGTAATTTTGCTAAAGGAGCTTCTGAATTGGAATACAGTTATACCATGTTCTTTCATCTTAAGAAAACTCTTGCATCTTATAATATTAACAGTATGTAACTCGGTATTTGATTTATATTCACAAAGATATTTATTTAACTCGACTGGGGAGGTACTTATATTTCATACAACCTCGATCAAAATCTCGCCCCTGTGGTCGGATGAAAATAAACATGATTTGTGTTGAGTGGCGGAACACAACGGACCCGGTACCGACTGAGCTTTTTGCCTCGTTGCTAGAGCGAAGAAATGAAAGTATTAACTAAAAATAATTAATGCGTTCGAGTGGGGATCGAACCCGCAACCGACGCGTTACAGTCACACTCTTGTGCCCATGCGCCACGACAGCCTCAAGGTTTAATTAAATAAACTTAAAAAATAGTTTCATAAGCAACATTTTAGGTTTACTCTTTTTACATCTAAAATATATGAATACTTTTGTTTACTTATTCCTGATTTCGGAAACTTACGCTTTAAGTTGGATGGCGGAGCAAAAGAAATTAATGAAACCAGTCCTCCGAGTGGAAACGAGTAACTGGCTATTGCGTGTACTGTTAGACATTTGTCAACTCCATGGACATAGCTTTAACTTTTAACTTTAATTTTGTTGGAATACTTACAAATCGTGGCGCAGAGTCACAATCACGCGACTGACAAAACGCGATAAGTTGTGGGTTCTATTTCGGCTTAAGGAATTAAGGAAGGAAGGAAGGAATTATGAAATATCTCGCTCTGGTAAGCGTGGCGTTGAGATCCGCCACTCAACACTCAATGCCTCGAGAATTCAGCGGAAAATGGGAAACGGAAGTGTCTTACTGGGAGCGGGGTGCCTTAACACTACTTTCCCTGGTTTTCTCTGCCTATCTGCGGAATACAGCCTAAAGCTAAATAAAATACTATTTAAAATGATTAATCTGAATATCTAATGCATTCTATTCTAGTAAATAGCTTTGAATTATATTAAGTAACAAATCTATAAGCGAAATAAGGTCAGCAAATAAATCAAGACGCTACATGCTCAAGCAAACTATGTAGTAGCGTGAAGAAATGTACTACAACATACGGTTTTAAAGATTTTATATGTTGTAGTTTTATATAAAAAAATGTATATAAATTCTGTATAATATTGATATAATACAGATTTTTTAGCATTCTTTACTTACTGGCTCAAAAAGATGCCAAAATTGTTTTTGTCACGTTTACGTATAAACGTAATTCTACCAATAAAACTCTTCTGTTGTGAGTGAAGTGAAGTGTGAGTGACAGATAACAGACGAAGTTATATAATTTAGAAAGTTGAAATTTGGCATCTAGCAAATTAAGCTTGGCGTAAATTAAATGATGTATTTGGGAAGTATGCTTAGTAGTAACAGAAGATCTAGAGGAAGTGGATATGGAAAGACGCATTGCTACCGGTAACAGAGCAGGCGGTGTTTTAGCTGCATTGATGAGACGGTGATACATCAGCGTATCTGCACTTTTGGCACAATACGTTTTATAAGATAAATATAAATGTGAAAATGCAATTCGCAACTTAATCCGCAATGACAAGATACACAGAATGGCAGGTAGTAGCAAGGATGTCACGATGAGAACGTAGTTAGGCGATTTGGGCACATCACAAGAGAATGAATGATGAAAGGATGAGATACAAGAATTATTATGAGGCAGTAAAAGACCTCAGTTGATTGTGGATAGCTCAGTATCAATAATAATGGCGGAATGTCACATCAAAAGCATGACGCCCTTGACCCCCTGGCATGTAACATGGTGGACTCTGGTTACCCGGCTAGGGGTAAGAAAATGTGTGTCAGTGAGTTTAGAGAAAATTTATATTTTATATCAAAGTCTACATAAACAAAGTTTAAAGGGCGACAATTAGTAACAAAATATATAAATTATTAGCGTAAGAGCAGTATGTCCCCAAGTTGTTGTCATTCCAAACAGGCAGCAAGAAAGCATCGAGCTACGACTGCGGACTGAAACATTCCACAGTTAATTACAGCTAGTTTAGTTCTAATTACATGTATTTTAGATAATATAGCTTATTCCAATTGATATTAATATAAGATTTATAACTTCATATTATAAAATGTGACAGTTTGTTTGCTTGTAAGCGGTAATCTCAAGAACCACTGGTTCGAATTAAAAAATCTTATTGTCTTGGATAGTATCTTAACTCTCGGTTCCAGTACAGCGTGAAACTAAAAAAAAAATATTTTTTTAGCTAGTAGATGCTAGTAAATCTTTTCAATGATGTAATGCAAAAACTAGTTATCTTAATTTACTTTAAAAAGATGCTTAAGATTTCTGAAAATGTTCTTTTACTTATTTGGTTGGTTTCCTTCGAGACGGAAGCAAAATTATTTAGTATACTGCCGTTCTGCATAATGGTTAACCATTGAGCTAATGTAGAAATTAAATAAAATTAAACATGCTTAACTTGTTTGCTTGATTTTAAAAACGGTATAATCAAGGTCATTTTAGCGCAGTAGGACAACTTCTGGCTGTAAACACAAAGTTTGTGGATTCTGCAAAAATTTTTAAGTGCTATTCCACACTAAGAAATGAAAAAAAACTTATTTAGAAAACCTATATAGATGGTAAACCTATATAGAGGCCGGTCGTGGCGCAGCGGCACAAAGTGTGACTGTAAACCGACTGGTTGTGGGTCCCCACTCGAGGAGATGAAATATTTACTGAAATTTATATTTCCATTTCTTCGCTCTGGTGTCGAGGCAAAGCGCGGCATTGAGTTCTGCCACTTAACATGCAATGCCTCCGGAATTAGGCAGAAAGTGGGGAACCGAGTGTCTTTCACTACGTTCCCTCTGCCTACCCTGCAGTGTGCGGGAATACAGCGTGAAGCTGATTTATTTATTTTATATAGATGGTTTGTTGAACGGTTTCCAAGAGGCTCGGATTCAAATCCCGCTACGTTCAAAGTTTTTATACGTTATCTAAAAAAGTGGTTGTAGATTCGATAGCTGCCCGGGAGAATGAATTGTTTTCACTTCTCCGCTCTAGTAAGTTCGGTAAGACATAGTGCGGATTGGCAGTATCTTACACTAGGAGGATACGATATAGAAGAGTTACTGCTATATATCCCATACAACGTCAAACTAAAAATGTAAAAATGAACAAAAAAGCTTTTCTTAAATTTGGCTCAATGTCCAAATATATTAAAAATAATTTATACAAACTAGAAGTGTATCATAATTAATTTTATTTAAATTTAAGCATAAATTACATTTCTGGGTATCACTGTTAATACTATAATAGACGCTGTCTCATCAATGCGACATTTAAATGAGAAAGTCAAAATGAAATTAATATACCGACCAAATTAATTTATTATGGTCCCAAATGTAAAGACTCGGACAATTTCCACGGAAGGGAATCAATTTGAATATTAATTTATTAGGTTATTTTTAACCGACGAAAAAACTGGAGGAGGTTCAATATTTTTATTACAAATTTAAACAAATATAACGTACCGGGTTATGAACCTGCGCCAATTGGACATCGTTAAAACACTCTGGTAAATACTAAACCATTCAACTAAATCATTTTATCAAATATACTCGAAATTCTATTGTTTTTTATAAATATAATCAAAATAATTTTGTGACACAAGTTTTCATATATATAATTGTGATATTTTATACATTTAAATATAAATTATTAACTATAACTTACTTTAAACGTGTACATTCATAGGTATGTAATGCGATTTCTCAGTCAATTTTTATTAGATTTAGATTCAATAGATCTCTAAAATTATGGCGATTGTTTATTTTTAAATTATGACAATGATGTATGACTTACTCTTTTAAGATTTTAACTTACCTTAACTTAACGCTTTATCCCTAGCGGAGTAGTCAGAGCATCCCGAGTGCTGATCAAGCCCTTAACAATCATCTTTACAGTAACAAGCTCTCGTCAATTTTTTCATAAAACATTTATGTCGTTTTTTAAACTTCCGTACCCTTAACGAAGAAGGAACTCTTATAATATCACATTGTTATCTCTATGTTTGTCTTTCAAGAGCCTTTATCTCAGAACCCTTGGAGATATCGAGTTGAAATGAATTCAAACCATACATTCCGATGACATTCACACAAAGTGTAAAACGAAATCTTTTATTAAAAAAAAACAAGCATTCATACTGAATATCAATTACTTTAAATATTCAAAAGTATTTCGCAATCAATAAGGCTATCGAGTTATCGGTTTTATTATTAAATTGTAATGGCCGTGGCTTAGATGGTACTTGTATAAATAATTGCTTTATCAAAATTATATTTAATAGAAATTATTGAGGACTCGACAATTCGTTGAACTTTTTCTTTTATGAGTAATTGCACTTCTAATAGAAGTGAAATCTTATATGATTATAATCGTTATACTAATAGAAGCTGCTTATGCTATTTCCCGCATAGTACCGTAGACTGGCGCGTTGCAACCTAGTGAAAGGACTCTGTTATTATTTTTTCGCCTAATTTTCAAACTTTATTTTTTATTGCTTGCCATTCCATTTTCCTAGTTACTCTAGAGATGACTACAGATAAGAGGTAGACTCTTCGATAAACTCAAGCCGCAATGTTTCGTAAACAAATTCAAATTCAAATAATTTTATTCAAAATAAGAAGTTACATTCTACATTCTTTGAACGTCAAATAATTTACCACCAGTTCACAAAAGTTAATGCCTCGGACCTGAGAAGAACCGGCACAAGAAACTTAGCGGGCTCTTATTTTTTTAAAATCAATTTTAAACAAATACATATTTAATTATCTGTGACAATGATAACTTTGAAATAGACTGGAGCCAAATTTCTTTCCCAAGGCGTGTTATCATTTACAAAATCATTATGTTAGCATTTGTAATTTTATAATGTAAAGTTGTTTGACTAATATTTTATTGATAAACTTTATAATTCTCTCTTTGACTTTTGATTTTTAAATAATATTTTGTGAAGTCAAATGACGCCAATTTTGTTATAATTGTACTTGTCAAGATAGTTTTTGATTTGACTAATTTTAAAAATATAAAAGGCATTACATTAGCAGTGTGGATTCATTCTTTGCTTGTGCCTTGACAAGTACAATTCTATCTTAAGATTCAGTGGTGTATAAGAAGCAAATATATACGTGATAGAACTGAAGAGCTGTTTTTCTGTTATTTATAATACCCGAGGAGGCTTATAATTAATTTTGTAAAAACCTTTAACACACAAACGTCTTTTCACAATTTTTTAAAACGTGATATAGAAAACTTTCTCACGTTTTCTGGGATCCTATTGTAAAAGCGTACACATTATCAAGATTACCAAGATTATGTCTATTTCTAGTGTTAATATTATGAAAATAACCAATTTTGGTAAAATTATTAAATTTTCATCTCCTGAAAGACAAATAAGTTCAGGTGTCATTTATAAAATGCGAAAACAAATCAGATAAATATCGGAAATGATACTTGGTCCTTCGAGCCTGACTCTGTATATACTTCATTAAAATATTCCTAGAGCGTTAGAAGATCAACGAGTTCTTTCAAATATTGACAAGTTTTGGTGGGCTTATAACATTTTTTTTGAAGCTTGTTATCTCACAGTGACATAGTGTTTGACGTTAACCTCGATAGTTGTGGGTTTGATTACTACTCGAAGGAAGGAAAAAAGGTAGGAATTATTTTCATTTCTTTAGTCTGGTAACACGACACGCGGTGTTGCATTCCGTATCTCATCACGCTTTGTCTAGAGAATTGGAAGTAAAATGAGGTACAGAGTGTTTTAACATTAGGTTTTCTCTGCTTACTATGCTAACGAGAAGCTAATTAATCTATTCATATACAATTTCAATGTATATTGCAAAAAGTGATAAACTTGAAGTTATTTGTTTATTGTTTGTTTATAATAAATGAGATTGTCACGCCTGTATCACACAACTTTCATTTATTTTTTATATATTTTGTTTTCCTTAAGGAAAACATTTTAAATTGTTTTATAAATGATCTTTATCATATGTTGCACTGGCGCAGTAAAGTATCGCTACATTCCCTGCTGAGCAGAATAAAGCTGAAACTTGGCATTAATACGCAGCTTACGTACAATGCAATAATAATATGGTATGATCAAGCTGAATGACAGAACTTAACGTTGCGTTTTGTCCAGTTTATAGAATTAAGAAAATGAACATAACTCATTCCCGTGCGTGTAAGTTGAACCCATAACCATCACGTTTAAAGTCAAAAAAAATTTTTACATTTACTATTACACTTAAAGCATCTGAAGTGGGAAAAAGTGATTTTACATAATCTATGTACATTTTTTACGCTTCTTAGCGGCGACTTTGTGTTCCATCACTGTAATGAGACGTGTAACAAGGGTCCTCAAGTTATTAAACATTCGAAAAAACATTGCTGTATTTTATACGGACTTTTTTTATATTCTTCGATAAATTATAATGTATATAGATGAAGATGTAAGGAATATGAAACTTTTTTTTTTCTACAGGCAACCAGCGAACTCAAAAGAGTGTTAAAAGACTCCGTTGCCATTAAAACGCTTGCGTTCTCCACTTTCTGCCGAATTCTGAAGGCACTGAGGTGATGAGTGCAGGAACGCAACGCTCCGCTTTACCACGTTACTAGATCGAGAAAATAAAAATATTAAATATTTCATTACGTCGATTGGGAATCAAACCCATAACCTGTCACGTTTAACTGTTTCCTTTTTATATATTTATAATATTGTTAGCAAACTCAAACGAAAGAGGGAAGTTGCAGGTGAAAAGACTATAAAAGCAAAATGAAGTTGTGTCAATCTGGCCAGTTGCATGTAGACAACAGCTCTTTTTGGGAGGAAACTCGTATAAAGTATTATTATCGAGTGACAATTAATTATTTCGAAACATAAAGACCGTATATGTTTTTATTTAGACGTAACCCTCCTCTGATTTCAAAAACATTATATTTCACTATAATTTATGAATTTCCCTCAAATATAGCAGCAACCATAGCGCCAGTGTACATATTATAAGAAATGAAAAGACCTCGTTCTATTAATTTTGACGTTTCATTGTGGCAGCAAATTATATAAGAAGAAGATCTGCGTATTTACCTACATTTTAAATGTCTATAAGATGGAAATGAATTTCCTTTTGCGAGTTAATTATTATATATTTTTAATATAGCATTTCTCTTTGGATATGCTCCCTTTGGAAATTTTTTAGAGATTTTATGGTTAGCGCTGGATAACTTATGTAAACTAAAAAGTTCTATTAATGTTTATATATATTTATATCTTTTTTTATGATTGTGAGTAATAACTATAATTAATTATTATATTTACTCTCTTGTGTGTAGTCAAAATCGTAGGATTTCTGCATAAAACGGGAACAAAATATTTCTGCTGCACAATTTATACTCACTCTGGTAACGAGGCTAAGCTAACACGCAAATTCTTCCAGGATTCAGCGGAAAGTGAGGAAACATTTGTCTTAACACTAGATTCCCAGGTTCCCTCTTATTACCGTGATACCACGATAACGATACAACGTGAATGTAAAAAATATATATATTTTTAGATCTTTGCCGCAAATATCACAAAATGTCACCGTCTCATTTCAAGTGACAGTATACACATAATATATTAAGCTTTTGCAGGCAATTTAATACTTCAAAAGGGGTCACAATCGGTCATGTGGTAAAAATCACCCTTATCTAAAATATCATGACAGCTCAAAAGTTAGCAGAAAATTTTACGTACTTGTCGAGTACATTGTAAATGATATTTTCTACAAGCTGGCTTATTTTAGTGGTTGGGAATTTTAATTTGATACAGCAAGATGGCTTTGATGGATAGATGATGATGAAGATGGATAAGATTGTGAAATAATTTCTTACATATGCTAATAATTTAAAATGCAGGCATTTTGAAATTCTGTTTACAAAAATAACATGTCTTATCGCTCGATTTGAAAAATAAATTAACAGTATTTATTAGATCATTATTGAGCATTGCCAATATCTTATTAGCATTGCTTTAAGTAAAAAAAGAGAAAGAGAATAGAGAATAATAATAAAGACATAAGAGAATAAAACATCCGCTTCTATGGTAGCAATATACCAATCCTAACCAATCATAGTACACCAGGGTGCACCAGGGCTTAACTCTGAGGCCACATCCTATACCCGCCCCCATGGATGATGATGTATGTCGATGACAGTTCTTTATCTAGGCTTTATTCTGTAATATTAAATTAAGTTCTGCTTTTGTGTCTAATACGTATAAAATGTTGACCTTTATTTCTCATATACTCGTATTGCAAAATGCGATGGTGTCAGTATACCTATACAGGCGATGGGCACCTTAGTCACGCCCGACCTGGGTACACCGCTTCGCTACATATTGGCCTTCGCTATTTGGAATGCTTTACAAAGTTTTGTTTTGTCGGGTAATTGGCTAACTTTTTGATACCATATACTTGTGGTCATCGCTAGATATAGGTGAATATATATCTCTTCCCATGAACTTCTATAATAATTAGTTTATGGTGTAGAAAACACAATAGTAATTTATATTCATATTAACTTTGCACTACTTTTTACTGCATTCCATATACGGAGTATAGTATGGTAGATGGAGAAAACCTACTTCCTTCCGCTAATTTGTTGAAAGGTGAAATTTAGTATCGTGTTTTTTCTTGTTGGGAATTATATATATTCTCCTCCTATAAGGATTTCGTTTTTTTCTTTTTGAGGTGTAGAATCCTAAAACTGGATTAATAGTTTTAGATTGGATAACTATACTGTTATGCTGATATATTTAATATCGTAGATTAAATCCTTTACTAATTGATTTTATTTTACTTGTAAAAATTGTTGTATTTAATAGAATAATGTTGTATTTCCACAAATCTTTATCTATCATTTAGAAATTGCAAGCACTACGTGGATGCTTGAGAATTGACATTGGGGAATCCTAAATCTTGAAATTTCGATCTATTTTATCAACATATAATCTCGAGTTTTTTCAATCATCATACAAATAATAATTTACAAACTATATCAAACATTGAAAACTAAAGTTTTAGGCAATTAGGAAGTAGCAATTTTGTCGAACAACTTACTTTAAATTGATATAACTTCTTTATAGTAACAAAATAGTTGCTCTGCCTTGATGTTGCTCAACGGTCCCAGTGCTAGTCACAGTAGTCACAGTAGTAACAGTTTACAGTGCTAGTCCCATCATAATCGGTTCAGCTGGTCAGGAGATTACCTCAGTTTAACAGAGAGAAAGACGAGTAAACTAAATCTTGAAATCTTGAAATCTTGGTGCTCTTTATCAACATACAATCTTGAGTTTTTTCTATCATAAAAGAAATTTAAAGCTAAAGAATCAGCCAATTCAGTAAAATGATTGTATAAAATTACAGTTATAGCAATTAGTTAATTTGTCGAACTAAGTACTTTAAATTTATTAAACTTTTTTATTTATGAAGTGATTGTAATAATACAACCCCATATATTAACGAAAGCTTGCCAGAATCCAATAATGCAAATGATCAATAATGAAATGATGAATCAAAACTGCATTTAAATTGATTACACCGATCCAGAGATAAGTTCGAACAAACGCACAGACAAACAGACATTTTTTTTAAATTATTGCTTTGGTTTCTAATACAATATAAAGGCAACATTTTTTCTTATACATCTTCCATGTATAGAAACGGATTCTTTACGATTTCATTATCAGTATTTATCATTTGAGAAATAAAATATAATACATAAAAATTTTTCATATAATTTTTTATACTCGTATATATTTTATGCTGTAGAACATTTTGTAACAGAAGATGTATCGTTAAGTATAATTTTTCTGTAAATTTTAAGTTACATTTCAATTTAATAGCAAAATTGTATTTTCGAACCTAGAGATACGCTAGGTGTAACCCACATAAAATAAAAACCATGGCGCTTATAATCAAGCCAAAATATTAATAGATGCTATCAAAATCACCACACACATTATGTTCATACTGTATATGCTTCACGGTATAGAGTAAGCAGAGGGAACCTTGAAACGTCCCTATCTTACGGTGATTTTCGAGGCATTGCCTTGTAACCAGAACGATATAATTAAAATGTTAAATATTTAATTTCCCCGAGTATTAATCGAACTAACAGTCATCACTTACAGGCACACACTTGTGTTTCTGAGCGTTCTTTGTAACTCTTGTCTCAACTTATCCGTCTGTCCGTCTAACCGCGCCACTGCACCACGATGGTCTCAAGATATTTGACATCAATACTAATTCTGTATAGCAAATACTCTTTAAATTGGTAACATTTAGACTCACACGTGCCCCAGAAGCAACTACTCTATGAGGAACGCGAAATGCCGTTTGCTTCAATTTCCGAATCTAATATATTTCCAGGGCCGTTAGGGAATCTCATATTGCGAGGAAATAAAATACCCACAAGGCGTGTTTTAACATTAGCTTTATTACTTCCCTTTGAAAAATAATATTTAGTTTTTGTATGGGATTGGTGAGGGAGGCCGGTCCAAGGTGAATTAGTTCATGTTTATGTATGTGGATTTGATATTTTAGGCGGAAATCATAGGTTCGATACGATAACACAATTGTTACTTTTGCTTTGATTGGATAAAACTATAATTTATTATCGCAAAAGATACAATAGCACACAAAAAATATTATAATTAAATTAAAAATATAATAATATCATTATTATAAAAATAAATCCACTTCTACTTTTTAAAAATAATAATCAATTAAAAATTGAATATTTGAATCTATAATCATTTTTTCATATGAGTATATTAAAAGTTACCAACTGATTCATAACTTCCTATTTCTACTATATAACTAATAAGAACAAATTATTGAAAAATAATATTTCAACGAACTTCCGTTTCAAAGAGGTGACTTTGATTGATTTCTCATATTAAATTTTTCATTTCGGAAACGAGATTTTAATTTTTTCTGAAGAAAATATGAATGTCGGTATGAAAAATATATTCGAGATTAGCACGTTTAACCAAACAAACTCTTTAATTTTTTAACACATATCACTTAATTTAATCCTTATATATTGCGCGTTATTTTGTCTATCTAAAACTTTGAACCTCGAGACCTACAAACGCGACAGGTTGTGGGTCGCGTTGCCTCACTCTGGTAACGAGGCAAAGTGCGGCGTTGAATTCTACTACTTAACACGCAATGCCTTCAAATATGAACGGAGTGTCCTAACACTAGGTATCCAAGTCCAACTACCTTAGTCTATCCTGCTTTGTGCGGGATACAGTGTGAAGTTAAAACGAAGTAATATTTTGAATCTAAAGTTATCAAATCAATTTACTTGATCAACACTACTGAACAAATTTCAAGTAAACATTTCTAACTATACTATCGGATTGCGGTCTCCAATGTACATATGTATGTAAATTAGAATAATGATCATCTCTTTAGCATTGATGCGCTAATCAAGGGTTCTTGTTTACTACAAATACACTGTATTTGTAAGTATGTTATATAGCGCTCGGTATCACAGGAGGAAAACTTATTTAATATTATAATATGTCCGTCTGACAGGCGGCCGAGCGCCACAAAATGCTGACAAAGGAGAGATCGGGTGAAAAGCGCCGGTGGGAAAGGAATTTCTTCTGTTCCCACACTTATTATTCCATCGTGGAGTAGTTAAGTCGTAGGTTAAGATAGATTAATTTAGGTTTAAGCAGATTACTGTTTTTTTAACATTGAAGGCAGTAGTCTTAGATATAGTTTAGTTTTAGATTTAAATTGTACTTAAATTTAAAATTTACTTAATATAAGTTTACGTATAAAAATCGTATTTTCTTATCCCTCCAATAGCAGCCTACGTAACTAGTATGTAATGATTGTGATTACCTAAGATATTTTTTTTATAATTTCTCTTGTCTGGCCTTGGTAAGGCAAAACGTGGCATTGAGTCTCACCACTCAATACACAATGTCTCAAAATTGAGAACGAAATGCCTCAACACTGCCCTGCTATATGCTGTGGCTGTGCCCACAATCATTTTTGAGGGCTGGTTTTGACTCTGTTATAAAATACCTACTATAAATTATATAAATATTCTACAAAATTAAATTTAGGCCCTTTTTCTTATAAGAACATAGTGTACGTTATTATTCTCGTCTTACGATATAAACCTTAGAGTCTCATATGTGGAGCTTAAAACTACTTGTTAACAGAATACCTAGTAATATCCTTGTACTAAGATAAGCTTTGTAACTAAAGTGATTGTCTGATCATCTTTAGCGTTTCACAAGCTCTATCTATATGGATTTGTTGACGTACGCCTGATACTTTAAAAATAGAGTGTTAATTCAAATGTTATATGAGATAATTGTTTTTCCTGAGACCTAACGTCAAGACACTCCGTTCCCATGAAATACTTGCATTCCCCAATTCTAGAGACATTGCCTGTTGAGTAGTGAAACTTAACGCTGCATTTTCACTAGATATTCTGTATAAAAAGTCAAATGTTATATGAGTAAGAATTGATATTATACACGATTTTTGATTAAAGAATAAAAAGAAAGTATAAAGAGAGAACTTAGTGTTAGGAAACACTATTCTCAACTACAACAACCAGTTTTCGAGGTACGTGAGTGGCGAAACTTAACGCCACGACACGCTTTTTGTTTATCAGTGCAGGGAAAGTCAAATTCCTAGAGTTATAAAAAATAATGAGCTTAACGAGCGACGTCCACCACTGAGCGGAGAAATGATTATAAAGAATTTCTCCACGTGGGAACTGAACACCAGGCGACGCTACAGGACTTGAAAAGATGCAATTGGACAAGACGTATACTTACATGCCGAATTTGAACGTTCTATACGTTAAGGGGTGAATTAAGGAAGGAGCATTAAGAAAGGATTTCTCGAAATTCCTTTGCGCTAATAAAGTCCACTCAACCAAAACTGCGAGCGACAACTAGTATGCGTATAATTAATTCCTTTATTTTATATATAGGTACTCATTTGAAGTTGCAACAGCGACATAAAGCAAACAAAGCCAGCTGTTTTGTTAGAAATTAGACAAAGCTCTAAAAGCTTAACTACTATCTGTTGACAAACATTCGCGTTGAAGAGTAATATAAATGTGAGTTTAAATTAAATAGTAAATTTATATATATTTTTCGTTTCAGGCTGTATTCCCTACATAGCAAGGTAGGCAAAGAAACCTGGGAACCTAGTGTTAGGATACTTCCTCTCCATTAAACAATTTCTGTTCCGCTTTCCACCGAATTCTGGACGTATGGCTTGTTAAATGACAGAACAGAACGCCGCGCTTTACCTGGTTTTTACATCAAAGTAACATAAAATAAAATAAATAAATAAATGGACACAAAATGTGACAGTAAAACCAACTGGTTGTGGGTTCAATTCCCACTCGAAATTTAAGTAAATATTTCATCTTTTTACTATCATCAATTCATCTATTTACTTAAATTTTCATTTCCGTTTACACTGGTGTCGAGGCAAAGCGTGTAGTTGAGTTCTGCCACTCAACACGCAATGCCTCCAAAATTCGCACATCATCCCGCACATATCAGGGTATGTAGAGAACACTTAGTGCTAAGCCCTTGTTATCAAAGCGAACAAAAGAAAATATTTCATTTCCCCGAGGTTCTGCCGGCAGGGAATCAAACTCACAACCGTCTCAATGCCGCTGCGCCACGACGCTTTTAATATAATTACTCATTGTATGAAATGCATCGACATTACCGGCGTCTGTTTGTGTCCGTGTAATGAACCGATGTATTCAACAATACTGTGTTTACTTTAGTTTATGTGATGACAATGAAAAGATACGCTTCGTTTAATTAATCTATATATCGGTTTTATAATTTTATGAATATTTACATAGCAAGATGGGTAGAGGAAACTTGGAAACCCAGTTCACACTCTGTTCATATTAAGACAATTCCGTACCCCAATTTCCGCTTTTAATATTTCTTTATTTTTCGCATTCTAGGCAAATATTATAATGACGCCTATCTATATTTTTTACTCATTTATTTAAACGACGAAAATTATGAAAAAAAGTAACAAGAAAAAAGAGTCTGAAAAAAAACCAAAATAAAAAGAATAAATTAGTACTGCAACAGATAAAAAAAGATAATCGTACAGTTTAATTCAATTAACATAGAAATATACTTTTTATTTAAATATAGAAAAAGTAGCTTTGGTTTCTTCTATCAATACGTAAGCCGAAGCTATCATTATCTCTCTGTGTAATATGTTGGTTGCGGGTTCGATATCACTGTAAATAGTCAGAGAATGAATTCTTGTATTCTATCCTATCTTCATTCTTCTCTTCTCATTCAATGAAATTAATTAATATAATTCCCCCGGTTTTTTTCAAAGACAGAGCATGACGTTGTATTATTACTCATTGTATAAAAAATACGGACAGAAAGTGTAGAACGCTCAGTTCTCTCCTGACTCACAACTTTATTAATAAATAGTCAAATATACATATATGTATATTTTATATCCTCTCTTCCGCGTACCCGTAAGAGAGGATATCCTCAAATTGTGAGGACGATAAACTGAGAATATGAAGACGAGACGAGACAGAAAAAGAGATTTTACGTTTAGTTCAAGCACACTAAGCTGCGGGCTGCGACTAGCACAATATAAACTGTAAGTATCTTATACGATACGTTAAATGAGATATATTAAGACAATATATAATATTGTTCTGTTAATTAATTGCGCCGGATCAGGATTAAGCGTCCGTAGAGAGTAGTGTTGAGGAAGAAATATTGCGTCAAATCAATTAATAAATTCATTATACGAATTGTATTAAAAGCTTGAGAAATAAGCTCGATTTGTGTATCATTTACTTTGTAAGACAAAAATAGATAATAGTGCCCCAATTTATAGTTTTGGTTCTAGGTTCTATATTTGTTGACAATATAGTTTCGTATGTTTGTCCCTCGATTCTCGGACCTTAATGTGCACTGATTTTGAAGTTTTTATTTATTTCAAAGAAAACACTTTCCTGTTGGTCCCATTATCATAAAATTAACTGAAGAGAAATTCTCATGGAAATCGGCGTAATCTCTGTTGCATATAATTTTTTATCGTCATCTTCAGATGATTTTAGTAATATGTGCTGTGTGATCCCGGCCTAGAATAGGATCATCCTGGTACTGGTGGTGCCATAAGAGGCGACATAAGAGGTGTGGTAGAGTCACGTCGCCAGCAATGGTAACACGCATGGGCAGACTCGACCGGATCATTACCACCCCCGGCATTTAAAACCGGCGTTGAGTAGTGGCTTTACGCCACTGCGTTTCGCATCACCTGTAGCTTCTCTGGCATTGCACGGGGCCGTGGGCGGCGGTAGTTACTTAACATCAGGTGACCCGAACGGTCGCTTGCCTTATCTTTTCTATAAAAAAATGTCCCATTAAGTTGACCCAACTCCTTAACGATTCGGAGTTAGGGGAAAATCTTTTTAATATTGTAGGACTTATAGAAGGCTACTTGAATACTATTAAGTTAGGATTGATGATTGTTGGTATAATTCCTCAATTACTCATTTTTAAGTTGTGTCTCTATACTTGCCCATATTAACTTATTCATTTTATAAAGATTAATAAATATATTAAATGACAATGACAATGTATTTATTAATTGATGCGCCGATGGAAATGTTAAAACTAACATCAATAACATAAAATTTTAAACACGACTTCAAAAAGAAGGAGTTCAACGTTTTGCAATGATTGATTAGGTGATTTTAAGTAAACACAATAAATGTGTTCTGCTAAATTATAATTCTTAGCAAATATCTTTTGGTAGCGGAAATTTATAAAAATCTTCCTACAGAGATGCCTACAATATCAATATGTTGTAACTAACGTGTAAGACTTTTATTGTATTTATTTTATATCCGAGCATTTCTAAGGCATTCGATAATAAAATGTTTTTTTGTGTATACAATATAAAAACGTTCGTCGTTTGGTTCCGCCGCTCAACATCCATTTATTCTTAATGGAACGGAAATTTCATCAAATTGACTTAACTACTAAACTGATTTTGATCGTCCTTGAATCGTCCCCTAAGTTGGTATAAACAAATCAAAAACATTCACCTCGATATAATTTCCAGTTTCCGGGAAACCTGTGGAGAAACAAAAATACTCACAAAATTTTGAAAATGTACTTGGAAACTTAAATAGATCATCACATTCAATATCACATACATACGAGTACATGCCAAACTGACAACCTCTTATTAAAATCGTTAAAATATAAAACATTTAATCGACTTTTAAGTTCATTTAAATGGCTTGATAAAGATTTAATAGATTTAATAAGCCTGCCTCATCAGGAAATACCTGACGTAAAGTTACATTATTGCTACTATGTAAATGTATAGCGACCACGGTCACAGTACAAACTCCTAGACGTAAAAAGATGCCATTTGACATGTCCTTTTAGGTAGGTGTTTGATCTTGAAGTTGTTAACTAATGAAATATTCGAAATTCGAATCGAAATTCGGGAATCGATTCCTTGGTAATAAGACAAATTAATATTTTATGTTTTAGATTCGTAAAGTCGCAAATGACGTTGCGCGCGACGCCGAATATTTATACGATCTTGTCGTCTCCCCAACAATTTTTTCTTAGAATCTACTTAATCCTCATTACATTCACCACTTTTTGTCTGAACGGAGACCATGTTTTGCGTGGCGGACACTAGGACTAAATCAAATCAAAACATTTTGTTTTGGCGTTTTATCATATAGGTTTCTTATTCAATACGATCGTATCATTTGTTGTAAATCTTTGAATTGGGTGGAATATTTTAAAATATTTTTTTTAATTGAGTACTACTTTAAAAACCAATGTATCAAAGTATTATTTTATAAGCTAGGATATAAACCACAACATACATTCTCGACTTATAAGTCGACGCACGTATTAGTATTGTTAGTTAAATTTCAGGGACTTATATACATGATAGTATTATATATTATGTAATTATTATAATAAAATATAATTAATTTGTCGTCCAGACTACCTAAAACGATAATAAACACTTCTGGAAATCCGTTTTCGATTATATTATCAAAAACAAAAAATATTTTTACAATCCAACGAACGTAGTAAATGCGTACGCGGATCTTTTTAGAATATTTTTAGTGGACTGCTCTATTAAATTATTTAAATGAAATCAACATAATAAATATCGTTAAAACCATTTTAGTACTAAATATTTAAAAAACTGACTAGCAAAGAAAAAAAAACACGCTTTTAAACGTAAAGTTCTACAAGTGCTATAGAATATTCTTGGAGTTATAAATTGTATGAGCCTAACATGCAGTGGCTACAAAAAAAACATGCAGTGGCTTACTGGTCACAAGTGGCTAGTGGCTTACTAGTCACAATCTCAAGAGTCCAACTATTCAGGTCTTGGTTTCGTCATCTTCAGATTTATAATTATTACAAGTGGTACAAATTCAGTTTTTTAGAAGTCATTACATAGTAACATATTGTAAGTAATAGAAACCTCTATTATAATGACACTTCCTTACGACGAGGTCTGTTTGTGATCGTTTGTGTGATCATACACCTTTACTTTACTATATCATACCAACCAAATAATTATATTATATGCACCGCGAAGTCGAAAGATGAGATTCAAGTAAAAGTTTTAAGTGGACCAGTAGAAATTCGGCAAGAATTCTTATAAAGGAACTTTTTGGCTATAACTCATTCATGTTAACGAGATGTTGTGGATCTATGCAAACACCGAACAATATTTTTGTTTTATGGCCGCTGTTTTCAATATTAACTTTAAAAGTTTCAGAGTCATAACTAACCTAAAAATTCTAATATTACTTTGTTGGAGTTTGTGGATCTGGGGAATATTGTGTATGTAAGGCTTCTTGATAGCCTATTGTAGGGAGCTAGATAATAAGTGGAGTAGCATAGAATAATTGCATTTCATAGTAATAGAATTGTGGTACGTAAGAATTCTACTCTTTCCACGTTATCTAGAAAATACTTCAAAGGTCTTTTCATGCAAATCGTTTACAATTTTATATTCATGGAGGGAAGAGCTGAGAAATTAAAAGGGCCGGTAATACTACACTTGGGTCGCAAGTCCAGCTACTGCTCCGAGCTCCTCACACTGCAACACGAAGGGCACGTTGAAGCCATGGAAATCTTACAGTTTCTTTTTTAGTTGAAGAAAAAAATAAGCAACCATTAGTTTCATGTCAAGATCTAGAGTAGTTTGTCTAGTTTGTGATTTAGAGTAGTACAGTGATGGATAAAAAAATATAATTACATTTTTTTTCTTATGCGTTTATCATAAAGACTATATATATTTTTTAGAGGATATCAAAAAAAAAATTAAAGAGATGTACGAGTATATGAAATAGTTATTATTTTAATTATTGGTATACTTAATATCAATACAATTTTATGCAGATAAATTAGTAGTAAGAGTTAGCAGTTAAATGAGTAGTAGAATTAGTTGAGGCCAGTCGTGGCGTAGCGGCACAAAGTGTAACCGTCTGGTTGTGTGTTCGTTCACACGCTCGTGCCCCTGTACCTCGACTGGCCTCAGAATTGTCATTAATAGAAAAAATTACAAAAATACATTTAAAAAGAGGACACATGGACAGGGACAAAAACTTTGTAATTTTTTCTTTCATAAAAAAAACCTTAATTTCTTTCATTTAAAGTAGGACAATAAAAAAAACAAAAATAACTTTGTATTATCAAAATTTGAAAATCTTCTATCGCGTAAAAAATATGAAAATGTGAAATTTGTAAGAAAAGCTAGATCAGTCTGAGTTATCTCAAGCGTAGTATCGGCTTGTCATATACTAAATAGGACAGCAAATTGCTCGTATCGATCCCGCAAGCCGATGGACGATGAGCTATTTTCTATTTAGATATTGGAAAAATATGAACTATTAGTGTCTGTTTTAGGTTAGTTAATGTCAGTATTGTCAGTAAGATATCAAAGTCATTAATGATATAATGGCAATTAGAAAATGGAGGCAGTCTTAGCGCAGAGTCTGATAGTAAACGCAACTATTGCGGGTTCCATCCCCACTCGGGCAATGAATTATTTACATTTCTTCGCTCTGGTAACAAGATAAAGCGCGGCGTTGTCTCGAAAATTAGGCAATGCGTGAACGGAGAGTTTTAACACTAAATTGATTATGCTTGCAATACATCATGCAATATGCAGCTAAAAAAATACTATAAAGCACACCTGTCTATTTACAACGGTGTAGAAAATCTCCTGCGTATTTGTCACGGCTCATTGAACTCGCTATCACCTTAGTGGAAATCGATCCTGAAAATTATTATTATAAAAAACTAAATTGGGTCAAATCTCACAGTAGGAGATAATTTTCTTTTGAGCTTTATTTTTTTTAAGTTAATGCAGGAATCCCCGTTATCCACTTTCTTTGTAGTATGTAAATATTAAATAAATCGCGCGGTACATTGCTAAATCCAAAGTAACGTTTACATGAAATGCGAACTAGATTAAATAAATGAAAATAGTTTTAAATATGCATCGAATCGACGACGTGCATTTCTCCATTTGATCATACTCCATTTTACAATATGCGAGTATATAGGCATAAAAAATAAATTCAGCTAAGTAAAGATCGTCGTAGCGCAGCGGCACGTCCGCTCACTGTAAACGTTTAGTTGATGAGTTGAGTCATATCATTTGCGTGTCACGTCGAGTACCGTCACTCCCCTTTGCCCACTTAGTTATTTGCTCAGCATGAATCTATAAAAAAATCAATTTAAGTTAGTTTTCACATCAGCTTTGGCCTGGTATTTGTAAGATAGAATTTTTCTAGCTTCTAAAGCACGACACGTCGCGTTCCCAACATAAAAGTAACTTATACTGGACCTTCCAATACCAATAACCATTGAAGGCGAGATCTGTTTCTGTGTAACTCCCTTCGTTCTTATAATGTAAGGGATAGAGCCTTTTACCAGAGGGTTCCAGTATAAAAGTAATTTATATATATTTCAATTGATATACATAAATCACGAATGACGTGTAGTGCCTAGTGGATTATAGTGATCGATTGTGAGGAGGTTGTAAGTTCAAGTTTTATATTATTGTATGTGTTTATATAAAACGGAGGACGATTTTCTTTTTTTTGGTTGTATGTATTTGTATGTATGTTACGCGATTACTTCGTCAATTACGGATGTATTTTGATGATTCTTTTTTTTATATGTTAAATCATGTGCTAAGGTGATACTAGATAAATAGTTATAGATATATAGGTCATAGATTTAGCTTATTTTAATATTTAAAAAAAATCTATGATAGATGATGTTCTACGATTAGAACATTAGCATTGATCCTTGGAATATAAAGACAATAATTGACAATAGAAAAATATAATACTTGCACAAGCGACTCCGTTCTTTTTACATTTACATAGTAGGTTAGGCAGATGGAAATAAGCGTTAAGATGCTTCATTCCCTACTTACCGTTCAATTTCCGTGCCACAGCGTGTTACGTATCCGAACTCAACGCTCGCTTCCGAGTCAGAGAAATGACTATAATTATAATATAATAATTACTCCAAGCGATCAAACCCACAACCATCGTGTCAGACGTTGCTCCATTGCTTACATCGTAATAAGTGTTATTAATATATATAATTTACTCTTTTCTAATTATCTATATGGCGGCTAATTTATAAAGATAAATACATCCAATGTATCAAGAATATCGGTCATCTTTCACTCGCACCAAACTACACGATGGTAATTAATTACATCTGCAAAGGAGAGATAATATTTGACCGAAAGTATAAGGTGGAGTGGAGTTTATAGTAGCAGGTTCTATTTCTGCTAAACTATATTTATAAGGAATTATAAAAAATATACGTATGTATGTGCTTAAAACGCGATATTTGTGTGATGATCCCGAATCAGGAGAAGTTTCATATGCAGGAAAATAATTAATATGGGCGGAGAGTGGGGGGCGGAATATCTTAATATATTCCCACTATCTTTGCTGATATACATAAATGGGAGAAAGCATGAGTAATGAAAAAAAATCAATTTATTTAAAAAAATTTTTTGGGAATTGTTATAAGTGAATCCTTAGGTAAAAGATAGTATTTCCATAAATAAATAGAACCAAATGCCAAAACAAAAAAATCTACTATTTTTTGCCAGTAACGTAATGATGATAAGTCGTAACAAGTCAAAATCACCCGCAGTCATGGTGTTCGGCAGTTATCGCTGTATCCACTCCATTTGTCTCGATTCAGCCTTCTAACGATCAGATGCGAACTTTTACCTGCGGCTTCACTCCCATAGTCAAAGTCATTTTAGTTTATTTTTATTTTTTTTATTTTTATTATTTAAGTTTAGTGGGTAGTGGTATATATATATATATATATATATATATATATATATATATATATATATATATATATATATGCCTACCCTGCTGTATGCGGGATACATATACTCATATATAGCCTATTATAGCCTATATTTGATATTGAATTTGAAGGAGTAGTTTCTAAGATAAGAGCGTTCACCAAGCAAACTCTTCAGCTTATAGAGATATATGTAGATACTGCACAGGCGACTGAAAGCGATGACTACCTTTATCACGTTCCGAACCCACGTTCGAAACATGCAATGCATGCAACATTACGATATACACTCGATATTATTATTTTTGTTGAAATACCACCAGTTGATAGTGACTTGACATTTTTTTCTCTACCTACCCCACTAACCGAGATGAAATTTTAAGTTGAAATAACAAATATCAAGACGCCCCGGTAGCTTAAAAAAATTGTAGTTTCATTAAATGTACACTGACACTTCCATTAACACTCTCTCTTAACCTGAAATTTGACTCTTCTAGGCTGACACTCCTAAATAATAGGCGTGCCACTTCAAACTATATCAAAGTACTCTATCTAGAGTAGCGATATCGTTTACTAATATTAATTTCATATTTTTAATTTTGCTTAAACTATACGACTATTTATTTAATATTACACATTGCTTCCGTTTTCTAGTATATGTTAGCAGTAGTAATAATACACTCATAACAATTTCCCATGTATACATTTTTTAAAAATTGGGGTAGCGTCATCTTAATTTTCATAAAGAATTTTTATTATTTTTAGAAACAGTACAACCTGTGTTTATATAAATAACCTGAGCATTACTACCTAGATTCGAGTCAGTGGGGCTGTACAGAGACTATCTCTTTCATGTATGTTATCGTTATCAAAACAATATTTCGTTCGTCTACATTTGTGACAAAAATTTTGTTTCATTTTAGAAATTCATACGATGACACTAGAGTTAACTTTGCAGATAGTTGCTGCGAGTTTTGGATGAAATTCATACTTTACTTGGATTTTAAAATGTCAAAGAAATAATATAATATAAAATATACGCCATCATGGAAAAGTTGGTCGTTATGTGACTGATATCCCAAACTGCTTTTAAAATATTATTTAATAAATAATGCCTTGGCTCGTGATTTGTCTAGTGGTTAGAATCGTTTATAGTTGTGAACGTGAAGAACCCACAATCTTTTAGAGTTTCAGAGATAACAGTGTTAAGTATTATATTTATGCCATTAAAAGGTATCCCTTTAATAAAATATTTGCCATCAGAAGTTGTTCTTGTGTCAGTTATTTAGATAACTGAAAACTCGATAATATGACATTGTCATAACTCGAAGCTCGTCCGAAGAAAAGCCAAGAGCGCGTCCTATCTTCTTCTCCACTACAACTGCGAACTAGTTATAATAAAAGGAAGAAAGAGTACGGGCACCGCCCCGCCACTACACCGTGAATTCCTACCAGACTGCGGCTGCAACTGTTTTTTTTTTTTATGGAAAAAGACACGGCAAACGAGCGTGCGGGTCACCTGATGGTAAGTGATTACCACCGCCCACGACCCCGTGCAACCCCAGAGGAGCTACAGGTGCGTTGCCGGCCTTTAAGATGGGTTGGGCGCCGGGGCCCGGCATTACCTATGCGAAACGCAGTGGCATAAAGCCACTACTTCACGCCGGTTTTAAATGCCGGGGGTGATAATGATCCGGTCGAGTCTGCCCATGCGTGTTGCCATTGCTGGCGACTACTCTCTACTCTACCACATGTACTTTAGTCGCCTCTTACGACACCACCGGTACCAGGATGATCCTATTCTAGGCCGGGATCACACGGCACAGTTTTATTGGAACTCTACGGGACTTTTGTGTGTGATCATTCTGAAGGTACTTGTTACGCTTGTTTATAATAAGATTGTATTAGAATGGTGATTCGTGATGTTGATTGATTTGTGAGATCAATATAAGTCGTTGGAACGAAAGCACTAACGTAAGGCGGCCGATATGTTAAATAAACGCACGGCACACACCCCACAGTCGTGTTTAGAACCGTAGGCGGATACTACTACATACACCAGAGTTCCAGGATATAAAATAGCACCACACACACCCGTATGAGACAGGCGGACACTACTACATACACCGGAGCTGGGACATAAAATAGCATCACACACCTACTAGTTGTATACCAAGTCGTATTCAATATATCAATGACCAACGCCATACAGGCATAGCTTACGTATCGCGAGCGTGCTGCGAGACGGCATCAGCCATGACATAGTTAATGTCATGGCTGATGCCGTCTCGCAGCAGCTTCCACGACGTGAAGCAACATTTAATATTATAATAATGGTCAAAGATCACTTTGGTCCTCAATATGTGTCGCCCCTACACGTATATTGCCTTTATAAGAAATTCGATCCTAAAAGATCGTGCCATCATAGACTTCGAATTATCATATTATATTCATTATACATTTGGTACGAGTCTTTATGTGCATCATACATATTAGTACCGTAGTACTTAAAAGTTCGACTCGACCGCTGCATTCCGAGCATCACCACCGCCTATATAGACAGAACGACGGTCGCGACACTCGGGACGACAGTACACGAATTCGTCTCGATAAATATGGTATAAAAATATATCGTTTATATTATTCATAATTAGCTATGTTATTTATGTGTATTGCCATACATATTTTTTTTAACTTATACCCAAGGTAAATACTGTTACAGTTAGCACATGCAATGGTTGTAGGTCCGATTTTATTTCGGAAGGCATGATATTTATAGTTTTTTTTATTTCCTTTGACTACCACAAATTGCGGCATTGAGTCAACAATCGATGTTTTTATAATTATTGTAAAGTATGGAAATAGAGTATTAGAGACACTCAATAATTAATGCTTCGTCATAACCGATGGTGTCTTAGGAATAGTACTCACAGTCTCCAGATTGAGCAACAACTTCTATTTAAAACAATGGTTCATTACCAGGAAAATGATACAAGAAAAGGAATATAAACTATCAAAATTCTAGAACGTTTTAATTACACGAAAATGTGTCGAATCCATTACTTGTGACATAGACAGCGAAACCAGGTCAAAAGTCATTAGTAACCAACATATGTATGCCAAAACGCTATAACACCTAGATGTCCTCATCACTACTGTACTAGTAATGCTTTATACCAGCAATTGTCGTCAAATTTTATGCTTTAATTTTGGCAGCGAAATGGTGAATGGTAGATGTTAGCGATTTACACGATTTTCTATCGTGGGAAGTTTCAAAACAATCAACGATTTGATTTATTCCGAAAATCTGAAATTGAAATAAAATGTTTTTTACCATTACTCTAGTTGTAGTGTTGTATTTTGCGACCTATAATACTACAATAACTTAAAAATTGACAGAAGTTTTTCCCGGCGTATATATGTCAAATAAATTTGAAAATTAAAAAAAAAGGGCAGAATGTAGAGAAAGGAGTGGCAGTAGATAAAGATAGTATCGAAAATATGCTCTTAAGTACTATAAAAATATTAATATTTTATTGTACAACGTTTAGGCTGTACTGCCATAATTTATATGTGTGTATGCATACATACATTCATATATAGGTATTAACATATTATGTATCTTTAGTAAAGTAAATGTGCGTAGAAAGTCCCAAGTATTGAAAGCGATTATTTAGTAGTGCCACAACGCTGACCGTATAATTTCCAAGATGGTCAACACGCCATAACCACATTATACACAAGATTGTACACAATGAAATTCCATATATAATGTTGTCTTCGATTTTTTATTGTTTCTAATGTAATACAAATATATTTTTTTATTTATTGATATTTTAAACTGCAAATTTTATAGCACATTACAGTTTCTTAACAGGAACGGAGTGTCTTAAAACTAGGTTCCCAGGTCCCTTTACCTAATCTGATATGTGCGGGATACAGAGTGAACCTGAAAGAAAGAAATGAAATCACCGTTTATGTGACAATGCTAAATCAAAACTTTGATTTTTAATATTATAATTTATACCTATAAAAATCGTATGAATTCGTCTCTTAACTTGCAAGATATATAAGAAAAAAATATACATTAGTGACCTTTATTAATGTAGTAGGAAACAAAACAATGATATATATTTTTTTGTCTGTTTGTCTATATATTAAAAAATTAAAAAAATAAAATTAAAGGGTCTGTCTTTAATATCAATATAGCTGTCTTTTCAAGTGCATATAGTTATTTACACGATACTAAATTAAGTAATTTCAACAATTTTGTCTGTCTGTCTCTCTATTTATCCGGACCAGCTGAACCGATTATTATGGGACTAACACTGAAAGATAAAGGGCTTTGTGGAGCAGCATAAAGGCCATTTTAATATAAAAAAAAGTTACATCAATTTAAGGTATGTTATACGACAAAATCCTACTTCCTGAAAGACTTATCTTATACAACTGTTATATTAAATTGTATAATTATTTAGGTTTCCATTTTTTGTTGTTTAATATTATTCATAAGTTGTTATTTGTATAATGATAAAAAAACTAGCCAAAATTTGACAAAAAAGTACATTTATAATATAACTAATTTTCATTTCCAAATACAGTATTTCTTTTACAAGAAATCTGATTCACTGATTACTTAGCGGAAGACTGACATGACTGACACTTTGTAACCACCACCTCAAAAGTTTTTGTATAAATTATAAGACAATCTAAAGCTAAGTTTTGATTGATTAATGTATTCTACACAAATTAAGCTAAATCTTTGGAAAAATGCGTTAAAATTATCAATCCTAGAAACTTTTTTGATAGTTTCCTAAGACTTAAATTCATGTTTTATTAACAAATAAAATAAGAACCGGCCAAGGGCGAGTCAAAGTGGTGGCGCACGAAGAATTCCTTCCATTATCTATAAAAACGGCAAAAAATTATGTCTGCTGTATGGGAGTCCTCTTAAATATTTATTTTAATAATTTATTTTAGTAGGTTTATGTTTTAATTTACTTACAGTGGTGATAGACGGACGGACAGTGGAGTCTTAGTAGTTGAGTCCCATTTTACTCCCTTTGGTAACGGAACCCGAATAAAAAAGTACCAATTGGAGTTTCTAGGTGTGAAGTATGCGTCACGTTTTATTTTTAAAATGAATAATAACTTAAAAAAATAATGACTTAAAAAATTAAGGTAATTTAGGACTTTAAAATTATGACTTAAAAAAATTAGGGTAATTAGGCTGTAGGATGGCTCCCATCCATTCTGTTTTAGTAGAAGATTTTAAAATGTAGGCGTATCTCTAGTCAAGTGAGATAAAGTGCGGCGTTTGGTTGTGCCATCAAAAATGAATTGTTGCTAAATGGGCGGAAGTGGAAAGCAAAATGATTTGTTGTTCAGTTCTTTATGTATTTCAAAGACAGGCATTTGTATAAAAATCCTTTCATATTATTTATCAATTTAAATTTATTATACTATAATACGGCGTTGATTTCCGCTATTTAATACGTAAAACGTCGAATCTGAGTGTAAAGGAGACGACGGACTGTCTTAACATTATGTTTTCACTGCCTATGCGTATATGCGGGATGCAGCGTAAACTGAGGATATTGAAATTTTTAAATAAATTAATAATTTTATAGTGCTAGTAATAAAAGCACTTTTGAATCATGAAGTTATATATAATTGAAGAAAGGAAGGCTAATAGATAAAGAATATTTAGATTTTGATTAGTATCGAGCGGTAGTCCCCTGACAAACTAACCTACAATAAATTTGACCTTTCAATTTCATCAATATACGCAAACATAAATTTTCGTAAATTAGTAAAAATCGATGATTGAACAACGTTTTCGAATAACAGAGCAATATCAGTTACAGTATTGAAAGGGATTCACTTGGATATGAATTTAATACGGCCATTATGGCAAAAGTTACAGCAAAATTGCCTCATATTGAATTTCACAAACAAAGAAATGGGCTGTTTTCCGACTTTAATCAAGAGATACCTCTATTGTTTTTTAGCTTTAACTTTTTACTGTATCCCACATGTAGTAGGGTAGACAGAGGGAACCTACTGTTAATACACTTTGTTCTCGATTTTCCGCCGAATTTTCAAGACATTGTGTGTTGAATATCGAAACTCAACGCCAGTGTTTGTTTTGTTACCAGAGCGAAGAAATGAAAATTTTAAATAACTAGCTACAGCTACACGCGGGGTAAACCCGGTGCGCGGTGCTACGCCATCAACTAAAATAAATTTGATAGTAAGTTATTACATATATTCAATTCACCCCAGAAACTCGTGGGCTCATGCACAACAACTTTGCTAAGGATCATCACATAATCAACTGCATAGTTTATGATTATACAACACACACACAGACGAATATTGATTTTTTATATAAACAAGATTCATTCTCCCGAGTGGAAATCAAATACGTTGTGTATTAACAATACGCTATGCTACTGCGCCACAGTGACGTATATTTTTTAAACGTTTTAGTATAGTTTGCGGATAGTGATTAAATTTGAGTATTGTGGGTAAGGTTTATTTTTCTTAGTAGTTTATTGTAGAACTTGTATATGTAACTTTTAGACTTCTTTGAAGCTTTAAATGTTTTTACTCAAAATTAAAAAAAAGAGAATCAGTTATACAACTGACATAATATATTCAATTTTTTTTTTATAATTTTTAAAATGTTATTTCACACTTTCAAATATAACATATTCTATATGTTGCTTTCTTACTATAGATTTACTATAGAAGTTTACTATAGATATCTGCATATACTGCATATCGAGCACCTTCGATATTCCGTTGCACATGTATGCTAAGTTGTAAACTTTATAAATCAATTTGTAGGTACCGTCAAGTTCGCAGTTTGAACTTGGCTCTACCTTGGTACTTGTTGCATTAGTCTGAAGCATTGTTTTCTTAGTTTAATTATATTAATAGATTTTCATTATTCAGCTCTTAATTAAAGATAGAATTATTATAAGATTGTATTTGTATTGCCGTGTGATCCCGGCCTAGAATAGGATCATCCTGGTACTGGTGGTGTCGTAAGAGGCGACTACAGTACGTGTGGTAGAGTCACGTCGCCAGCAATGGCAACACGCATGGGCAGACTCGACCGGATCACTACCACCCCCGGCATTTAAAACCAGCGTGAAGTAGTGGCTTTATGCCACTGCGTTTCGCATCAGGTAATGCCGGGCCCCGGCGCCCAACCCATCTTAAAAGCCGGCAACGCACCTGTAGCTCCTCTGGGGTTGCACGGGGCCGTGGGCGGCGGTAATCACTTACCATCAGGTGACCCGCACGCTCGTTTGCCGTGTCTTTTCCATAAAAAAAAAAAAAAAATTGTATTTTGAGTGACGTTAATAATATACTATCCTATATCTTATTCATTATGCGATGAGACAAAATGTAAACAAAGAAATTCTATTTCTCAAACTTTTATGTATTTTTTTATTTTTATTTAATTTATTTAACGTGGGGTTTTCTATACATAGCTGTACTGATCTTTCTTTTATTCTTATATATTATGTTCCGAAAACCTGACTCGCAAGATAAAAGAGATTGCAAATAATCTATATAATCAAGTACTAAAATAAACTAAAAAATGCTAAATTTACAAGTTTTATTAAAAGGTACTTTTAACTATGATGATATAACTAAATATATGTATTATTATTTTTTTATTAGAATTTCGAGTATTTTGTGGAACTATCACCACTAACGTTAAGGATGAATCGTTACACCACGGTATTTATTATATGATCAATTTTTTTCATCTTTTACTCTTTTCCTCTACATGGTCAATGCACCTTTGCTAAGCTTTTACTGTTTTAATTTTTTATCGCATTGGCTAGTGACAACTAAATTTAATTTTATTATTTATAGCAACTTGGGTCCATATTAATTATATGGGATTTAATCAACAGTTGTAAGGTGGAAGCCTTATCACTGTGATTCTCTTTTCATTTCATGAACGATATATGTATGTTTGGTAAATGTCTTTTTTTTTGCTTTATTTTTTAAAGTAATTAAGCTTTTACTTCAGTTTCGTTGAAGGATATGTTTTTCTCTTTCCGCCTGTAATTCATTTTTTTTAATTTGAAGATGCAGGACTCTTTTCTGTTCTTCTGAAACAATGTACCATATATTTTCCATGACAATAACAGAAAGAAGACCTACTTTTAATAGAATTTGGCCGAACTATTTCTCAAAGCTATAGAAATCTATTTCAGAATGATAGTCTAAAACAATACGAAATATCATAAAAACAAATTAACCAGAAAACAACTTATAACTTAATAAAATAAGAAATTTAATAAAAACAACAAAAGTAACGACGGAATTATAAAAATATCTTGAAATAGTACTCTCGTATCAACAGGTTGACTGATAGTGAAAATGGCAGATGTAATCTGGCGGATGACAATATATTTTAATACAAAATGTTCGCTTGTCGTAAGGTAACAAAAAATTATGAAAATAAGTTACATAATGTAAACTGTATAATTTATTTTCATGGTATTAAAATGTATCCAAGTTTGAGAACAAATTAGCTTTTGGGTGTTTTAACACGTCATATGTTTAAAAAATAATTTGTGTGCCTATGGTACCGTAAAATGGGGGGCTCTCCGCCTCTTTATTCCACAGTTGCACGCTGGGCCAAGGAGTTTAAGGTGGGTAGAACGTCAACAGAGGACGAACATCGCGGCCCATCCAAGTCCTCCACGGAAGACAACGTTAAAAAAGTTGAAGATGTTGTATTGGCAGACCGAAGAGTGACCAGAAAGAATGTAGCTGAGGTAACAGGGATCTAATATGGTAGTGTTCAATTGATCCTTGCGGAGACCGTTTTCGTTCGAATTGCATATGAAAACGAATTGCATATGAAAACGAATATATAATACATAAAATTTAAAGACTTGTGTTTACAGCCGTCTGCTACCGATGACGACTCATTATATAGCCACGTAGTGTTCATGATTCAATGTACCAATCTGTTGGCAAATACAGCATAGTAAAAGTATTATTATATCTTAATACTAGGTTCCCAGGTTCCCTCTGCCTACCCTGCATGGGGCTGGATGCAGCGTGAAGCTAGCGATCTTTAAATTACGCAACTGGCCGTCGCGGCTCAACAGAAAAGCGTCTGATACGACAAAAACTTTATGCGGGCTATGTAGGACATTTCTCATGTTACCCAAAAAAACCCAACGAAATTGTAATAACACAAAAATTCTGAAGGGAGGTTCAAATGTCCAAATGTTAATAGGTTTCTAAATGAAAGATAAAAAGTTTGGTAGCGCCAGACTCATGCTTTACATTTAGTATCCATTAATTTGCTGTTCCAGATTTAATACAATACTGTGAAAGTAGAACAGTGTGTGGGATACGCATTACAATAGTTTTATAGATTTAGTTTTTTTTTTTATTTTCGAATGCTTAAGTGACTTTTTATCTTTAAATTAGGTACAGAGAAAATATTAAAAAAAAACTGAGTCGCATAATGATACGTCAATTACCGTGCCTGGGTACTTATATCTCAAAAACGAAAATAAAAGATTTTTTTTCAATGTATATTGTACATGTTTCTTCCTTATTACTATTGATTATTAATTTTTCATTAATTAAACTATAGATGTAACCTAGTGGTAAGACACTCCGTTTCCCATTTTCCGCCAATTCTGGAGGTATAGCGTGTCCAGTAGTGGAATTAGACGCAGCCGCTTAGTTTTGGTATAAGACCGAAAAAATGGGAATATTAAATATATCATTTTAAGGCCAGACGTAGCACAGGATTACAAAGTGTTATGCGAATGGTTGTGGGTTCCATTCGGTTAGAAATGATTTTATGAATTACTCGGTTAAGTAGCAGATACAAGAATTCATTGATTTATTATTGACTTTAATGATTTGATGACATTTTTTGTATGAAATTTTATAATTTACTTTTTTATTAATTAAATATGAACTTAGGCATTTCTTTAAGTTTTTAGTCTACACTGGCCACTGGTCATCAACTTTCAGTTAATAATAGATTGCTAAAGGCTTTGTCGGTTGGACCTGGTTGTGTTATTACGTCTACGAGCAGGTCGATACAGCTATGTATATCGATTTCATGAAACTACTCTGTTATTAAAGATCCATCTTTCCACATTGTTTAAACATGATACGGGCTCTATAACTCAAAATTAATTTGCAAGAACTGTTTAATTTAGTTTTTTCCCGTTCCATTGAAAATTTACGAAAATTATCTCATGGTCATTCAGCTTCCTATTTCAAGTAGTTTCCGTTGTGGAACGGAAGACATTATATACATACCTATATCATATACATTAAGTTTACGAAAATACGGTAAACAAATTCTTCAATAAATATTATAGTATATAGCGGCCCACTCGCGGCTTCGCCCGCACATCCCTTATAATTATTTTATTATACTGTATTTGCCATAAAATAATCAATAAGGATTATAGAATCAGTATAATTTATACATACAAATATTTTCAGAAAGTGCAAGCACTACATGGCTACTTGTGAAGATGAAATCGGCGGCAAGGACTGCTGCGCTTATGCTTGCAGAATTATTTTAGATTTTTTTTTGGAGACTGTTATTCGCCACAGACTTTTGTTGTCCATGCCTTATTTGTTCTTAATTGATTATTAAAAATTTTATTTTTTCTTTTTAAAATGTGAAGTGGACGTTAATATCTTGAATGGTCTGCTTTTATCAAATCCGAGTTACTTTTGTCAAATCCGAGTTTTTTGGCCGTTGTTTATGTTGATTGCGGCGCAGTTAGTTGTTTTCGTAATAAATCTATTGCCTCGTCATCTCTATAGGAAATAGCCATTTTAATGTTGTGTTCCACTATATCAGTCACGGAACCTTCATTTGCCCGGCAAATGAACCTGCCGATAGCGTCTTCTTCGGCGTCAGTGTAGTAGATGCATCCTTTTGTATGCCTTGTTAAGGCATACAAAAAACGATTGCATGTGATATGCTGTCGTGTAGGGCGTTTTTAATGGCCTTAGTTTGGATGATTACTACAAACTCGTATGTAAGTCCCTGAGATTCGTTGATGGTCAGGGTGCGTGAGTTTCCCCCCTTTTCGTATCCTTTCCTGATTAGGTCCGCTTTTTCTGCTTGTTTATGGACCAGGTACAGAGTATTGGAGGAATCTATAGGGATGGAAACATCCGTATATCGCGACTTTCTCAAGAAGCGAGTTATCTGTCGGGCTGAGTAGATTCCGTTATAAACTTCGTTGAGCGCGTATGTCACGTGCATTGGACATCTATATGATCTCGCTAGCTCTTGACTGATGGCCGTCACGAGGTTTGGACCAATATAGTGCATATGGAAGAGGTTTAATCCGTCGATAAAGGGTAGTTGGTTTATGTCCCCGATAAGTATAAGTGTCTTGGTCTTTGATAATATGGCCGCCATTACGATTGCCCCAAAATGGTTCATTAGGGCCTCATCCACGAAAACTCTTGCGGGATTTTCTGTAAAACTATTTACCAGAATAGAGGCGATCGTTCGGACTTTGATTTTTACTCGTCCCTGGTGCAACTAAATGGGATCTTACTCCTGAGGTCCTCGGCTGCCTCAGTAGTTGTAGTTGCTACCAGATCTCTATCGGGGATGAAATTGTTGACCATCCAGGTGGACTTACCGCAGCCAGGAACGTCATTCACCCATTGTATGTCAGGTGGCTCCCAATGCTCCCAGATGCTTTATTATATTAATATAGATTATGTAATTATTTGTAGTATTAGTAGTAAAAAAGTGGTGAGAATGATGACCCTCCATCATGTACGCAGAAGTTGGCGACGGTGGACGATCGAAAAGAAGTATTCCATATCTCTGGTTACCCTGGTGGATTGAAGAAGATGCCAAATAGGTACATATATATAAAAAAATAGAAAAAGAAGTGACAAGCCGAGAATTATTGTATTAAATCATCTATATATTAAGTTGAAATATTTTCTTTACAGGAATACCAGAGCAAGATATAAAAACTACAAAACTACAAATTGTATATTACCTTAGAAGTCGTTATAACTTTTAAGAACGTGCGCTTCATAAGAGCATGTATGTGTATGGACCATAAATAATGTCGGGAAAAGGGGCATGCACTATATGTTTATAGATAAGTACAGGTTTATAGTAAAAGGACTTCAAATAGTTCTTTATCAGATTCCAAGCGTGACACTCCTCGGGGACACGTGTTGATTTTCAAACGTAAACTTTTATAGTAACAAGTAATATTTCATAGATTCCAACTAGGAAAATCCAAGTTCATGCTCATAAAAAACAAGAAATTGTGAAAAGAATGTAGTCCCACGATACAGTGTTATATACTGAAAGTACATAAGCTGACAATGTACCGAAGTAATACAATGATATTTGTCTTCAAGGCAAAATAGTAATATTATTTTTTATTTTTGATGTGATCACATTTTATAAATCGATTATAAAAAGCATTATTCCTTGTCACGTTCCGCCTGAGCTGAGCGTGCAAACGAGCACGCAGACCAAGTGATAGAGAGACAGGATCGGCCAACGCCAACAGGAACGCATGCATCACTTCATTGTTACATGTAATTAAAGAGCACATTGATACTTGCAATTTTCATAGAATTATTGTGACTGAACGATTGCAAATAATTTATCGAAAAAAAACAATTGTTTCCTTCTTTGCGTTATACATATAATTAAATTTAAGTCATAAAAGTATACAATTTTTAGTTATTTTTTTCTTATGATGCTAATGACAACTAGTTTTTGTTTTCTTGGCTTCACGCTACAGCGTAACCATATAGCAGGGTGAGGAGAAATAACAACTTTCAACTTACTGCATGCTCCGTTCTCCTAATAAATTCAAGACATTGAGTATTGAGTAATGGAACTTAAAGCTGAGTTTTAACGCCGCTAAATTTCGAAAATATCAAGTTTTTGTTGCTCTTAAATAAGTGACAAAGTTATTAAACTTTAGAGTTAATTGCTCAAAAATTGTTAGGTCATCGTGATGCAGTAAAATCTCCTCAGACTCATCAGTGTTAATAAATATTGTTGTTCGTTTACAGTCTTAAAAAAAAAAAAAAAAAAGTCTTTTATTTTTTATTATCAGTTGTTGGGTGCCACAGACTTTTGTCGTTGGGTGCCTTTTTTTGTTCTCGATTGGTTATTTAAGTTGTTGTTGTTGGTTTCTTTATGAAATGTAAAGTGAACATTTATATTTTGAATGGTCTGTGTTCTTTTTTTTTTTTTTTATGGAAAAGACACGGCAAACAAGCGTGCGGGTCACCTGATGGTAAGTGACTACCGCCGCCCACGGCCCCGTGCAACCCCAGAGGAGCTACAGGTGCGTTGCCGGCCTTTAAGATGGGTTGAGCGCCGGTGCCCGGCATTACCTGATGCGAAACGCAGTGGCATAAAGCCACTACTTCACGCCGGTTTTAAATGCCGGGGGTGGTAATGATCCGGTCGAGTCTGCCCATGCGTGTTACCATTGCTGGGGACGTGACTCTACCACACGTACTTTAGTCGCCTCTTACGACACCACCAGTACCAGGATGATCCTATTCTAGGCCGGGATCACACGGCAAGAAATTCTTTTTTGTCAATATTCGAGTTTTGTAGTTACGTTATATTTTTATTGCCTCCTCATCTTTGTAGGAAATAGCCATTTTGATGTTGTATTCCAATCAGTTAAGAAACCTTCATTTGCCCGGCGAATGGACCTGGCGATAGCGCTTTCCTCGGCGTCGGTGTAATGGATGCATCCTTTTGTATGTCTTGTTTGATATTTTGATATTTGATATATTTTGATGTGCTGTCGCGTAGGTCGTTTGTGATGGTCTTAGTTTGGATGATCACTACAGTATTTATACTTAGATTCTTTGAGATTCTTTGATGGTCAGGATGTGCGAGTTTCTCCCCTTTTCGTATCCTTTTCTAATAAGGTCCGCTTTCTTTCTTTTCTGTTTGTGTATGGACCAGGTACAGAGTATTGGGGGAATCTGTTGGAATCATTATTGAGATATTAGATTATATCCAGTGGACATCTATATGATCTCGCTAGCTCTTGACTGATGGCCGTCACGAGGTTTGGGCCGATATAATGCGTTTGAAAAAGGTTTATACTGTCGATAAAGGGTAATATCATGATTGCCCCAAAATGATTTATTAAAGTCTAAATGATTTATTAAATCCACAATAAGTCTTGCAAATATTCTACTACACTCTTTTCCAAAATAGAGCTGATCGTGCGGACTTCGATATTTACATCCCTGATACAACTTAAAGTTTACTACTACTTACTAGACTAGATAGTTGACCACCCAGGTGGACTTACACCGGACTGGTCACGGAACTTTCACGGCCTACCTGCACAGATTCTATCTAAATGACACCCCCTCGATATGCAAACTGAGGAAACGGCATTCCATGTTATACTGGAATGACCCTGGACACCCTTCCTCACTTTTGTCCTAGCAAACGTTGTCACAAAGTCTGCTAAGAGAAATAGCTCGACCACTCTGCCCGAGCTATATAGATGGCGCTGATGTTGGCGGTATTATTGTTGCTGTTATAGAACAGCAACAAAAGAAC
Organism: Heliconius sara; assembly: GCA_917862395.2. Taxonomy (NCBI): domain Eukaryota; kingdom Metazoa; phylum Arthropoda; class Insecta; order Lepidoptera; family Nymphalidae; genus Heliconius; species Heliconius sara. The sequence goes on along the minus strand of OU860798.1, from coordinate 379,170 downwards.
CGATTCTCACCCAAACCACCCAAGCACAACACGCAAATCAAGTTATTATAACACCATCAAACGTCGCCGCAGTCAATAAAACACCCACTCCAGGAAAAGTACCACCCGCAGTCCCTCTCGGGTGAAAAATGTGGGCCATGCCGGACGTTCTTCGCGGTCTGTTCAAGCCCCAGCCAAGTCCACCTACAGCCCCCGCCCATTGTGACCTTCCACAGATTATAAAGGAAAGGGCGGCGAGTGGGGCAGCAGGAAAGGAAAAGCGTAGCCCTCTTCATAGACAGCCCCAAGGGGTGTTTGAGCAAATGTTTTTCTCGTTGAGTTGTGGAACCCAACATGCAATTTTTAATTCAGCTGTAAGATTAACGGAAGCTTGACACTAGATTTTCTCTGATGCATATCAGAAAAATGTAGTAAAATAAAAAAACTACCAAAAATAAAAAATATATATTCATTTACATATAAATTAGTTTGTCTATACATGCGTGTAATGTTCATACACGTGCTTTATTTCTGAAGTTGGACACTTAATAGTTTGTATGGCTAAAGTAACGATCGAGTGAGAAACTTTTAACAATACTCAATTCACGCTACGAATGAAATCCTTCCAATAAATACAAGAACAAAACTACCAACTTTATTTTTCAGTGCAAAAATTTTACTTGGCGTTTTATATTTTTTTTTATATATATCATATAATTATATATATTTTCACTTTTAAAAATACGTCGGGAGATGCAATCAAGTTCCGAATTCTTGAAGCATTGTGTATTGGATGGCGGAGTTCACTTTACCTCATAACCATAGCAAGGAAATCAAAATGTTAAATAATTTATCTCCCTAAGTTCCCACTTGGCGTTTGGCACTAAGTTTGCGCCACGGCGTCCTCTTTACATATTTAGCTTTCCATAAGAAAAGTGTGATTACATCATAGATTCACGAAATGAGCTATGTATATTACTTTTTGTAGCAAAATGGTGTTGCCATGTCAGTGTTGCTGTTCAATTTGTGTTTTAAACGTTATGCCCAAGGAGTCAGACGAGCCCACAACGAAGTAATATACAGATAGCTGGTACGTCATACTTGGTATGTCATAGTAAGAATGAGGTGTCTAGGTAGTCTGGGCACGTCGTGAAAATGAGTGAATTATAATAGCTTTTTCTACGAAAGTTTCGACGGTAGATTCTGCAACGACACATGTCTATATAAATGCTATTAAAGATTATAACATTAAGGTAGTAGAGGCGGCGTGTAATTTAATAAGCTTAGTGGATTAACTTGGCTTTTATGTTGGTTTCCTCGTATTTTCTGTTCAAATCTACTTTTTATGAAATGCGACGACAAAATATTCTTATTTATACTACATTTACATGAGGTTTTAATTCCATAGTAGCGTAATAAGATTAACTTATTATAACGGTAGTCGTGGGTTTAACCACACTCGGGGGTATTATTATTCTCGAGAACAGAGTGTCGTGGCATTAGGCTTTCTCTGCTTACTTTTTTTAGTAAACATATATTGATTTTTGATTTCATCCTGCCAAGTTATTCGTAAGCTTAGCGAGAGTATTAGCAGATGGAACAGGTACTTTGGCTTAAATGTCAATACTAGCTAATCACAAGCCATGTTATCGGTAGCACTGAGCAATTTAAAAAAAATCATTAGAATTTCCTCCCTACTTTATCAATAAAGAATCTTGGGGATATTCAAGACAACTCATTATAATAATTAGTACACAGTAGATTGATTTTGATTGACTAATGCAAAGAAAAAATCTATGCATTAGATCAACTAAAATTGATGATAGATCAATTTACGATCACCTTTCTTATCAGCGTCGTCAATTTGGATGGCTTCCTTATCATAACACCATCACTTAAACTTCTGCGTTCTTTTACTCCACTATTCAATTCTCTATAACCTTCTCTTACCATAAAAAAGCTACGTATACCTCAGTACATTTATAGCGACAAACAAAAAGATTTATCTGTACAGTATATGAAAACCGTCCAAGTGCGAAATGACTAGGATCATAGGAACGGTTGACACCAAGCTATTTATTTCCTTTAACATTTTATGAGACCTGATGTTTATAATTTATTATTTGAAAAGGTTAGGAACTGGGAACGAGAATGTGAACAATAAGATAAATAAATAGTGTAGTGATTAGTGATTAGTGATTATATTTAGATTTAAGTTTCGGGTCCTGCCCTGTCCTATCATACAGCCACGTAGTATTCATGTTTCAATATATCAATCTGTTGGCAAATGCAGCATAATAAAAGTATTATAGGGTGATTTGTGGGCGAATCCACGAGTGATCTATACTAATATAATAAAGAGGAAGATTTTGTTTTTAGATCCAGAGGTCTTAATAAACCAATTATTGAGACCACTGGATCTACTGCTCCGATTTACTTATTTTTAAAAGCTACATTCTACAGGAGTGCTATATAATATTATATTATGGTGCTATTTTATTATGGTATATAATATTAAATAAGTAAATAATAAAAATAATGAACACCGTCGAATAGCTTTAAGCGAGTGCGTTGCAAAAATAGTAAAATAAATGTCAGTACATAAGTAAATCGTTTAAACAAACATTCTCTTCCGCTCTATTATATTAGTATAGATATGCAGGCGAAGCCGCGAGTGCGCCGCAAGTAAACACAATAAAGCGGAAGAGTTTGTTTGTTTGTTTGCTTAAACGCTAAGATATAGGCACAGGCAGGCAGTATATATCACATTATGGCTTAATTCTTGTTCAGTCTTAAATAATGAAATAACAATAACTACACTACTACTATCTTTGGAGAATTTGCCTCGTCTTCTTCTTACCGGAGCTTGGAAATAAAAATAATTCCTCCGAGTGGGGATTGAACATTCAATCGCTTTTACATACCGTGACATACCGAGAAAGCCTCCTTAGCCTTATATATATTATTTATTATCAGGCCCGAACAGGACAACCACATAAAACAAATAAACGCTCTTTTGTTTTCTGTTCCAAAAATTTTCAAAAATAAAAAAAACACTTGTTCCGTTACGATTGGTCGAAATACATCATCAGTTATAGACAACATGACTTAAGCCTTGTTTTGAAAATAAAGTAAAATGTATCTAGTTTATGCTAGGTGAGGTAAGGTGAGCGGATAACGCTGAGACGAAACTACTGGACTTAGAATCCTAGTATCGTCCCTAAAATTTGGCGTTTTAAGGGAAACATTCTCGAATTTCCTTCGGCCACAGGAAAGAAATTGTTCAAAAGGAGGTTTTCTATTTTACACCAAAAGTCTACGCAAACTAACTTCCGAGCGACGATTAGTATTAAATATGTACAATGTTAGACGACGTATAGACCATATTTATTTTTATCTTGTTTCCGATTTCTAACAGTAGGACATAGGGTACATACGTCACAACATAAACTATTGTTCCGACTATACTTTAATTATAAGGCAGCCATATAATTTGTTGACATTGTGCCCTCGGTGGGTTATCAGCGTCATTTATCTAATACATGTATACCTTTTGTTGGTTACTAAAATAGTGACTGATTGTAGAAATAAATATATATATACGTGCTATTTTAAAATGCTTTGGTTGCCTAATATATCTGAGGCATTTTAGGAGAAAATATTTAGAATTGTGTAACTCTATTCTTAAATAATAATTTTGGGTTGGATGGACGAACCACGTTTGTCGTTTCAACGTGAAGCTTGAAAAATCTATTTATTATTATTTTTTTGCCTTCACATTTTATCCCACTAAGTAAAGAGAGAGAGTGAGAATCTAGTATAAATACACTCTATTCCTTACTTTCCGCCCATTTACCGTTTTTTATAAAAAATGAAGTGTTGAATGGCGGAACTCAATGCCGCTCAATTTTATTTTCTTACCAGATCCAAAAAAAAAATATCCCTCGAATGGGAATCGAACCTGCTTTAACTCTGTGCCGCTGCGCTCTCATAATGAAATGTCATAATTAAATCAAAATTAAACAGCAAAGTCACTAGAAACATACATATATAAAATATTTTGAAAGCATTGCGTGTTGAGAGACGGAAGACAACGCCACGTTTTGCCTCGTTACCAGAACGAGGAAATGAAAATATTTAATATTTAATTTCATTGAGTAAGATTCGAACTTAAAAACTGTCGCCTTTACAGTCGCACGTTAGTACCCCTGCGCCACGACTGACCCCAGTTTTGAACAATCTAAATAAAATATTCTTAATTTGATCAGGTCATTACAAATACTTTTGAATCGTCCACTTGATGAAAAATGTCAGTAGTGCTAGTACTACAGGATCCTACCACTGGTGCAGAAGGCAGTTCTGCTGGGAAGAACTGACAAAAATTCACCATAAGATACAACAATCTATTTTGAATGAGAATCATAAATTTTGAGTGCCGAATGTAACTCATTAACGAGCGACTCATAAAGCTTTTCGGTGATAAAATGTTAAATTTCCTAATTTTTTCCATTTAAGCAAATAAAAGTATATATTTTATCATTTTGACAGTAATTTCGTAGATATTTCTCACGTTAGAGGGCCTTTATGACAGTGTCTCAAGTTGTGAATAATGAGTGAAATGACATTTATAACAATGTTCGTATAACGTGCATTTTCTTTGCGTCACGCTGTATAAAGCTTATAGCAATGTAGATGGTTACTCTAGTATCGAGACACTCCGGTCCCCAATGATGAAGACTTAATACCTATCATACCTTTAGAGAAACTGAGCAATAAAAATTATATACTATATTCTGATGCAAAACGCAAAACAAATCAAAACTCGTATGTGACTAAACACAACTATTTAGCTAATATAAATTAACCAAAAATAAAATTCACCGTATAATTATCAGTCGTGGTGCAGAGGTACAAGCTTGCGACTGTAAACGCGATAGGTTGTGAGTTTGTTTTCCACTAGGTCAAATATATTATACTATTTTCATTTTCTAGCTCTGAGAATCCGAATGGTTACGGAGTTTCCTAATACTTGATTTTTTATAATAGTAACCTCTGTCTACAAGTAGAGGAAAGAGAGGAAATATTAGAGTTGTTATTTACAATCTATTGAACAGATATTTTTACAATGCAACACGCCAACACGATATATCAGATATTTTTATGCACTTCTATTACATGGATTTCAAATAACCGCTTATCTAATAAAGGGTTTGCTGTGATGAGAGAGAATCACAAAAAATATATAAAACAAAGTGGCAATCTTGTTTTATGTTTCTCACAGCTTACATTTTTTGGCCCCACACTTTTTCCTGTAGAACACGTCAGGCAAGAGGAACACCACCGTAGCATAGTAGGGGGGAAGGGAGGAAGGGGTAGTACTCAGACTCAGTCAGTAAATGTATTAAATTCACCCTTACGTGTTACTACGTTGCGTAATAAGGTTCATAAGAAAATGCCTACTATGCTAACCATACTTACAATCGTCAACTCTACAATTGGACACTAGTCCGCTGCGCTCCAACGGTCTCCGGTTGTCTCTCCACCAATCTAGCTTCCATTCATTTGTTATTTAAGTAATAAAATTTAAATACTACTGTGCTAAGGCGTCCAGGGTGCAGTAGACATTTTCTACTGCATAAATAAATTCGCTGAACCATGAAATGGAAAATATAAATAATTTTTAAGATAGAAAACGCTTGTACCTTAAACCGAGGTCGTATCCTTTAACAGCTGGGTCATTAGCGCGCCGACGACGATTGGTATCAATTATTACCCGCCAGCTCCGAGCACCCGTCATTTCGGTGATAATAATGATGATAATGTACGTAAATATATTATGATATAAACAGAATTGTCGGCATCTATTAATTGTATAGGCCTCGCACTTCAACACTAGGTTCCCTCTGCCCTGCTGTGTGCGGGATACAGCGTGAAGGTGATTTAATTTTTTTAAATTTATATTATATACTAGATAGTAAACTTCATTTACGAAAAATATTGTGAACCTTGGATAAAATCAGGACACGCTGTGTCCTGCATACAGCAGGAAACTTAGTGTTAAGATTCTCCGTTCCCCACTTTCCGCTGGATTTTTGTGCCAGAACGAAGAAATGAAAATATTAAGAAATAATAATTCATTCCCTCGAGTGAATATCGAATATTAAATAAAATCAGTGCCCATTATATAGCATCTGTATTAATATGAAGTTGAAGAGTTTGTTCCTAAGCGCGCCAATCTCATGAGCTACTCGTGCAAATTGTGAAACTGTTTTAACGTTATACAACTTTAAAATAATTTCAAGCGCAGTTATCAAGAAAGGCTGTAATAGACTATATTAGTGTGTGTCATAAACAGCACTTAGTTATTGTCATTTCACCACGGGGTTGAAGCAGGAAGTAGGAACTAGTCTTAAAATACAATTAAAAATAATTTCAGTATTTTCTATCCAGGCGTACGATATTGCCTTGAAAGTATCTATTTTTATTGTATCCCGCTATAGACCTTTAATATGTTAAATAGCTCATAAGTTGATAACGTGGATAAGGAATCAGAAAATATTATTCAAGAGGCCGTGGTAGCGCGGTAGTACAGCGTTTGTAGGTTGTAGGTTACGTTCCCAGTCGGGGAAATGAATTATTTCTCTTTCGCGTTGAGTTTCGCCATTACGCATTGTCTAGAAAATTCTGCGGTATATTTTACGATTAGACTCCCTCTGCCTATCCTGCAGGGTAAAGCTTTAATTAAAAATTAAAAAAATAACAATTATTCTGGAGGAAAGTCACAAAATGATACCTGTTTCATATTAGAGTTGCCATACTCGAATTTCTTTAGTACAATATGGTATTTATAGAGTAAAGGGTAAACTTGGATAATATGCTGTTATCGCGAGGGTAAAACCTCAGGTATGGAATATATGCCAGCCAGTTCACTTTGCCAATGTACTTTATTCAAATAATATTATAATAGGCACTTATTGTGTTCCCTGAACTGTACAATTGAATTGAATTACTTGTTTTGTTATACATTATTAAAGTTTATTGAAACTGAAATTTAGTTTTCTATTTATATTTTTTGTAGTTCCACGCGCTATCCCGCATATAGCACGATAAGCAGGAAGGATCTAGTCTTAAGTGTTGTTCACTTTATTTCGCCTAAGTCTAGACACAGTATGTTTAATGGTGGACCTGAACACTGCATTTGTCTTGTTAGTAGTAAGAAGAAGGAAACATAATTCGTATCGTTAATATACCCAGGTAAGTATGAACCCGCGACCGTCACATTTACAGTTAAACAAAGTGCGTCTGCTCCACGATGGCCTCAATTTTACTTTACAATATAATCACAATTTATTAGTACAGTTAGGTTGGATACACACACTTTTATGTTTACAAACAAAAATATATGATGATGACTTTACTACATTCAAGGACTGTTATTAATTAAGGTTTGATGGTGTAAAAAGGAACTGTCTAATTGAGCACGATAGTTATGGAATTAAATTCTATCCAGATTCAGATATTATACGCCATCATAAATGCTTATATTTTTATTTTCCGCACACATCTTAATAGAGGAAGAACAAATACGGCGTTGAGTTCCACCACACTGTGTCCAATGTCTCGAATTTAAATAGCCGGAGTACATTGACATTAGATGTTTCCGCTAATATTTAATACAAGCTAACTAAATCCTATCAAAATTTAAGAAAATAAATATAATAATTAAGTATAAGTAGAGGCTATCGTGGTGCACAGCTCTTGACTGCAAACATGACGTGGTTGTGGATTCGAATCCCACTGAATTAATTATTTTCACTTTCTCGCTCTGGTCACAAACAATTCAAAGCGCGGCGTTAAGTTTCACCACCCAACATACAATGTCTTGAAATTCGGACGATGCGTGGGGCACGGAGTGTATAAGCACTAGGTTTCCTTTGCACACTTATCTATTTGGAGCTGAAAATATCAAATATTGTTTCCAGGAAAAAACAACATAATCAGCAATTATAAAGTACTGAAACAACTTGATATTGACTGTTCGACGTTTATCGGCCATTGTTAGGATTTCGAAATCTATAAATCATTAAAAATGGCCCGCTCGGTTATTTTATAGCCCAAGCCTTTCTCGATTTTATTGGATATCATAAACAATGTACATTTGAGGTTTGTAAATAAAAACCGTTTGATACTTACGATCTTTTATCTAATATATTGTTATTATGTATTCATTTTTATATCTTTTATGGATCTATGTAGACAATATATGTTTAAAATATAAACCGTGTTTATAGCATTGAACTTTATGTCAATTTTAATGGCAAGATACGGCGTTAAGTTCCGCCATTCCATACGGAATACCTCGGAAAGTGGAGGATGAAAGTGTCTTACTGATATTAGGTTTCCACTTTCCAGGTTCCTTCTGCATACCCTGCAATATGCCGAATATAGCGTGAAGCTAAGAAAAACGAATTAATTGTTATTGGTGGAACTCTACGCTACGTCTTATCTAATTACTTCAAACTTAACTTCACGCTTTATCCCTAGCCTAGGGAGTCAGAGAGAACGGAGCGCCAAACGCTACGGTCTCTACATACTTCTTTCGCCTTGTCCACTGTTATCAACCTCTTTATACATGCCCTCCGCGGGGTCCTCATGCTTTTTACGTCACCTTGCTCCAGTATCTTTGATACTGTGTGAACAGACTTCCCAAATATACCACTTGATTCACTTGCTCTAATATCTTACTATTTACATTGATTTTGCAATCCGTTTCATCTCGTTCAAAAATCAGAACCTTTGTCTTATTCGCATTAAGGCTTAGACCATTATTTTCATACCCGTCTTTCAGAGTGGTGACCAACGCCTGCAACTCGCATTCTGATGATGCAATAAGCACTGCATCATCTGCGTACAGCAGGCAATTCACATTTAGATCATCACTTTGTTTCACTCCTTGGAGACAGCTATCCAAATGAAAATTGAACAACCAAGCACGTATTATTAATATAAAGAAACAGTTATTGTCTATTCATACAAACACCAATTCGCAACAACCCCACTAATATGATAAATGTGAAAAATAGTTTAGATTCACAACTTTCACGCAAAACTACTGAACAGATTTTGTTTAAAGTTACACTTTACAGTAATAACTTTACATGAATGATTCCCTAATATATATATAATATATATTAGGGAATATTCATATATATATATATATATATATATATATATATATATATATATATTCTAACGCGAAAACACAATTTTTGTAACGTCATTACTTTTTTCCTTTTAATTTTTTTTATATATATATATATATATTTTTTTATATATATAAACAGTTATATCCTACCTCGAGTGTCATCGTTAGTGAAGAACCTCCGCCAGGTCCTATAGATATAAAAAATTTTCTAACACGAAAACACAATTTTTGTAACGTAATTACTTTTTTCCTTTTAATTTACCTAATTCCATCCTCCTTTGAAAGAAAAAAGTAGAATACTCTAAATCAACTCGAAATTATTATTTAAGTTGGTGAAGTAAAATTTTAAGACGGTAATTTTTACAAGCTGTTGTTTGTTTTTCTCCCAAGAGATGTATTTGCAGGGTTTTAAATGGCGAAATGTTTTTTTTATTCTAATGTATATTTTTTTACTGTAAGACGGTAGGTTCTGGATTCAAATTCTAGAGTTGCCTACATATTCTCTATATAACGTGACATTGACAAAGTGACAACTTACATAGAATCGAATTGAAGAATACAGCTACTGTCGCCTATTTATTAACATTAGTTTTAAATAATATAGCCCATTTAAAGCTTTCCAACTACAAATTGGCTTTATTATCCAAAACTCATGTTTTAATTCTAACAAAATTCAGTACTACCATTAAAATAGTAACTCTACCAAATAGAATAGTTAAATAAACCAGTTTCACGCTTTTTTCGGATAACGATTCAGCAGAAACCTAATATCGCAACACTTTGTTTCCCACTTTCGTCATTTTTTTGCAGAAATCAACGCCTCGTTTTGCCTGACCGGGGAAATGAAAATAAATTTTGATATTTTTTTTCACCTATAAGAATCGAACTTGAAACTATCACGTTTACAATGACATACTGTCCCACAAGCCCAAAAGCTAAGTATAATATTAATAAGATAAAGTTTTGTACAATGCAAGCAATGATACCCCTCTCTAATAGTTAACGAACTAGTTTGTTTGATGGAACTATGTGCGGGTGGAATGTTCAAATGTTTTTGGGTATTCATATTCACATACAATGTGTATGTGCACATACATGCATACATTTATATTTCTAGTTTCAGAATGTTGTATTTGAAGTTTTAGGTGAGCTTAATCGGTTTATATGTTATGGAGATATATCGAAGTGTAAGCATTTTTATAGTTTAAGGAATCTATATATGAATCTAATGAATCTATCTAACTATCAATAATTTTATGATTTATATATTTTTTGTCTGCAGGCATGTATAACTGACGTTCCCCACTTTCCGCCGGATTCTAGAAGTATTGTGTGTTGACCATACTATCTCATAGAAGAAACCTAAAGTATATCCTAAATATAATAAGGTAAACGGAGAAAACCTAGTGTTATCAAAAGTTAGATGAAGCCTGAAAATAAAACAAAATATAAATGTTCACAAACCAAAAACAACAAGTAAAAAGTACTTAAAGCTAAGAAGCGTTCCCAAAGCAACAAAAATAAAAAACAAAACTCGTTACTTAATACATTCTATTAACAAGCAGCAGCAGAACTTTTAGTTCCGCAACTTGAACGGCTGCGAGTGTATAAATGTTGGCGAATGCAATGCGCTACGTTCGGCGATTTACAAAGTTTTAATTCCCTATATGGGTGTACTCGTAGTTGTTACCGTTTAACTGTTACTAGCTTCGGCTTGATATTAGTACAGGTGTATAGATCATTGAATTCCATCACTCCACGGTCTTAACGTTCTTCTAAGCGTCAAACGCTACGGTCCTTACGTACCTTTTTCGCCTCGTCCACTGTCATCTATCTCTTCATACATGCCTTCCGGGGGTCCTCATGCTTTTTACGAGACTCCTGACAGTTTAATTAAAATTCGTTCAGCCGTTGCATTTTTTTCGACTTATTACTAGGTAAGCAGAGGAAGCCTTTGTTCTTCCTGCGCCGCCGATTTTTCTCATTAGGAAAATTATTGTTTTCCCTAAATGAAAATCGAAACCACGATCGATTAAAAAGTTGTAAAAGTTTAATAACTTGAACTAACTTTATCAGTACACGTATTACAGCATTTCCAGTTCCGGAGATTCGTTAGGATCGATTCATAGATCATTGAATTCCATCACTCCACGGTCTTAACGTTCTCAACGTTAGAAAATATGTTATTATCATACCGATCAAACTGACTACCAATGAATTGTATAAAATTAAATGTCACACTAGGTTATTTCTGTCTGGCGTGTTCTCAAGAAATAAATTTTTTTAGGCTCCGTTCCGTACTTTCCGCCGAATTGTCGAGGCAGTATTATTCTTGAGGCGTATTGAGTGGTGAAACTTAACGCCGCGCTTCGCCTTGTTTTCAAAGCCAAGAAATGAAATATTATACATTTCGTTCTCAATACCAATTCTCAATACCACAACCAAACCCACGATATATCAAATAAGAAGTATAGTAGTAGGAATCAAACCCATAATCAACGCACAGTACGCTTGTAGCACTGCCCCACGACTACCTCAAAGTACAGCTATACTCGTATATATTGAAAGATTACATGTAGTAATAATTTGAATAAAACAAAGTCTGAGCGAATAGCTAGTCAATCTGATTGTTATTTCGTTTATATATTTATATCACAATATAACGATATTGTAACGGAACACGGGTGTCCCCTCATTACAATATCCTGTGATGGCCAATAAAAATATATGAAAAAATTTCAAAACAGCACCCATTTCCTACCTTTTATTACGTTTTTGTATGCAAATGATGTTTTTATCAAAGACTCTCATGTTGCATAAATTGAAGATATATTTTAAAGTTATTTAAAATAGGCTTACGTCTATACTAATATTATAAAGTGTTAGTTTGGTTCGTCGACGGCGCTAATCTTAGGAACTGTTGGTCCGCAATTAAAATAACTTTTTGAATCGCATTATTCATTTACTGAAAATAATTGTTGAAGTGCTATTCTCGCATTTGGAATTTAAACAAATCATAAGATATATTTTTGTAGGTTATTTTGAAATGGAAACGTAAATATTTTTGAGAAAGCGACAACTTTACTAAAATAAGATGAAAAAAATGTTGAATCTCCTCCTGACAGTTTCATTAAAATTGGTTCAGTCGTTGTATTTGTTTTTCAGCTTTACTCTGTAACTTGCATATAGCAAGTTGGTAGTGTAGGCAGAGGGAGACTTTCGTTCTTCACGCACCTCCAAATCTTCGAGACACTGCGTATCATATCATTACAAATGAAAATAATTAATCTTCCCAAATGCGCCACGACGCGACGAGCGACTGGAAACGCGACTCGCACACGTAGTGCTTCGATCAATTTCAGGATTGTGCTTCAACGGGAAGTACAACTTATAAAAGTTGAATTTAAGTTTACGATTGTATGCACTCATTTTGTATGAAATTAACTACTTATATATTCTTGTAATAGTGTATTAATTTGTAATACATGTATAAATATATATTTAGATGTGACTATAAAACGCTATTGGTTGTGAGTTCGATTTCCACACGAGGAAATTAAATATTATTTATTTTTTCCTTCTGCCTACACTGCGGTTTGAGGGATACAGTGTGAAGCTGATTTATGATATAAATTTTAGCTTGATGTCAAGACGCATGGTCTTGACAGACGGACAAAAAAGTGATCCTGAAAGAACAAAATAATCAACTCAACGGACGGACGGACGGACGAAAGGACCCAACGCGACGCTTTGCCTCAATACTAGAGCGAAGAAATGAAAATATAAATTTAAATAAATATTTAATTTCTTAAATTTTGCCCACAATATGCATGAAAAGGAAAAGCATAAAGACAATAAACAATAGAGTTAATATAAGTTGCACGGGCAGTTTCAGAGCATTAATCACAGGCCCGCATACTACCGTGCGGTACCTACCTGCAGTGTACAGTACAGTGGTGCTCTGAACAGCATCCCATGAGATAATTACCTTTGTCATCGCTTCAGAACTTGACCGTTTACTTGAACTTCACTATTGTGAGTACTCAAGGGGCTTAGTTCTAACTAGCTGCTGAACTTAGTAACTTATGATTTAAGAAGATTGGAAGATATAATTTTGTATTTTTTTGTGTATTGTGTATAATTTAATCTAATCTAATCTAACTTAACGCTGTATCCCTAGCGGGGTAATCAGAGAAGAAAGAAGGAAGAACGGAGCGTCAAACGCTACGGTCCTTACGTACCTTTTTCGCCTCGTCCACTGTCATCTATCTCTTCATACATGCCTTCCGGGGGTCCTCATGCTTTTTACGAGACTCCTGACAGTTTAATTAAAATTCGTTCAGCCGTTGCATTTTTTTCGACTTATTACTAGGTAAGCAGAGGAAGCCTTTGTTCTTCCTGCGCCGCCGATTTTTCTCATTAGGAAAATTATTGTTTTCCCTAAATGAAAATCGAAACCACGATCGATTAAAAAGTTGTAAAAGTTTAATAACTTGAACTAACTTTATCAGTACACGTATTACAGCATTTCCAGTTCCGGAGATTCGTTAGGATCGATTCAGGTTTGGTTGCTGGCATCGGTTACCTAAAGGTCACGTATTCATTGTGGCCTTTCCTTATTTGCTATCTTGGATACACGCTACTATTATTATTGGAAACTATTCTTTTTAGTATCGTTGCTTTGCGACTAAGAGTTTGTTTGTTGGTTCTATTACTATTAAAAAATAAAGATCTAAATAAAAAACATATTGAGGCCAGTTGTGGCGCTGGGGCATAAGTGTAGGACTGTAAGCGGCGTGTTGTGGGTTCTATTTCCGCTCTTGAAAATTAACACTAGGCGCCGTCTGCTGCCCTGCTACATGCGGGGTATCCTATGTATGGTCACGTGAAACAGATTTTTTTATAAGTATTACCAATACTTAATATTTGCCATATTCCCAAACTTTACTATGAATAAGTAGCAAAGATTGTAATAATAAAATCATCATCATTAATTATATAAAGCTTGATTATTTATCATTTATTAATAGTTAATATTTCTGATTTTAACATCCTAGGTAATTGTCCTAGTCCAGTTATAATTAGAGAGCCCAACAACACCGTTACGTAACCGTTAGATAAGTAAATGTTGTATATAAAAACTACATAGAGATAGTGGAAAATTTTGTAATTTGACTGGATTTTGAAACTTTCTATGCCAACACAACATTATTTTTAAACTCATCTCATTTCATATCAGCCTAGATCAAAGTTCGCAAGTAGTGTAGAGAAGTTTACAAAGTTTGGGTATCACTTAAACAGATTTAATTAAATGGAATTGTCAAAAATAAATTGTCAAATAATTTACCACCATTTTACTAAAGTTAATGCCTCAGACATGAGAAGAACCGAGGCAGAAATTTATTTTTAAATCAGTTAATCACACAAAAACACTTTTTAACATTTTTGACAATGATATTTTAAAACCGACTGGAGCGAGCATTTCATTCCCAAGGCGTGTTATCATTTATATAATCATCAATTTGGTATAACCTTTAACACACAAACGTCATTTCAAAACTCTTAAATTGTGATATAAAACATTTTTGGACGTTTTCTGGGATCTTGATGTAAAAACGTACACATTGCCCCATAAAAGAATTACGGACTCAATGTAATCGGGTTACAGGTGTAATGAATTTACTCCTATTTCTAGTATTGATATTATGTATATCACCAATTTTGGCAACATCTTTAATTAACAGAATATATTCAACAATGTATTGAGATGCAATTGTCAATATATTAATTTCTTTGAATTTTTGCCTTAACGATTCTTAAGGCCCTAAGTTATATAAAATTTGATTTAATACCGGCTGCATTACCCGCATATTTATATTAAAGCAGAATGCCGTAGGGCATAATACTATGAAAGGAGCAGTAAAGCCGTAAGAAGTAGTAAAGCTTATGGCGTTTTAGTACAAATAACTTCAGAAACAGGCCTACATAAAATCAAATAGAACTAGATACACACTCAAAAAACATAATTTATCCACCACATAATACCACCGAACACATCTGTCGTTTTAGCTGAAATTGGCAAATTTCAAAGTGGCTTAATATAGAACTCCTAAGTCTTTGAATCGTAAAGGCATTATCAAAACAATGTATTTCCTTTGAAATTGTTTCCAGTATTCGATTAGGGGTTGCTGTCATAGCCTTATTGTGGATTATTTTTAGGGTTCGTTCTGCTAAAAAAAAAAGAAAAAAAGAATAATACCTATAGGACGTTACTGACTAACTCAAAGGAAAAGGCAACTATAGGAACTTGTCTGTCTGTAAGAAAATACTAAGTCAACACAATTAACGTATACAACACAAATAACGTATATATACAGTCATAAAGGATAATTCCGAAAAATTGTAAGATATTAATTTCTGTTTGTAGTTAATTTCTTACAAAATGAATGATTGCGCCCGCAACCAACAGTTTCACAACTTTTAAAGTTATACTACCCGTTGACCTACAGCCGTGGAATTAATACGGAGCCCTCGATGAGTGTCTTCGTTTCGCACTTGATCGATTTTTTTTTCGCTTAAAACCGTTTGTCTTTTCCTCTCATGTACGTAGCAGATATGTTTCTTGTCATTTATTAATGGTTTTCCCGATGAAGATTGTGAATTCAATTTGAATTTTTATAATTTTATTATAACCTATTTTTTGATATAATTAAAAGTTCCTAAAACAGTCTCGGCACACCAGCACAGAGCCTAAATATAAACGGGATGATTGATGCATATGATTGTGACCTGTGCCTTGCTCAAGAATAACTAAGTAACAACTAATAATTAAAATCTTTATTCTTATTCTTCTACCTGGAACTAGTCACGGCTTTGATTGCTTCTGCCTTTCGTATTTACGTACTTCTATTTGTATGGTCTTCAACATCCTCGGTGGTTAGGACATTGGCTCTCATGTCCTACATCACGACATCCAGCCATCGTTTCCTTGGGCGTTCAGACCCTGACTCCAGGAACAGACATGGCAAGGGGATTCTTTTCGAAATGGTTATATCGATTTAGTCATACCACCACTGGTGACGTTCTTGGAGCTTATATGCTACACGATGGACCCCAAGACTACAACAAATCAATGTGGCGTAATATGCAGTCCAACTGCGTCTTTATTTTACAGTAATTTATATTTCTTCCTACCTACAGTTATTCCCGATATCTGCATAAGACAGCTTGAGAATGTCAAATAACTCGAACAGTTGTCGGTAAAGAACGTTGTGCTTGATTGATTTTCTCTTCTACATAATGCTTAGCTTAGATGATCTCTTACTTAAATTCAATTAAGATTCATAGTGTTCTTTATTCAAATCTCTATTTGAAATCTCTTGCAGACATTTTTAAATAGTCGAACGAACATAAAACTGACAACGGCTTGGAAGGCAAATCTGCTGTGAGGAACTGACAAAATATTTTTAAACATTCTTAAAATATTATTTCGCACTTAGGGAAGAAAAAACTTTAAGAATACGGTTCCGACGGTTTCACCTCGTTGGATTCTCACGAGGCGCGGGCTCAAATCCCGCTACGTTCAATTTTTTATACGTTTTCTTAATAAGTAACTGGCAAAATACTTCAAGATATATACAATAATATTTAAAAAGAACGTTCATTTTACATTTATTATCTTTCATTCTCTATTTATTACAAATTATACTAAAATTAAATCAGTTTAGGCAATCATGAAAAAAAAAAACAAATTTAGACCTTAATCCAAAAGAATAAGCTGCCGAATGCTATGCTGAATCTATAGGCTTAATTTACTATGTGCGTGTCGATATTTTCTTTGCACAGATTGGCGTGAACAGAAACTACCTTTAACATTATATGAATATTAAAAAGAAGTTTTTTTTTTTCATTTATAAACAGTAATATTATACAGTTGAGGAGTTGATTTGGTAGAACGAGCTAATCTCAGGAATTACTGATTCAAATTTAAAAATTGTGGCGAGAGCAGTGTTTTAATACTGTACTACTTACCCTGTAACACGCGGGAATAGAGAGGCATGAATCTGAAAAAAGAATGGAATTCGAGCAGTAGTCGGGGAACTGTGTCTTTTCTGTTCTTTGACACTAAGTTCGCTTTGCCTACTCTGCTTTGCGGAAAAAATAATGAATCTGCTTACACATGAGAAAAAAAGGAAAAATAAAAGTTTTGAAGAAAAAGCACTCTCTTGAAGTATTCTGTACAGCACTTATACACTAAAGTAAGGTGTGTCTGAAATTGGGGAACGAAATAACTCTGACAAATTGTTTTAATTATATACTGGGGTTGATTTGGAACTTATAATGTTATTATTTATGCAAATTATAGTGTCAATAATTTTATACGAGATTAGATACGGGATTTGAATATATACATATTTTTAATAATTACAGCTTATATTAATAACAATATGAGTATTTTTCTAATCTTTTTCATAGCTTCGCTCATCTTACTTTTACCTACTTAACGAGATAATCAGATACTTCAGTATCTTTACTTTCTGCCCAAATTAACGCCGCGCATTGTCTTCCCGCACGGAGAAGTGAAGGTAATTAGAATATAATTATTTCCCTGATCTAACAAACCCACAACCTCGTTTACAATCAAACGATGCCCCATTGCGCCACGACGCCCTCAACACATTACAATATAAGTACTTTAATTATTCCACAAAAATATTAAAATATTTACGACATTAGATCATAAATCATACACATATATATATATACATATCAAAAAGATCCAATTGCAAGGTATCTTTGGAATACTTCCAATCTTAAACAGCGGAGCCACAGCAGTGGACTATATGTCGGTACAATAAATGATTTTATTTTGGCCGTTATAGCACTTTTGTATTTTATCTTGTTCCAAAGAATAGCCCTGAATAGCGTAAAATATTATATTTTGTATATACGAAATGCGACGTTGATTTTCACCACTCTGTAATGTTTTGTGTTTTAAATTCGGGCTTAAAGCGGTGAAAAAAGTGACTTAACAGTAGGTTCATATGATACACAGGAACCATACTATACACAGGATGAAGTGTGACGCTAAAGAATATTTTTTATCATGCCCATATACTCTCGTTTTTTGCGTTGCGTCAAAGAAATTCAGAATAATAACATCATTATTTCTGCATTATAATATTGCAAGTTAATAATAATATTATCAGCTTCACGCTGTATCACGCACACAGCAGAGTGGGCACATGAACCTAGTTTTAAGACTTTTGAAAGCATTGCGTGCTGAGTGGCGAATAGCGCCGCAACTTAATTATTTTTATTTCATAATATTACAAGGTCATATTCAAAAATCTGCCCTGTTAGTTTATTTGGTGAAGATCAGTTAGTCCCTTGGTTCTCAACACACCGCTTAAGCTTCGAGAAATTAATGTATAAATATGTATAATGATTCCCTCGAGTGCTTGAATGGAACCCACTAACATCATCACGGTTAGACTGTCCCACTGCGCTACGATTGCGCTATAATAGCAAAGAGATAATAAACTAATAGAGCTAACGTATCCCAGCCAGTTGGCAGGTCCCGAACTTTGGAAGGATCCTCCAAGGTTCTTGGCAAAAAATCAAAAACACTATCATAAATCTCAATATAACACTTAGGTTATTATTTATTGTGTAAAAAGAAATTGTTAACTTGCCTGCCTTGGGCCAAATATATAACGTACTTTTTCTTTTAAATAATAAAGGTTAGTTATTTCCATTTTCTATTATGTGTTTATAAAGAAATCTTTCTCAAACATAACAAATTTTTGATCACTCCTGCCAGATTTGATCTATTATAAAGGGATATATACAAATAGTGACATTTTGTACTTTTAACTTAAGGCCATCGTGATGATTGGTGGTGGTTCGATTCCTCTTAGAGAAATTATTAGTTTTCAATTTAACTACTGTGGTAAGATTCTCTCTGCCTACCTTGCTATATATAGTTGTTGAAAAGAATTTTCAAGAATTGCATAAAAGCAAAATATGTGACCAGCTCCAGAAAATGTATCGTCCAACATGAACAGCAAAGTTACAAATCGTATAACAATCAATCTTGCACCGGAAGAAGCCAATTTTCTGTTCGACTTGACGCTAATAATGCGCAATTTCCTTTTATGCCTATTTTCATACCTTCTCAATGAAAATAATCATTGCTTAAAGAAAGTAAGTATACATTTTTATAACTTTTTGAATACTTTGCAGCAGCTTTGCAGTTGAAACGATTGTGAAATCTAACTTTGATGGTGGGTTTTAGAATTTTTTCAGACAAATTAGATCAATTTACTTCCTACCTATAGGGGAATTCGTGTTCATATTAGTGGGGATCTATGGAGGTGTTACAGCTTAATGTCTGTAGTTGAATATAATTATAAATCTTACCCCAAGTTCGGTATTTAATAACGTAGTACGTTCAAATTTTATCACATCATTTCAATATCAATCTCGTTATGTTTTTGTTAAGCTGTCCTATTAACTGCAGCGTTGAGTTCCGCCACTTAACGCAATGTCTTGAAAATTTGGTGGAAAGTAGAGAATTAAATTTCCTAACTCTCATAGATAGATCTCTCAGATATCTTCTGATTCTCTCTGATCTGAGAAAGGGTAAAGCTGTTTGGTTAGATTATCTTAATATTCATGTCTAATATAATCAGTAAAGTTACAAAGTGTACCAGCTTTCAATCAAAGCAGGTCAAATTAATAAGCGTGATAAGCGCCTTCCTTGACACCTGATTTACATAAAATACAAAATTTGGACCAACGTTATACAGTCCTAACTAAAAGGCGCGATCAAATTTAAGATATTTTCTTTGACTTAGCTCATCTAACTAGCGCACACGTTTTAATAAGTTACGCAAATAATCTGAGGCCTGGCCCTTAATCTGAGGTTGGTATTTTGGATCCAGTTTTTGCTTCACGCTTCACGCCCAAGTATATCAGGGTACGCAGAGAGTGAGTGGCGGTCCCATAATGACGTGCTTATCATGTTACCAGAGCAAGGATATGAAAATACTTTATTCACATCAACAACAAACACAGGTGGACACCCCTAAGCCACAACAATTCTGAAAAATACTGTAAAATCCCTTTAGATAAATATTAATTTCAAATAATTTAATAGATAACACAGAAAGGAGCAAGAATATTCAAAAATCTTTTGGGATAAACTTTAAAGAACTTAACGACTAAGTTCAAAGTTCAAAGGCTCCAAAGATGAAAAATTATAATTTCTTATCGCATAATATTACTTTCAATAACCTACAATATTTCATTTATAAACATATTGATATATATATATATATATATATATATATATATATATATATATATATATATATATATATATATATATATATATATATATATATATATATATATATATATATATATATATATATATATATATATATATATAGGGCCATAATGGTCTGTAATACCGGCGCCATATATATATAGGACATGAAATATTTACTTAAATTTATATTTCCATTTCTTCGCTCTGGTGCCGAGGCAAAGCGCGGCGTTGAGTTCTGCTAGTCAACACGCAGTGCCTCCAGAATTTGGTAGAAAGTGGGGAACGGAGTGTCTTAACAGTAGTTTCCCACTGCCTACCCTGCTGCGTGCGGGATACAGCGCGAAGCTGATTTTATTTTACTATGTATAAGAAAAAAATATTATTTTTAAAAATTGGAAGCTTATGTCTATCTATACAAAATAATGGTGATTTTTTGGCTTTCAAATGTATATAATATATGCATACGCTATATGAGACACATATGAATGCAAGTGCGACGCTTGAGTGCTCGAACCCGTTCAGGAAAATGAATTATTTTCATTTCTTCGCTCTGGTAATAAGACAAAACGCGGCGTTAAGTTTCGCTACACAGTGCGCCACATCTAGAAAATTGAGAGGAAAATGTTGAACGAAGTGTCTTAACACTAGGTTCCTTCTGTTTACAATTCTATACACTTCTGGAATGTAACAAAAAAAACTTCTATATTATCAAATACATATGTAGTACTGTACTACATATTTTATTCAAGATAATAATAGCATTAGACGATATCAGCAAAGTGGCCACTCTCTTGAAACCGGCCAACTGTGTAGATATTACATAGTGTTATCTAATATATGAAAATATTATTCAAGCACTTGAAATTATAGATCAGTATAAAAATAGACTCTTTTTTAGCTTCACACTGTATACCGCAGATAGGACAGGCAGGGTAGGAAAGGGAATCTGGGAATCTAGTGTTTTAACACTCTGTTCCCATAAAGACGACTTCCATTCCGAACTCGAAATATTGTAGGATGAGTTATGGAACTGATGACCATGCTTTGTATTGCCAGAATCTAATATCTAATTTTCTATGATGTATGTGCGAAAGTGTGAAACGACGAGGCGTTACACTAGGTTTCCTCAGCCGGTTATCCCCAGCCATAAGAAAAATAATCAGAAATTTTAGGTAAAAATTTCTTTAAATTCGAGTCCCGACTTGATAAGTCGCGTGTCGAGTTAAAATGCTTTTATCTAAGCTTTCGCGGCTTAGCTTCCGTTCAGACGAGAATATAGAGATTTTGTTACGAGCTTTTCTTTTTTTTGTCATTTGAATATGTCATGGTTCATATTATTTTATCTTTACCTAAATTTATATATTAGGTTTTGCCCGTGTCTGCAATGACATGGTTATTTCTTAATTTGCTTTTTTTTGGTAGACTTTTCTCTCGTATCACTCTCTGTTTATAATATATAATAACATTAAAATTCGTTGCATAGTATGAAAGAAGAACATCGTGGCGCAGGGGCTGGGATTTCCACCTGTGGGAATGAAATATTAAGTATTTCATTTCCACAAGTGGGAATTAAAATAGATTATATTAAAATCTGCTCTACTCTGGTGCACACAAAAAAAGCTACTTATTATATGGAGTTATTATATTTTAAGGATAGAGTTATTTTTATTTTATGGGGCATGTCTTTCAAAAGATTTTTAATTGAATAAATAAAAATATATATATTAAGTTATTACTTACTTACTTAACTTCACGCTTTATCCCTAGCGGGGTAGTCAGAGAGAACGGAGCGCCAAACGCTACGGTCTCTACATACCTCTTTCGCCTCGTCCACTGTCATCAACCTCTTCATACATTCTTCTTCATACGGGGGATCCTCATGCTTTTTACGTGACCTTCCTCCAGTATCTTTGATACTGTGTTTTCGAAGGTCAACCGAGGTCTCCCCCTACCTCTCTTACCACTCACTTTTCCATCATAAATCTTTTTTGCGAGGAAAGCCTCGCTCATTCGTTCGACGTGCCCAAACCAGCTGAGCACGTTCTTCTTCATTCTCTTACTTGCCATTCTGTGTACCTCTTCATTGCGGATTCGATCAGCTAGGCTGACTCCGCATATCCTACGAAGAGATCGCATCTCCACAGCATTCATCTTTCTTTCATTCTTCTTCTGTAATACCCACGTTTCGCTGCCGTATAACAGGATCGGTACCAGAACTGCATTGTGTACGGCCAAACGCGCAGCTGTGCTGACGTTTTGCCGTCTCATCAATGCAGCCAAGGCTCCGTTAACCTTGTTACCGGCAGCAATACGCCTTTCCACATCCATCTCGTATCTTCCATCTCTACTGAACATACTTCCCAAATATACCACTTCATTCACCTGTTCTAATATCTTATCATTTACACTGATCTTGCATTCCGTCCTTTCTTTATCTCGTTCAAAAATCAGAACCTTTGTCTTATTCGCATTGAGGCTTAGACCATTATATTCACACTCTTCTTTCAGAGTGGTGACCAATGCCTGCAACTCGCACTCTGATGATGCAATAAGCACTGCATCATCTGCGTACAGCAGGCAATTCACATTCAGGTCACCTACTTTCACTCCCATATCCCTTTGTTTCACTCCTTGGAGACAGCTATCCAAATACAAATTGAACAACCAAGCTGACATGGCGTAACCCTGTTTAACACCCGATCGGATGTCAAACCAGGGCGACATGCCAGCTCCTACTCGCACGCAGGCTGAGTGGTCTCTATAAAGAGACTTTACAGCCTGCAACAAGGGTCCACTCACATTGTACCGGGGTAGTATCTCCCATAATTTCGCTCTAACAACTCTATCAAACGCCTTTTCCAAGTCCACAAAAGCACAGAAAACTTTTTGGTTAACGGCCAAAAATTTTTCCGTGATCATGCGGAGGGAAAATATCTGATCCATACACCCTCTTCCAGGTCTAAAGCCTCCTTGGGCCTCCCACAACAGCCTTTCAGATCTCTCTTGCATTCTTCTCGCTAAAACTTTAGCATAAACTTTACTACCTAAGCTAATCAAACTGATAGCCCTATGGTTTGCGCAGTCTATCTGTGAACCTTTGCCTTTATACAAAGGCACGATGACCGCACCTCGCCAATCGTCTGGGACCTTCCCTGATTTCCAGCATAAATTGCACAAAAACCAGAACAAGTCCAAGACGCGTGGCCCACCATATTTGATCATCTCGGCAGTAACTCCATCTGCTCCCGCTGACTTACCACATTTCAGACTTCGTATTGCACACTCAACTTCTTTTACACTGATTTCGCCATCAGCTACATCAAGACTCAGCGTTTCGCTGCTACTTGAGACTGAGGCGTCATCACATTCATACATCTCCTTGTAAAATTCCGCCCATCGCTGCAAAACGTGTGGTTTTTCTGTTAGAATTTCACCGTCCTTCGAAAGCACCCCTTTCATTCTACAAGTTAGCGAGCAACCTCGAGAAACACTAACTTCTCGCCAGAAAAGCTTCGTGTTTTCCCTGAAGTTGTTCGTTAACCTCTCATCTCTTTCATTCTCTGCCTTTTCGCGCTTCATCCTTATCAGTACTTTCGTCTGGTGCTTTTGCAGCTTATACTCTTTCTTTTTTATCTCTCTCATACTTTTATCCTTACCAGAGGCTTTATAATCCTGCCATGCCTTCTTCTTTCTTTCTACAGCATCTTGCACTTCATCATCCCACCATTCATCACGCTTTTTACTAAAGCCCCTTTTACCTTTACCACATATCTCTATCGCTGCTTCCTTCATACAATCCCTAAGGTTCTGCCAGCATACTTCAATATTTCCATTTCCAGATTCACTGCTGGAAACTCTTTCTTGATATTCCTTTCTAGTTGGTGGATCTTGAAGCTTCCAGCTTCTTATGCGATAATTCGACTCCAAGTCTGGACACCTCGTGTAGCTGCGCCAGCCCGTGAACAGACCCCTTATTCTAGCAACTACTAGATAGTGGTCTGTTCCCAGATCAGAACCCCTAAACACTCGTGTGTCCATGACTTGGCTTCGAATACGCTGAGCCACTAGGAATAAGTCAATCATACTTTTCTCTTCCGTTCGTTCGTTTATATTAAGTTATTGAATTTAAATATATAATATTAAGTGGGGAACCTAATATCTTAACGCTAGGTTTATGCGGAATAAACCGTGAAACCTCCAGTAAAAGAGAGTATGTTTTAATAATAGAATTTTATAATACATATTAGATATTTTTAATAAAACTCAAAGGTCCTACCAAAAAAATATAAAACAATATAAAAAAAATATTCGAAATAAAATTGACTTTTTATATTGTTTCTCATCAACGTTTACATAAAAAACGTGACAATATATTCTTTCGTTTTTTTGATATTTAGTCTTTTATATTAATTGCTTAGAAAATGTGTTACATTAATCTGTATCCTGAATAAAGCAGATCATACAGAGGGAACTTAGTGTTCAGTGTTAAGAAATAGAAATAGGGTGCTATTTCCCATGATTTGTCCAATTTTCTAGATCTTTATGTGGAACAGCGGAAATCAGCTCCGCCCTTTGAGTTCGTAGAAGAGCGCGGACATGAAAATAATTCATTTCTCGGAGTGGGCATTAAAGGCGCTATGCCGCCGCGACAAAAGTTTTCTATTACATTTCTTTTTCTATTATTTATTTTTTTGCTTCTTGCTGTATCCCACATAACATGGTAAGCTCAAAAAACGTGGGAACCTAGTGTGAAGACACTTCGTTTCCATTAAGACACTTTCATTTCCCAATTTCCCCCGAATTCTGGAGGAGTTGCGTGTTAATTGGCGGAACTAGAAAAAAAGGCCGCCTTTACAAAAAAAGTATGGGCCAAACGTCTGCATAGTTAAAAAGTTAAACAATACTTAAAATATACAAAATTTGTTACTTCAGTAACTTATTTGTAGTTCATTTATATCCAGAAATTCAAGACAGATAATTATGCTTATTATGTACGTTTTTCGCCCAGTCTTCTGTTTTAACACTATATTCTCAGATTCTCCTACCCACTGCCTACAATGCTTTGTGTGCGATACACCGTAACGCTATTTACATATTATATGTTTGTAGTTGCCATTGCAAATTAACCTTGACATTTTTTTTTTAAGTAATTAGTTTTTTTTAGACCATCACAAGGATGGGACTGAAACGCGACGGTTGTAGGTTCGATCCCCACTCAAATCAACAACCGTTCAACACGCAATGCAATAATTCTGCAGAAAGTGTGTTTCTGCAGAAAGAAACGGAGTGTTTTAACACTAGGTTCCGTCTGCTGACCTTGCTGTGTGCGGGATGGTGAAGCTGATTTAATTTTAATTTTTAACTTGATTCAATATTTCTTTAAAGTATAAATGATGTTAATATTTGACGAGAGTCCTAAAATCATTTTTTTATTTATTTTAAAAATAAATATAATTCTAACTTACCAAAATCCAAATTTTCAGAACGATTGCACAGAGAACTACACAATTTCAACTAAAATACACGACACTTACACCAAACCGTACTTGGAAGCTCGTAGTGTATCGCAATACAAACTTTGTGTTGACTGAAACGCGCGCACTTCGTACCGCGTCCTCTCGAATACTGAAGGGACATGCGTGGTTTGAATCCATTCAGAAAATTGTGTAAAGCTGTATTAAGCTTTTAACTGATTTTGTTGTTTTGTTTTATTGTTAATATAATTAGGCTATACTTTACCTCCGGTTTTGTTCGCGTGGTTATATAGTTTGGTAAAAAAAATACTAAAAGTTGTTAGCCGGAGAAGCGCAAGTGTGCTACTGTATACGCGACAGGTTGTGGGTTCGATTCACTTGACGCGAAGAAATGAAATATTCAGCCGAAAGTGGGGAAGGGAACTGCTTTAAACGCTATGGATTGTCATAATACTAGATATAGATATAGGTACATAGTGAGAAGACAAGAGATTTGCTTGATAAGTAATAAAAAAAACATTTTGAAATATTTTTAAACATTTTTTTATATATTTTTAAACATTTTTACAGTGTTAATCCACACTTAGGAAATATATATACTTATTTAGAAAGCGTATAAAAATTTAAACGTAGCGGGACTCGAACCCGCGCCTCCTGGAAACCGTTTCACATGTACGAGCTATTTAAGGTATGTTTAATTTGATTCTTGTCCCGCTACGTTAAAATTTTTATTTGTCAAAATGTTTTGCTTTTATTTACTAAAGTTAAATTTTATCTATATAGAATATCAAGGATATAAGAATATTGTAATTTATCATGGACGTCGCTTCTTAGAGCAGTGAAACAGCATCTGAGTGTAACTAAGACGGTTGTGTGGGTTTGTTTCTCACTCTCTTTAAGATTGGGTGGAAAGTAGTGAATGGAATATCGTCACCATATTTTTTTTAATAAAATAACTCTGTAAGCACATAGCAGGGTAGGCAGAGGAAACTAGTATAATATTTGGGGCATTGCGTATTGAATGGCGAATAAAAACAAATTATTCTTCTGACTGAGAATCGAACCTACACCGTTATCTGTATTGCCATACGATATGCTGTTGCACCACACATATAATTATATGTATATAAATTTTGACAAAATAACTTCATACATTTTAAAATTGCTTATCGCGTGGAATCTCGCAATATCGCAATATATTCTGAGATACTTTTGTGACGTAATATTTTGTGAGAAACCTCAAAAAGCTGTATATGAAAGCAGGATTATATAATGTACTATATTTATACTAGCTTTTCCTGCGGCTTCACTCTCGAAATCAATGGAACTAATTATATGTTGGGTGTATTGTATGTTATATTGATTATAGCCATCCTCGATGGATGAACTATCCAACACATACTTCTTTTTTTATATTTTTACAATATAATATATATTTTTTCAATTCGAACCTGAGATTAGCACGTTCAGCCAAACAAATTCTTTAATTTAATATATCGTTAGCGAAGCGACTAAAGTACTCGCGTAAAGACGGTAGATTTAGGTGAAAATAACAGTTACTTGTATGCAATGGCCCTTATTGGAAGGAAACTCGTATGAAGTATTGTTAGTAGGTGATACATGTCACTTATTGCAATTACATAGTATTCCTTTCCAAATAGTTTAGAATCATACAGACGATATGTGTTTTTATCGTATTTTTTAAAAAAGGATAACCACTTCCGATTTTTAACAATATAAGAAATATAGATGATTCCTCAATATTTTGTGTGTTAATTTTGTACTCCCAGTGCGTTGAGTTCTGCCACTCAACACGCAATGCCTCTGGCTGAAAGTGGGGAACAGATGATTTGCTTTGCTTTTTTTTTTATGAAGGAGACACGGCAAACGAGCGATCGGGTCACCTGATGGTAAGTGACTACCGCCACCCACGACCCCATGCAACACCAGAGGAGCTACAGGTGCGTTGCCGGCCTTTAAGGTGGGTTGGGCGCCGGAGCCCTGCATTACCTGATGCGAAACGCAGTGGCATAAAGCCACTACTTCACGCCGGTTTTAAATGCCGGGGGTGGTAATGATCCGGTCGAGTCTGCCCATGCGTGTTGCCATTGCTGGCAACGTGACTCTACCACACGTACTTTAGTCGCCTCTTACGATACCACCAGGATGATCCTATTCTAGGCCGAGATCACAAGGCAAAACTGCTTACCCTGCTCCGTGCGGGATACAGCGTGAAGCTGATGATTTTGTTTTCTCTCCATTATACATCACGGTGACCATAAATTTAAAATTATTTAAATATAAAATTATTTTAAATAAGTAATTTAGAGGGCTATCATTGTTTACTTTTGTGATGACTAACCGCCATTTCTTTGTTTATTTTTTTTTATTATAGCTTGAACAGTAAGGATCGACTATATTTTCATTTTGCTATTACAGTAATTACGCCTTTCATATACAGTGTCACGCTTTACGCAGTGTATAGCAAGAAAAGCAGAAAGAATATATAAAACACTTCATTCTCCGTTTATCGCCCGAATTCGAGACATTGAGTGGTGGCGTGCGGCGTTGGTGTGGTTTGGCTAACCACAGCCGGAAAATTAAAATAAACCACGTTTACAGCTAGATTTGGTGACCCTGCAGCGTGTTGGAGGGATGGATACAGCATAACGATGAAAAATATATTATATTGACTAAAGATTAGATATTTATTTTATTAAGGCTTTAGACTTTTAGAAAGAAAGATGTATGAATTATTTTCATATTCTCCGTAAAAAGAAATCTAAAGCGCGCTCTCATTTCCGCCACTCAACACACGATGTATCCAAAATTGAGCGCTGCGTGGGGAACGGCGTGTCTATACTCGTAGACTACCAACACTTTCCCTTCCCTTTCCCTCTTTCTAATCCACACTCTTCCATTCCCTCTGACTAATCCACAATATACTGCATACAGTTTGGATCCAAAAAATAGATTGTATTAAACAATTTATTTACAAAATTCCCTAATCGTTTCCTAATGACCTTTGTGTAAATAGAGGTATCGAGTTAAAGTAGCGATTTGAGCGGAGTGGCCATGCTTGGCCACTAGACGTCACTAGACGTTCTAATATCCAAGATTTGTGTTTATTTTGTAAAAGGGGTTGAGTTGTCGACATAGTTCATACTGCGTAGCTTAGTTGCGACAAGCCTGTACAGTATTTTTCCCATTCTGGAGAAACCCATTCTGGAGAAGCTTTGTGAAATCTTCTTTTATAAAGTTGCTGTGTTTAGTTCTGTCACTCAAAATTTACCGTTTTAATCTTTTATTTTATATTATTTTCTATATATTGTACTATTTTTTTCAAGTAACGCGCAATGCCTCCAGATGTAGACGGAAATTTGTGAGTTGTTTTGGAGTGTCTTAACACAAAGCTCCTTCTGTCTACTCTACTTCATGAGGAATACAGCGTAAAAAAATAACAACTTACCTTGTATTGCGAGGTAGCTAAGTATGTATCCATGTTTATAGTGTATGATATATTTGCGTTTCTTTTCATCGGTCAGTACATAGAAGTGAATAGTTGCTCTGCTTCAGAGGACAAAACGAGTAAATGTCATTATAAGACACAAAGGCAGTGGAGTCAAAGGTTTAAGGTTCTTATCCATATGATAGAAAGATATACTAGCTTTGATGTTGAAGCTTAAAATTTTTCGTTTTTTTACTCATTATTTATTATCAAGGATCAAATTTCTCGGAAGTTAATAGTCATGTCGAGATAATGATTTTTATTTTAATCGGAGCATATTTGAACATATTTTGAAGAGCATATTTTTTTATTTTAAGCGGAGCATATTTGAACTCAAAGGTTCTTCCAGAAATATATGATTATCTATAAAAACTGGGGTAAACTTTAATGTTTATTCATGCAGGTATTTCAAGTCATAATCTTTATTAATTACCACTTTTAGGCACCGCCCCTATGGTCGTGGAATGGTTTCACTGGCAAGATTACATAAGGAAAAAAAAATGAGTCGTAGCTCGAGTTCCAAATATCATTGAATAAATCAATTCTCAGTTCCGACAAACAACGTGCAGCGTTCACACGATGTGTCGAAAAAGGGCCAAAATAGGAAAAATAAGTGTCGCGACATTAGAAAGCACTTAGAAAGTAAAATTAAATTAAATTAAATTAGCTTCACGCTATATCCCGGACACAGCAGGGTAGGCAGAGGGAACCCAGTGTTAAGACACTCCGTTCCCCACTTTCTGCCGAATTTTGGAGGCATTGCGTGTTGAGTGGCAGAACTCAACGCCGCGCTTTGCCTTGACACCAGAGCGAAGAAATGGAAATATAAATTTAAGTAAATATTTCATCTCCTCTAGTGGGGATCGAACCCACAACCAGTCGGTTTTACAGTCACACTTCGTGTCACTGCGCCACGGCCGGCTTCTTATCGAAAAGTACTTAGAAAGTACTTTTCGATAAGAAGCTAGTGACAATTATTTCATAAAAAATTATAAATAAATAGATAGCAGTAGCATTGCATTAACGACGCTCATTAAGAGACCGACATTATTTCAAAAAGTTCTAGGAATTTGACTGTGCTTGCTCTGATAACACACACATCGAAATTTTGAAATTCAAATTAAAAATGTTCTTCATTCAAATAGACTATTGTCAAAAGTGTTTAACTTTTGAATCGTCGAAATGAACATACGAAAAAAGCTACCGTTCCGGAAGGTATTTCTGCTGAGTGTAATGGTATAATTTTATTATTACATTACTGGGCAGCTATCCTGTGTCACTTTTTAAATAAATATTCTTGAATAGTATAATAAACTTTACTTGTTAGAATTATTTTAGTTTTTGTTAGTGTGGCAGAATTTTATTATATACGAGTATATTTAGACGCATAAAAGATTTATTTACTTTTTGGTGTCGAAATCTCATATGTATTTCTTGTTCGTATCGTATATCTATCACTACTTTTACTAAGACCTTGTATATGTTGTCGGACAAACAGAATATTATAGTATACAAATTGTGAACCAACTGTAACGATATCTGCATCTTTAAAAACGTCTCGCAGAGAATCTGGAGCTCTTCAATACAAATAGATCACACTTTTTTGGATGAATGGAATGAATATTTAATTCATATCTGAAGCACTGCCCCATATCAGCATTCCATAAGATAAAATGCTATGAAAATAGCTATAGCAGTGTAGTCGGCAGTACTAGCAGTAATTCCTCCACTTAAACACAATGTTTTAACACTAGGTTTAAAAGTAAAATAAATAATAATAATAGCGAACAAATAGCATCTGCCGGTGGATATAGTCCGTTAGGAACCCGGCATTATTCTAAAGAGTTCTAGGAATTTTACGTTTATACATCTTGTAGAAAGTTTGCTGAATATTTTAAATATAAACATTGTTTGTACGAGAAACGGATAATGACGTCAATTTTATAATAAGATACAAGGCAGTATAGGCAGCCAACTTATTCTTAACAAGTGCTCTGTCCTGGTTTAACCGGTACATCCAGGTATTGTACAATACAATAGTCTCGAAAGTTAGAATTCTTTATTTGTTTGTTAATTCCAGTTAAAGATTCAAATTATCATACTATACTCATCTAAGAGATCATTTTCATTAAAAACGCAGTAAAGTTTCCTTCTAACATTACATTGTACAATTGTAAAGAACATATGTTTTACCATTATGCAAAAAAAAAGCAACAATATTATGAGATATTCATTAAAAACCTTTATTAAAAAGAAATTCACTAGTTTTTTTTTTCGTTGTATTTTACAAATCAATCCCTTTCATTTGATATCCAGATTAGAGGCGTTGTGCAAAATATGTAATTCGTTGTTTTTAATTATTAACAATATTGATTGTATTATGTAATTTCATTGTGATCTGAGCTTGCATACACACACAAACACACGCTGACACAGCGAGTCAACAAAGCACGGACCACCCTTCAACTTTGAAAGTTGAAATTGAGCTTCTAGCTACGTTGAGGAGTGCATGTGAGAACTAGAAGAGATTTTCTCAAAATATTCAAGAACATTAAAAGTAAGATTTTTCATTTTACAACTATCTATTCACCCAACAAAGACGCGATTGTGCTTTAAAAAATGCAGTTCATAAGAAATCGTTTGCGGCCAGTTGTGGCGCAAAGGCAAGAGCGTACGACTGTAAACGTTACAGATTTCCACTCGGGGAAAGGATGTAAATATAACGCCAGGGAATTATTTTATAGCTGTGAAATTATTATCGTGGTGAAATATTTTATATGAAACTAGCGGCCCACTCGCGGCTTCGCCCGCATACCACTTATAATTGTTTTTCCCTACTGCTAAGGAAGAGTTATATTATGCTGCATTTGCCATAAGACAGTTAATATTATATAATAAATACATTCAATAATTTTGAGAAAGTGCAAGCACTACACGACTGCTTGAGACGACGACATCGGCGCCCCCGGCTGGACTTGATCCTATGCTTGCGGCCGTAAGAGGAGCGTTGAATTATTTTAAATTGACATTTTCTCAAATAGTTTACGTTCGTTCAAATTACATGCTGCTATAAAAGCCAAAGCATATTTTCATAAAATTTCTTTGATGATGGAATAAATTTCCCTCGTAATTTTCAATATCTTTATGAAATAAAAAAAAGTTAAAAAACGTTGAAATATCACCTTACAATTTTCAATTATTTTTTGTCACAAAATGTCTTATTGTGACTTATTTACAAGAGATAGATATATGGTATCGCGGGCGGGTATTAGAACTAATAAAATGAAATATTTCTTCCTACAATGTACTGACGTATATTTAATTATTTCTGCAGCGCACGCGCTTAAAGCAATTCGATAGCGTTCATTATTATTGTTATTTCGTCATTTAAGGCTAACTAAGACTTACATCATAATGTTATGTATGCATATAGCACTCTTGAAGAACATAGCTTTCATACAAAACCAAAAATAAGTAAATCGAAACAGTCAAGAGAGAGAGAGAGAGAGTCGAGAGATCTTAGTGTTTAAACCAACAGACAAGCTCTTCCGCTTAATTATATTAGTATAGATTGAATAACTTCGAATAAATTTTTATCTATAACAATGGTTATAAGCCATGGGTACATATTGACTGCTTAATGCAAATTTACAATTCCAATTTAATTGGGAGTTCGTCGCTCGATCAAAGTAATCAAATTTTAAGAGAATTTTCGTTATTAACTCAGCAAAATTTGACACACGTTGATTGATTAAAACAGATACAAAGTTATTTATGAAGTGGACTTTTGCAGTCTGTTTTATAATATTAATGTATCTAAAGAATAGAGGCCGACGAGGCGCGGCGGCACAGTCTGACTGTAAGCATGACGTTTGTGGATTCGATTCCCAGTCAGTCAGACGAAATTAGTCGCTCTGGTAACAAGACAAAATATTGCGTTGAGTTTTCCCACGCAACACGCAATGACTTCGAGCCATTCACGGAAAGTGAGGAACGCAGTGTCTTAACTCTAGGTTCTAAACACTAAATATATTTTATTTTAAATATATAAAAATGCAATTAGATTTGCTATAACAAAATGTATATGAACATGTTAAATATCATGGTCATCAATTTTATATGAATGTGGATAAAACACCATGACACGGCCGTGTGACGCGTCATTCATCAAAATCAGATTATGCTGACATCCGCCCGCGCCTCTGCACTATTACAACTTTATTATACGAGTATATCTAAATACTACAAGTCTTATGGGACAGCGTTTAACTTCAACACAATAGTCGTGGGTTTGATACCGATTCGGGAAAATGACAAGATTATAAAAAAGTTGTTTCACACTTTCCCTTCATAACAGGATAGGTAAAGGAACCTAGTGTTATGACAATAAATATAAATTTCTGAGTGATTTTTGTATGATTTTTTGTCATTGCATCTGCCCCGTAAAGATAAAAGGAAAGAAAAGAAACATTACATTACAAGAACGCATCTATACTGCATTTAATTTATATTCGCTTAGTTTACTACTATAAACATAAAGTCTCTGTTTTATATTATTGCTTTCTTGGATCTTGGTGAATTATGTCGGAATCGACCTTCGTCTCTCATAATAGGTTTAGTCTAGTTGTCTATTTTAATGTTATAAAACTGATAAACTAATTTGTTGAACGTGCAAATCTCAAGAACTACTACTGCTTACTAAGGCAATGTAAGGCAGTCAGAGTTAACACCCTCTCTTAGAATGTAGTGTCATAAACAGCTCTTAGTCATTTTGACAAGACCAACTTAACTTAACTTAACTTTACGCTTTATCCCTAGCGGGGTAGTCAGAGAGAACGGAGCGCCAAACGCTACGGTCTCTACATACCTCTTTCGCCTCGTCCACTGTCATCAACCTCTTCATATCTTTGATACTGTGTTTTCGAAGGTCAACCGAGGTCTCCCCCTACCTCTCTTACCACTCACTTTTCCATCATAAATCTTTTTTGCCATTCTTTCCTCACTCATTCGTTCGACGTGCCCAAACCAGCTGAGCACGTTCTTCTTCATTCTCACCGTGACATCTTCGCTGGTACCTGCCATTCTATGTACCTCTTCATTGCGGATTCGATCAGCTAGGCTGACTCCGCATATCCTATGAAGAGATCGCATCTCCACAGCATTCATCTTTCTTTCATTCTTCTTCTGTAATACCCACGTTTCGCTGCCGTATAACAGGGTCGGTACCAAAACTGCATTGTGTAAGGCCAAACGCGCAGCTGTGCTGACGTTTCGCCGTCTCATCAATGCAGCCAAGGCTCCGTTAACCTTGTTACCGGCAGCAATACGCCTTTCCACATCCATCTCGTATCTTCCATCTCTACTGAACATACTTCCCAAATATACCACTTCATTCACCTGTTCTGATATCTTATCATTACACTGATCTTGCATTCCGTCCTTTCTTCATCTCGTTCAAAAATCAGAACCTTTGTCTTATTCGCATTGAGGCTTAGACCATTATATTCACACTCTTCTTTCAGAGTGGTGACCAATGCCTGCAACTCCCACTCTGATGATGCAATAAGCACTGCATCATCTGCGTACAGCAGGCAATTCACATTCAGGTCACCTACTTTCACTCCCATATCACTTTGTTTCACTCCTTGGAGACAGACGACGTGGGCGAAAATTATAATATTGTACAGATATGATATACTCAATACTCTCTGTTTACACTGTTACACTGAAAAAGCGTAAAGCAACATTTTTTATAGCATACAGCTAGGTAGGCATGGAGAACTTGGAAACTTGTTAAGACACTTCGGTTCCCAACTTACCGTCGAATTGTCGAGGCATTGCGTGTGGCGTGGCGGAACTGAACGCAGCGTTTTGCCTCGTTCAGAATGAAAAAATTATAATAATAAATATTTCCTCCAAGTGGGAACCCACAACCATCGCG
The DNA here is from genome assembly GCA_917862395.2 of Heliconius sara. NCBI lineage: Eukaryota > Metazoa > Arthropoda > Insecta > Lepidoptera > Nymphalidae > Heliconius > Heliconius sara. The sequence continues at coordinate 343,728 of OU860798.1, read as the reverse complement.
TGAAGCAGTCACACGCTTGTACCCCTGCGCCACGATCTGTTCATATATAATATTTTCTTTTACTTTATATAGTAAGTAAAGTATAACAATTTTTCTTGTATAATATTTATTTGTGCCTAAGAACACAACTGAACTAAACCGATAAGCGGATAGTCCACATAATAGGGAGCACAATACATGGATAGACCATTGTGCTCGTGACCTATGTATAATCTTAGTAATACTTCAAAAGAATACGATCTCATTATATATTGTAATGTATGTAAATAGTATTATATTTTATAATATAAATTCTTTAAAGATGTCGTCGTTGCACAGGAGCACAGAGTCTGACTGTAGACGCGATAGTTGTGGTGCCGATTTCTTTGGGCTGCTGTTGCCCTGCTGCCTTTTTTTATTGCCAATAAAACCACTACACAGAGGATACAGACACTAAGTTCTCCGCTTTCTGCCCGATAATGTATGTGTCGGACACTCAACGCCACGCTTTAACTTACCAGAGCCAGTAATTAAATATAGTCCGAGTATAATCATTCCTAAAATGGATATCGAACACGATTGGAGTAACAAATAGTTGTTTTGTTAGTGTGACGTGTGGCGTATTCATCTTCGACTTCGGAAAAATATACTTCGAGACATTGCGTGTTGAGTGATGGAACTCAACACCGTGACTTCTTTCAAATAATATTTTATGATCTTCGATTATAGATTGTTTTGTTCTAAGTTTCTTCGCCACTTGAATAAAATAAAAGCTACTGTGCCATTGCAGTAATAAGCTAAAAGCACCAAATTTTCATTACCTTGAATATGATTAACAAACTTTAACTCAGTTGTGGGTTTATCTCCACTAACTCGTCGTTATATCGAATTAGCCGTAATTTGCAACATATACCTGCTATAGGAATTAATTACGTAATGAACATTATAATTTTGTGTACTAAATTATTATTAGACGCTGTAACTATGTGGCCTATGTATCAAATTTAACTTAACTTAAACTTAACTTCTATTATAAAAAAATGGTTACATCATCGTTATCATCAACATTACTGTTACCGGTGTCGTCGTCGTCATCTTTATCATCAGCCTATCTTCCTCCACTGTTCACAGGCCTCTATAAATATTTCAATTGATGCAGAATTTGAACTCCGAATCTAGTCTTCTGTCTGTACAGAATCTTGTCTGTACAGAAATTTTGTTTTCTAATTCTAAAACATTTTATGTCGAGTGGCAAAACCCAACTATAGACTTTTCCATTAACAAAATAGATAAAATATAAAGAAAGTAGTTTCACTAGTTCACGCTAAATCCCGCATCGAAATGGCAGAGGGAACCTCAATCAATCCATGCCCTTTGTCTATATATCAGAACGCGGAACTGAATATAATAAATTCTCCCGTGTGAGAATCGAAGCCACAACCGTCGCGTTTAATGTCATTATTTGCCCAAATATGTATTGAATTCATATCCCTTCCGTAAACAGTCAGAAACTACCACTTTACCACAATGGCTTAAATGATTTATTTAACCGAATTAACATAATAACTCGCGGGCACGTTCTAAACACGGTATCCTGTAACAGGATGTCGACGCGAAAATGATTTACGCGAATGAAATGGCAACGAGAAATCGTCAACAATGCTTTTGTCACTCATTTGGAAAGATAAACCTAAAGGAATAAAGAAACACATACGTTTTAATATTATATATACATATAATAAAATCGTAATTGATCGCTGTGCAATCAGTACGTGGAACATATGTGAGAAAATCTATTGTTGGAGACATTTATATATGTGATACAACCAAAAACAATAGTTTTTTATTTTTTGTTTGACGGTCTCGGTGTTTGAATCTCAGAAACGGTGAAACTAACTTAAATACAGATTATATATCTGTATTTTGACAAAATTCTCTTAACATTTAGAGTTAGTTTAAGTACATAAATAAAAAAATATATATACTACTAAATACTTTACTAAATTTCATGAAACTTTAGTTGCCAATGAACAGTCTTAAAAATTATAAAAATATAAGAACACGAAAACAATAAAGATCAGTAAATAAATAAGCGTTTCGCGTGTTGCACTATTAGAATATATATGTTTCTCGACATATTATTGCGAAATACTTATTTCCAATCCCCTTTCCTGTGTAAGTATTTTTCTTTCGTAGGTGTGGAATTACACTTTAAAAATGTTGAAAATGGACCGCTGTAGCGTTGTGACACAACGTCTGACCGTAAACGCAATGGTTGTGGGTTCGATTCTTTCTTGGATATATTAATTGTATTAATCGCTGTGGAAGAAAATTCGAAACACAGCGTTGATCTCAGCCACTCAACACACAATATCTGAAAAAATTCGCGAAGAGTGGAGAGTGGAGTATCTTTACATAAAGTTTCCTTTGCCTATCCTATTACATGCGGGATACAGCGTGAACTGGGTTGCAGGATATATCTATTATTTGGAGTGTGATGTGTTTAGTCCGCTTATAAAGACTTATTTCCAAATATGGAAGAAATTGTCTATTGTTAGAAATCGGAAAATGTTAACGTTTTCGAAAATTGAAAAAAAAAACACTAATTCTAAATTATTTGACGTTATTTATCGTTATTGCAATAAGTGATATGTATCAGCCAATAACAATACGTGACACGATTTTCTTTCAATTAGGGCTGTTGCCTACAAGCAACTGCCCCCGAAAGACACAATTCAATTGCTATAGTCTTTTCCACCTACATCTACCATCTTTTACATGAGTTTGCTAACACTATGCTAAATTTATCAATGGACATTTTTGGGACATTTCCTATTTTTAGGCATCTTCTTCTTTATAAAAATGCAATAAAGAATAAAGAATATATATTTTTTCCATTGGAACTCGAATCCACGCTCACGGCGTTCAGTTGCCAGTGTCATTATTACTTACATTCAAAGTCACATTTTAATTATTTAACTTTCATGAGAAAATCCTAAGTTTAAACATAATTTAGGAGATCAACATCTTCAGTATTTATCTTTAGAAACAACTGAGTAGTGAGTTAGTTATTTGTACTTGCGTTGGCATCTTAAGTTACAAATCTGATTTCACTAACTCGATCTGTCCGTTTCATTTCTATGTTCATTACTTTATACGTGACTAGTCGTCCCCCGCTGCTTTGTTTACTTCAAAAATATGAAATAAAACCAAAAATCCGTTTTTCCCGTTTCTGTAGGATTTTTTTTAAGAAATCCGCTACTCTACCTACCTTTAAGGCAAAATTCAGATTTCTAAGGCCAGTGGTTCTTTTGGTGCGTTATCCGTCTTTCACTCACTAACGTAACAGTTCGTGAACATACATTTTTTTACTTCAATCTCCATATAAAGAGAAAGAAGAAATGTCGGTCTGTAATTTCAATTTAAAATATTGTATGTATCTCTGTTTTTCCGGGCTAATTTCCGGAACAGCTGCACCAATGTTTGTGGTTCACTGAAAGATAGCTAGGATTGTGGAGCAACATACAGACTACTCTTTTTGCTTTAATTTCGACAGTATCCGAGTACGTTTTGCATACCCTCAACTAAATGGATATGAAATATCATTTTCATTTTAATAATTAGGATATTTTTTGCGAGAAAACTTAAATTAATGACCAATATGTTTAAATAACGATTTATTAAATGTATTAACAGCATAGATAACCATACTAAAAGATCTATCAATTTTGCTAAATAACTTAAATAATATTAATAAAAAATTGTCTAGGTAAACCATAACTGCGCGCGCACTACATACGTAGTTTATCCCACATAAATTCTAAATTCGCTGAAATTCCGGATTAAAACCTAGGTTAGATAATGCTCCACAAATCTCAACGCGCTACTTGGCTGCTCTAGAGGGTGTCAACTTACATTTGATAATTTTATATTTAGAAAGCTCGGTCTGTTTTGTGTAATCATACAATCTCGAGTTTTTTCTATAATCATACAAATAATAATTCACAAAAAATATAAAACACAAAACATTGAAAAGTAAAGAGTTGACCAGTTCAATACAATAGTTGTATAAAATTACTCTTTCAGATTGTAGCAACTTTGTCGAACAACATACTTCGAATTGATATATCTTTTTTATTGTATCGAAATAGCTTTTATGTTGCTCTACAATCCCCTCTATGTTTCAGTGATAGTCACATAATAATCAGTTCAGCTGGTCCGGAGGTTAGCTCGAATAAACAGACACTTAAAATTGTTTAGTGGTGTTTTGGTATCACGTAAATAACTATATGGACTTGAAAAAACACAATTATGATGATATCACAGATAGACTCTTTAAATTTATTTTTATATTATAGATGTATAGATATTCGTAAACAGTATTCGTACTTTAAGTTTTTTTTTCAGCTTTACGCTTCCCTATTTTCCGCTATTTAAGTAGACAGTATATACGCGTGTAATTCCCACGGAAACTCGGATCCCCATTCTAAATATTGAAATCTCATCGTTTTTATCACTAATATAATATGGGAATTAACTAAACGAGAGTACGTTCGTTGTAATGCATAAAGGACTACAAACAATGTTATAATTAACTATTATATAGTTTTTTGAGACCAGCCGTGCCGCAGGAGCACAAGGCGTGACTGTAACCGCGACTAGTTGTGAATTCAATCCCCACTCGAGGAAATTAAATATTTATTTAAATGTATATTTTCGTGTCTTCGCTTTGGTGTCGAAGCAAAGTGAGGCGTTGAATACCGCCACTCAACATGGAATGCTTGCAGAAAGTCTTAACTAGATTCCTTCTGTCTACCCTACTGTGTAGGCATACAGCGGGGCAGGAATGCAGCGTGAAGCTGATAAAAAAAAAGTATTTTTTAGCTGCACGCTATATCCCGTTTCCGTTACGTTTCGCTTTACTAGAGCCTGAGAATATAAATAAATTTGACGGCCGCAAATATTACAAAACTATAATTTAAGCTTTTTATATTTGAATGTGTACTAGTGGCGATTGTGGTTTCGCTGGAATAACCTACTATTTTTATTCACAATAATATAATAAAAAAGAAAAAATGAGCTCTAATATATATTCAAAATTCCATTCATTTTTTTTCAATTACAAGAGAAATTAGAATCTGCGAGTTCAATTTCTAAAAAAAAATTATATCAATGTCGAATCTAAGTCTTCAATAAAAAAACTTCTTCAAATGTTTTAAGTCAGAGCTCCTCAAGCTATGCATTGTTACTATTTATTTTTTAATATATTTTACGTTAAAGTAAGTAAATCCGGCTGTAAGACACATCGTTCCCCACTTTTCGCCGAATTCCGAACACCTTGCGAGTTGCGAACACCACTCTTCATCTTTTTTTTTGATCAGAGTGATGAAATAAAAATAATTTATTCTCCAAAATGATTCTATGGTATAGGTCAACGAGAACGTGATTTATAAAAATTGATACATTTTAGCGTGCGGGCGGGAAAAAAATCAATATTATAAATTGCGGCTCTTACATCTCACATTCGAGAACCACTGGCTTAGACTATTCAAATTACATTTACATATTTTGTAGAAAATGATATCTTCGTTACCGAGAATTTATAGTAGCCGATTCGAATAAAAATGAATTGATTTTGGCAGAATTGGTGGCAGGCCACCGAAATAAAATGATTGATTCGTGCCGTCATTCTGTTTTTTTTTTTTGGGAAAATTCCATTTATATATATATATATATATATATATATATATATATATATATATATACATATATATATATATATATATATATATATATATATATATATATATATATATATATATATATATATATATATATGCCACCGAAATAAAATGATTGATTCGTGCCGTCATTCTGTTTTTTTTTTTGGGAAAATTCCATTTATATATATATATATATATATATATATATATATATATATATATATATACATATATATATATATATATATATATATATATATATATATATATATATATATATATATATATATATATATATATATATATATATATATATATATATATATATATATTCAGAAAGGGACTAAAAATATTTATTTAATAGATTCTGGATTAGATTAGATGAGAAAACTATTTCACTATTAGTTTACTATATACTTTGACATTTGTACGGTTTTTAATATTTTCGTTTATTTGCGTTGTGCTCTATTCAGAATATTTTCCAAGGTCAGGAGAGAGTCGTATACAGGTTTTAGAAAACTTTGTAATAAGTTATTTCAATTTTTCCATTTCCATGCATCTTTAGAGACCGATTGCGCTAAGTAGCGGGACTTAATACCGTATCCGTATTATATTTATATGCTCAAATCATTTGCCAAAACAAAATTACTATCTCTAGTTACTTTTTCATATAAAATAAAATAATAATTAATTCAAATTAATTATTATTTTATTTGTCACAATTAAAAAACTTTCCATGACATGATTAAAATTGAGATCATCAAAATTCAAGGTAAATATTACGAATTGAACATTTTATAAAGTAAATTCGGTATCGTTCGTTATCCCGCGGCGACATCTCTAACAACCTATTTACATAAACCTAATTCTGGATGAGAATTTAAATTATAATTACAAAAAGGCTTCCCGTAGACTAAAAAATATATAAAATTTATGATACCTTAAAATACGCAAAACCTTCTTTAGAACCACTTTGTCTATAAGTGAAAATCGCATTAAAATCTGTTGATGTAGCTTCAAAGAAAGTACGTCGGTGGAAAGAGATTTTTTTATACTACTATAAGCTTTTACCAGTAACGTCACCCCCTCTAGTCAAATCTGATGCACCTTCGGTGTAGTATCGAAACAAATTAAATGATATAACATTATATTTAGCCCTCCATAGCCGTTGATAAACGAACTGTCTAATAAAAAATAAAGAGTATTAATATATTAAGAGGACTGCTCCAAAAGCATTGATTGAAACATTTAGATTCTATCCAACCGCAAGATAATAGTTATTATGGCACTTATTTAACCATTTGTGACTATACTATGATTATATTGAATCTTAATTTAAGAAAGAAAGATTTTTAAGAAATCTATTCTTTTAAAAACACCATGAGTTCTATTGTCTACCACAAGAACAACAATGACCCATTTAGAAAATAAGGTAGTAAATTAAAATGCATCAGAAATGATGCACCAAACTCAAATGTAGGTGAAACGATCCACTCCACGAGGCGTCCTACGCAAAGTTCCGCCTACGCACGTGGAAATAAAGTAACGTTAAATAACGTATGTTTGAACGTTTGTTTTAGTTGTGGAGTAGACGAGTAGAACAGTATATAGTAATTTATTCTACTTACTTCCTTTAGTTGTTTTAAAATAACAGTCGTTGCGTCACTACCACGCTTTTTGTGTAGTGGTTTAAGTTTAGATCACTTGAGGTCAAGGGTTTGATGGTCATGGCTGGCATGGATCTCTCTCAAAAGGAAATAAAAACAATAGTTGTAGGTAATGGTGCCTTCTTCTTCCTTAACTTTCACCCACTGCTGGATACAGGTCAATTAGACGGGAATTAATAGAAATATTTTTCATTAAGTGATTTATATTATTTCATATTATTAAGTACATAAACTCTATAGATAATTAATTAAGAAACATAAAAATTATAACTTCGTACAATATAATATTTTACAAAGTGCAAGTAAAGCAAGTTATCGCGGCGTAGTGGGACAGCGTCTGAATATAAGTGCCATGAATGTGGATTCAACCCCTACTCAAGAGATTAATATATTTAAATTTATTTTTATACCTATTAAACTAATCGCGCAGCGAGTTCCACAACCCATCACGCACTATTTCAACACTACATTCTCTAAAAGCTATTGAAATAAAAATAAAGTGTAAAGGACACCCTAACTCCTTAACTCTGTTACATTTCGAAGATTAAACGTGAATGTGCTCTCAGTGTTGTTACATACCTAATCAGTAGTGGCTCTGTGGTTAAATCAATACTATAATGTTTATATGAACGAGTACATACTCGTTTATTGATAAAGGCTTTAATGTGGTTATTATCTAATTAATTATTTTATAAATGATGACACGTCATGGGACTGAAATGTTTGCTTTAATCAATTTCAAAGATATAATTTGTTGATTTTTAATCTTCACGCTGTATCCCGCCTATAGAAAGGTAGACAAAGGGAACCTATAAACTATACACTTCCGTTTACCGTTTTTCATCGAAGTCCTGAGACATGGTGTGTTGAGTGGCGAAATTCAACGCTGTGCTTTGCCTGGTTTCCAGGCTGAAAAAATGAAAATATTATATTACATAGGCACCTTTGCTTTTGGTGCATAATTTCTGATCATTTGTTTTAACATTCTTTAATCAATGAATAAATGCCCGACCCCGTGCACGGCCCGTGCAACATCAGAGGAGGTACAGGCGTTGCCGGCCTTTAAGGTGGATTGGGCGCCGGAGCCCGGCATTACCTGATGCGAAACGCAGTGGCATAAAGCCACTACTTCACGCCGGTTTCAAATGCCGGGGGTGGTAATGATCCGGTCGAGTCTGACCATGCGTGTTGCCATTGCTGGCAACGTGACTCTACCACACTTACTTTAGTCGCCTCTTACGACACCACCAGTACCAGGATAATTCTATTTTAGGCCGGGATCACACGGCAAAACATTTTTTAGTTTTAGTTATAATAAACAATTATAAAAAAATAATCTCTTTTTGTTTTTTGTTAATTATTAAATAAATTTAGACTACACGACGTACGTCGCTTAAGGGGTCAGGTCCCAATAGAAGAAAGGACATTTACTCGTATAAAGGTGTACCATTTTTCTGATTCTGATTAGATAAAGAATGATGTTGCCTTAAGTCTTATATGACCACTTTTTTGTTTATTTGTACGTTTGCTAAGGCCATTTATATCGACATCACGGTAATCTAAAATTAATATCAAATATTTAAATCAAAAACCCCTCACAGCACAAAAAGTAAGCAAGGTTCAAAAGCTATGAGCATTTGTGACGGAACTCAATGCCATACTTTGCCTCGAGACCAGAGAGAAATGAAAATAGTTTTATATATTTATCCCACCGAGTGGGATCAAACCCTTCACCTTCACGTTTGCTGTCGCACTCTTGTGCCCCTGCACCACGACGGCTTCAAGGAAGGTTATTTTATAACAATATTTTTATTAGTATTTTTATTGATTAGTTTACTAACTAACTAATTTTACTTTACATATTTGTGGTAACATCACTCATATTTACAACTTGCACGAGGACTATTAATGTATACTGTAGAAAACTGAAATGGTCCAAGCTGACAATAAATTTTAGACCTTATTACAAACACATAACATCTAGATTGTTATAATAATTTCGCTTCGTACGAGTATGTCTTAAAACAGCACTTCAGCAAAACAATAACAGTTTCCTTCACCAAATTAGGCGTTAATTAGATACTAAAATACAGCAAACGACGCGTAACGTAACTCACAAAATCAGAATGCCAGTGGATATAATATAGACGTACTGTGACGGAGAATAACACATAGGTCGTGGGTTCTTTTTCGGTTACTCTGTTTCTAGTAGCGTAGCCGTAATTGGGGCATTGACCTTGCTATCTGTAATTTGTTTTCAAACTTATCTGTACTTTAATTATATATAGCTGATAAGATTGTTTGATCGAACGGAAACGACTTACTGGTCCAAATTTAAAAAAAAATGGATAATCCGATTATAGATAAAGATTGTATTACGTTATTTACTATATAAACCCTGTACCTGCGGCCAGAGCTACATCAGGCATTTAGTATTTGTTACATATCATACGTAACACTCAGTTATTTTTTTTATTTGATCAAACGCACGAAGCCACACGTAAATAAATTAGATTTCATTCAAAAATTAAAGTTGTCGTGAGTTTGTCACGGAGCAGAGAGGAGGTTCGATTCCCTTTATAGGAAATTAATTATTTTCATTTTGTCGCTCTGGCAACACGACAAATCGCAGTATTAATGTACTCCTTCAGAAATGTATCGAACAGCGGGGTATAGAGATCCGGTTGTTTAAACACTAGGTTCCATTGACCTGCCCTACTATACTCTGGATACAGTTTAACGCTAGTTTTCTCTATATATTAAAATAAAATATCTCCTTTGGATCGTAAAAAAATTAACTCTTCCCATATTACAGTTGATGTTGTTACCTGAAACAAAAAATATGGTAAAAATACCATTAAAAGTTTGCAAAAAAACTTAAAACATCGGAACGACACCAGAATACAGAATACCACGACTCAGTGCGAAACTTCAACAATTTTCAACTTTCTCGAATTAATAAAGTATTCCTTTGTAAGTGTTAGAGGGCGGTGGGCTCAGTCTAGTCACGTGCGCGGTCCGCTTCTATACTTGAAACGTTGAATTGAAATGAGCTGCTAATGGAAGTAAGTCTTGACCCTGCTCCAGTAAAATGTAATGGGATAAATTATATATGTGCTCGTTGCGGGGAAGTGATTTTTTATGCATTATCTTTGCAAAAATTGCGGCGACGAAATTCCGACGACTACGGAAGGTTGTGGGTTCGATCCCCACTCGAGAAAATTAAATATTTAATATTGAATTCCGCCTTCAGAATTTGGCAGAAAGTGGGGAACAAGACACTTGTCTTAAATGAGAACGGACTGTCTTAATGTTCCACTCAGTTTCCCTCTGGTTCCTTTTTTTTTGTGTAGGATTAGGCAGGACGTTCATTGTGATGCTAAAAAAACCTTGTAAAATGATGATTGGAGATCTCTGGGTTCCTTTTGCCTACTTTGCTAAGCTAAAGTGGTTATAGGTTAAACACTAGAGGAAAGGCTTTTGTCCATTGCCTAATTTTTGTAAGACAAAGTATAAGGCTTATCGAGCTTGGGTGCACCTAAAATTTGGTGTTGAGTTTATACCTACAAATTTTACGATCAAGAAATGATGCATGTAAATTTTTATTTTGCATTAAATTGATTGACATTGACCTAAACAATGAATTTCATTTAATCTTAAATTAACTAATTGCCCTCTGGTATGGTGGATTTTAAGCTTCAAAGATTTTATAAGCGAGTCAGAGGTGGTAGAAAGTTTCCCAAGTTTCCATTGAAATTAGGATGTTTTATGCTTCAATAGCAATTCTAGTAACATATCTGTTTTCTTTAACGATGGTGTGGGGCTTATTAAACCGTTTAGTATGTATATTTTTTTGCTTGTGCACTGTAAAGAAATATTATTTTTCACTGGTCCCAAGAATTGGCTCACTTTTTTGTGAGGTTTGAATATAGTTTTTATAAAAAAATTTGCTAATCCTGTCTCTAACCCCCTTCACATATGGTAGAAGTACGGGCTGTCTCTCTATTGTTAGTGATTTGTTGGTCTTTTGACAACACTGGCGGGGACTGGTACATTAAGATACCGTTGACGGTAATTTGATATAGTAATTATGTTAATTAACAGACGAATGCCACCTCAGTCCACCACCACGTGCGACCACTGACTACTGGAAAGTGTTCGAAATGTCGGGTTTTCAAAAATGTTTAAAATGACATTTACGCGAATAATCCGGTTAAATATTTTCATTTAGAATACTCGATGATATTTTTAACCATACGTCCAGAAATACCGTTCGCTCAATCAATCACGGCGTTGCTTGTTTACTCAGATGTTCGTATAAATTATGAACTTCTGAATTTAAATCTAATAATATTATTTGGCGAGTCCAAAGCAAACTTAAATAAATGATAAGCTTTCGGAATCGACTCGCGTTAAATCAATATGGAACAACATTTGAAAGTTCCAAAAGTAGTTAAGATCGAAAACGGTATCGCGTGGCAGAAGGCGCTCCTGCCCAAGAAAAACAAATTATTCGAGTCGACGCACCGCAACCGACAGACAACTTGCAAAAAGTTCAGACGACTTTAATGGATTTATAAATTTTCCCATAAGTAGATGGGTTCTGTGAAGTTTGTTGTATTGATATCAGAGTCACCCAGGATATTTCGATGTCTGACTGTAAACGCTACGGGTATGGATTCGATTTACACTCGGGGGATATATGAATATTTAATATCTATGTTCCCGCTTTGGCAGTCAAAATTCTAGCACTCATGTCTCAAAAACTGAACAGAAAGATGGATACGGTGTCGTAACACTAGGTTCCCTCTGCCTGTCGTGCCTGTCCTGCCTGCCCGCAATACGGTTAAATAGTAACCTACTTAAAAATGTCTCTAAAGAAAATTATTTATTTAATTATTATATGAGAAAAACTTAAATATAATCGTATTTTAAAACGTAAAATAAAAATATAAACGCAAAAGGACCACCTTTTAAGTGTAATTTATTATAGCGAGTTAAATCTTATCCTTCTCATTAATTAAGTACAGTTTCGTCGGGACTGTTTAGATTTTATTTTGTCTGACTTTCAGTTTTACGAATTTTTAAACGCTATTTTGTAAATTTGTAGCTGAAAAAGTATAAACATATTAGATTATTCCTGAGCTGATGGCGTTTATTTAGTTAAGTAAACTTGACGGCGTAAGAAAATATTTTATCAAGTTCATGCTGTTTCCCGCACACGGTAGGGTAGGCAGAGGAAACTTACTGGCCGACAGATACTCTATTTCCCACTTTCCACCGAATTCTGAAAGCATTGCGTATGGCGCAAGTCAACGCCGTGCTTTGCCTCGACACCAGAGCGAAGAAATGAAAATAAAAACCCGAACCCAAAACCAGTGCCCCTGCGCCACATCTGGCCTAAAATATTTGTACTTTAATTTTTAATATACAGTGCGATGTTCAGTTCCATAATTTAATGAGCAATAACTAACTGGATTTGAGCGTGTTTATCCAGGTTCTCTCCGCCTACACTACTATTATATTATTTTTACCTAGGAATTTTTACCTAGATGTATTTGAATCTTTTGTAGCACAGCGTCGGGGCTCGATTCCCACTCCCAGGTTATGTTCATTTCCTTATTAATCACAACGTTGAGTCCTGTATGTGGGGCAATAAGTGTTTTAATTCTAGGCTCCCTCAGCCTACCTAAACATGCAAAAACATCGTGAATCTGCTACTTGTTTTATTTTTAAGCAAAACCAGTTTCACTATTAACAATTAAAAACGAAAAATTAAAGTAACTTTTTTTATTTATATTAATAAGTCAATTAATGATACATAATTAATAAATAGAAGAAAATATTATCTCAGAGATGACGGCGAAATTTTTTTACAGAAAAAAAATGGTAGTTTTATATTATTTCAACATTTTTCGAATATCTATTTTAGCTTCATCTAAATGTTCAATGGAAAATCTCCGTGATTTCTGTTCAGACGTTACGGCGCCTGCAATTTGCCTGAAGTCTAGATCGAATATATCGTCTAGACAAATGTATCGTTAAAATAGAGTTTCGTATTCCGTTTGCGACAGCCGTTTTAAAATAAGTAATATTAAAACACAAACTAGGTCATCGTGTTTCAGCGGCTCAGTATCTGAGGAAAAAATGGAATAAAAATCGGAAGCGGTTATAGTTTTTAAAATACACGATAAATACACACATCGTCTATATGTTTTTAAACTATTTGGAAAGGGATACTACGTAATTGCAATAGGTGATATGTATCACCTACTAAAAATACTTCACACTAGTTTCCTTCCAATAGGGACCGTCACTTACACGCAACTGTCCCCTGATTGACACAATTCTACTGCTTTTATAATTATTTTCACCTAAATCTACCCTCTTTTACACGAGTATGCTAACAATACCTATATTCAAAAAATAATGTAAATTGACTGAGATTACTGTTCTTCGTGTGTAGAGTTCGTAAATAGAATCTAGGGATCAATGTCTAAAATGTTCTGGCTGAAATGCTTGGCATTTGGAACTGTCACTTAACATCCAATGTCTATAATAGAAGGAATACTCTACTTTTGTTGTATTTAAACGAAGAAGCGTTAAACTCTGAACTCTATTTAGGCAAAGCTGTTAAATAAATTGTTTTTGCGTTCACGCTGTATCCTGCTCATAACAGAATAAGCCGAGGCATTTTTTGAATTTATTGTTACTCTCCGTTGCCATTAAAGAGATTTCCGTTTCCCACTATCAATCGTATTCTGGTGGCATTGCGTGTTGAGTGGTAGAACTCAATGCCACGCTTTGCCTTGTTACCAGAGCGAGGAAATGAAAATATTGTGGGAATCGAACCCACAACGCACAAATACACGCGCATGCAAGAAAATAATATTTATGCAAATAAACTCTTAACTGCAGGAAAGCTACAACCGGCTTGGAAGGCAATTTCGTTGTAAGCCTTCTTCTGCAATAATTAAGTTATAATTTTATTTCTGCATGATTTCAATCATATATATCTATACATTTTTATATTTTAAATATTTCCGAACAGTGTAGGTTTGCGGAATTTTATTAGAGACGTGTAACTTACATGGGTAAGTTATTTTCATTTACAAATTTGATTATTTACAAAGTGCCATGTTAGGCGCCCAGTCCCAGGCCAGTCGAGACGAAATATCTCTTATGTGCCGAGAAGTGGAGTAAGGAGAATTTAAACACTAACTTCTGTTAAAGGAATATATGACACTTGTAGCATTATAAAATTATCAGACTCACAAAGCTTAAGAATTTGCAAGTAGGTAGGTTAGGGAGTGCAAAAAGGCAATAAGGAAGGTGCTTTCAAAATTTCTTTATAAACCGAAAAACGAGATTTTCCGTTTTCCATGTTATAGTCCACGCAGGCTCTAGTTACGTATACAGAACACTGGATATATTGAACTGACAGCTAAGCATGTAGGTCACAGACGGAAATAGCATATTTTGTGGTCTACAATTAGTTAACGAATCTATTTGGAAACTATTAATTATCGTTTTAATACATTGTAGCTAATATTGCATTTTAATGCAGAATACACAAATTATTGCAATGAATAAAATGATTGTAACTACATATACATTCTTTATATAGTATAATAATGAAGTGTCCCAACACTAGGTTCTCTCTTTCTACCCTGCTGTGTGCGGAATACAGCGTGAAGATGATTTTCTTTCTTAGTATAATAAAAAAATACTTTGCAGTTTTCACTAATAGATAAAGTGATTAAATTTGAAAAAAACGTACATATAACACTTACATATGTTATATATTAATAAATGTGTAGTAGAAGATAAAATCATGTTATGAGAAAAAATCAGTTTTGGTGGTGTTGCTTGTTGTTGTCGCTTGTTGTTTTACTACAACATATATATAAATACATATATACACATTATAACTCTGATTCCCATTCCTGGAAAGTAATTATTTCCATTGCCTCACTATGGTAACAAGACAAAGCGCGGCGTTCAATTCCGCCACTGTCTCCAACACGCAATGTCTCCAAAATTTGGCGGAAAATGTGGAACTGTCCTAATACTATGTTCCCTCTGCTTACCCTGTTACTTGTGGATACTTACAGCGTGATACCCATTGTTTTTCTCCAAATGGAAATCGACTCCATATACCGCGTTTTCAGTCAGACGCTGTACCGCTGCATTACGACGCTCTCAATATTTTTTCCCTAAATTCAACATAAAACGTGTAGAGTGGATGACATGACATCGTAATAAGCAAAATCTTTGCAAAACACGGCTTTAACAATCATAAACGTTGATATTTTGTGATAGAATGTGCTCTACATTTTTTTTATTTTCACGCTGCATTTGATTAAAGAAACTAGTATATAACATCAAAAAATATTATTTATTTTACGAGAGTAATACAAGCAATTTTTCAAAATACTACATTAAATTTTAAATTTAAATAAACATATCCTAAATGAAAAAATGTTCCAAAATAAATAATTTTATGATTTTTTTGTACATATAGCACATAGGAGAGTAGGTAGACGGAACCTCAGATCTAATATTAAAACGCTCCATTCCTGATCAAGACACTTCCCCCTCCCGCTTTTGGGAATTCCAAATTCTTGAGGCATTGCGTATTAAATGTGTAACGCTGCGCTTTGTCTTTTTATCTGTACGAAGATCTTAAAATATTAAATATTTCAATTACCTGTAGTATGGAACCGACGTACAAAACTCAACGTAACGCTTTTTAATGAGTTGTATTTTACAACTCATTCTTTTCACTGAGTGGGAAGTGAACCCACAATCGTTGCATTGTACGTCAAATACCTAGCTGTGCTGTGTGTGCCATGATGACCTCATAAAACTTTTATTTTGAGTGAAATAAAAGCCTATTTGTGAAGTAAAAAGCATTATCTCCATAAAATGTCTATAAACAAAGGCTGAAACAAAAAATGCCTGAGATAGTCACTCAGAGAGCTCCAGTCTAGTTCTATAGTTTGTACGTTACGTAGGTGGTTGTAATTGGAACATTTTACTTTGGAACTCTATACAACTTTTTTATTTCATCTCTCTGTATTATAAAGGTCGTATATTCTTAAGTGATAAATAACTTAGTTGTTTGTTCGTTTTAGGCGACTTTGAAACGGTATCCGGACGAAAAAGTTATTATTTTTTTTTCTTCCTCTACTTCTGATTTCGTTGAGTCAGATATGAATCTACGACTTAAAATAATGTTTTAGTATTATTATTAAAAATAGAAATATTTATGTTTGTGTCTGGAAGTTTTCGTATAACTAAGTAACAAAAAGGGTCACAGTTTTCAAGCGGCCTTACGCTTGTTTCGGCGTTGCAATCTCTTCTCCACATCTCACATAGCTCTCGCGTGTTAAGTAGTATATTTAATGCAATTTGTCTTGTTACCAGAGTGAGAGAATAAAATTAATTCATTCCCCTGCGTGTGAATCGAACCCGCATCCGCCGTGTTTACTGAAGATTTTACGTATGACCAAATAAAACAAGTAAGTTTCACATTTATAACGTTAACTATGAAAATATAATATAATTTAAATACTAAAGCTGTATTTTACAATTAAAACAAAGTAACATTGCAACAGCATTCATTGCTTTTGCCGAAAGTTATTAAAAATTGTACGTTTGCGAAGAATTTAGTAAGAATTCCTTGTTGAAACAGTAAATATATATATAATTACTAAAACTCGCTAGCTAGCGGCGCGCCCGCGGCTTCGCACGCCTGATCGATATGATTATAAGTTTTAAGTATAAGTATAATAAAATGAATAAGATTAAAAAAAAGTTTTAAGTATATTTACGGAAATATGAGTTGATTATTTTAATACGATTACCCCCGATTTTACTTTAACTAAAATAAATAAATAAATAAATCAGTATTTTTAGACACTTCGTTCCCCACTTTCTGCCGAATTCTGGAGGTATTGCGTGTTGAGTAGCAGAACTCAACGCGGCGCTTAGCTTCGACACCAGAGCGAAGAAATGGAAATATAAATTTAAGTAAATATTTTATCTCCTCGAGCGGGGATCGAACCCACAACCAGTCGGTTTTACAGTCACTCTGGTGACTGGCGCTTTACTGTAACTGTCACACTAAATAAATTTTTGGAGTTTTTAAAAAAAAGAGAAAATGTTCGGTAACTTCATATTTGTCTGGGCGGTAAGTACTCGGGTTATTCCTGCGTGTATCCCAATTACGTAAGATTTTGGGTAAAAAGTTGCTTATTGGTTGCTTCACAACTTTTTCTATCTTCCAGTGAAAGTTCTACAAAAACAGGTTGAGTCCTTCCGGGGATTAGCCCGGACAAACAGAAAGATAGAGAGATACATTGTAAAATATTTTGTTTGTATTGTACTATCTAATTAAATAACTATAATATGTGCTTGAAAAAAAAAGGGTTATGCTGAAATACCGACAGTAACTTAAATAGAATGATAGATTTAGTGATCTATTACGATATAACAATATCTACACATTGGAAGCAAAAGTTTCAGCAGTATTTTCTTTATAAACCGATTTAAATAAAATGACCATTTAATGTCTTTGTCATGAAAACTGCATTTAATTCGGATAAGCCATTTCTGAAATTGCAATCATCGTAGAGGTTATCTGTGTACATATTGACCTCCCCAACCTTTTGGCCTCCGAAGATCCGTCGATTAAGATACACTCCTTATAGAGAATTAAAAATTGTTAAATTTTCAATTAATTCAATTAACTAACAAGCCAAGAAGCTTTATAGATAAAATAACAAACGCCTCTTGTGTGTATGTAAGCGAAACATTTCTTCTAAGTAATTACGTTTGGTACTCGTGGTTAAGGGATAGACGAGTTTTAAAAGGATATTTAAAATTGAAAAATAGATGAAAGTTAATAATATTTCACGTACAGGACAAAGTACGGCGTTCAGTTCCGCCACTTCAAAATTCATCTTTCTAGAAGTGTATAAAGACTAGATTCTCTCTACATATTCTGCTATATGCGGAATATAGCGTGAAGTAACAATCAGTAAGTCGTATGTCTTTTTAATGAAGTTGAAAAGTTTATAGCTACTTATAGAAGATAAGATAAATGTCCGCACACAACACTGTATTTGTGGGAACCCTATACTAAAACAGAATTGCCGCGATGCTATTTCTAAGTTGTAATCCATATTTATTTTAGCTTCGCGTTGTATCGTCCATTCAGCTGGGTAGTCGGTGAGACCCTCCATTCGCCACTTGCGTGTTGAGCGGCGGAACACAACGTCGCGCTTTGGCCTGTAACCAGAGCGTGGAAATGAAAATAATTTATTCCCTCGAGTGTGAAACAAGCCCACTACCGTCCCTTTTGCAGTGAGAGGCTGAGGCTGTTGCGCCGCGGCGGCATCAGAAATAAAATATTCCAAAGGGTACATAATTCTAAAATAACATTTTAAACTAGCACTTCATCTTAACAGCGCGGCTTTCTTTAACTCCTTTGAGCGTCAACTTGTCACACACACTGAGACCATTTTACGTAACCTGCTTACTTTCATTTTAAATTAGTTAAAATATTGGACTTATATTAAACCTACAGTTGTGTGTATCATTGGATTTTATATTAGTTTGATCTTAAGCTCTTTTGCATGGTATATGATAAAGTAGAGTAGTGAGGCTTATAACTGTGTGTGATGGTTGTTGGTTCGACTCCCACTCGCGTAAGTGACTATATTTAAATAATCTTCCTGCTCTAGTAGGCATACTGCAGCGTTTGTGTCAGCCACACAATACTGCGGTACGTGTTAAACTGAGTATCGTAACTTTACGTTTCCTCTACACAGTTTCATGCAGGATTCAGCGTTACCTTTTTTTTATCAATAAATAGACAAAATTTTATTTGCTACTAAGCTACTGACTAGGATTTTATTGAAATTTTACAGAAACCGAAAAACGGAAGTTTACATTTTATAATTCAAACAAGCGCAATTTCGAGATACTGCTCCTACTTGCTCCTATTTATATATCGCCAACTTAAAGTCTAAAGATGCTACGAAGCAAGTTATCACGAGAGATAACAAACGTCTATAAAAAGCTATATGTACGAAAATCCATTTGTATTCTCTACTAGGTGTATGAGATAAAATAAATTTATATTTATTAACACTTTCGAATGGTGTAAGAACGTACATAAAAAAGATCAAAACACGGATTTAGCAGGATTACATTCTAAGCCGACGATATGTGCAAGTATTTACGTCGATAACATTTTCTCGAATTACTCACACACATCGCACATTGTAAATGGAGGATTTTTACAAACGAAACTTAGTTTTGAACTCATAAATTGTTTTATTAAATCAATGAAACTTACTTTAATTTCATATTAAAACATTCGTTACTCATTTTCTTGAATTCCTAATATAAAGGTATTCGTGGGTTTTTGTGGATTCCGTTGTGGGTTTTACCGAAGTAAATAATGACAATTGAATGACAAATGAACAATACAATTTTTCTGTGAGCTCTGCTTTATTTTTAAAATTTAAATTATTATCAATCATTTATACGTATTTAAATTTGCTAAAAGTGATAAACCTACCAGCGGTAAGTCCATTAAATAATTTCCATCACTAATTATTGCCAAAAGTACACAAAGACTAATAAGACAAGCGTAACACAATGGATTCAATTGAGCAATCTATTAATGATCTGGCATTGCACTTCTCTACGACAATGGCTGAATTTCAGAAGAACTTGAGCACAGCCACAAGTCCCACATCAAACTTGGCTGCTCAGTTTAGCTCATTTAGAACTTTTATTCTTTCCGCACTGGAAAATCTACAGCTGCAAGTAAAGTATCTCAGTGAGCAGCAAGACCGACTTGAAATGGGTAGCAGAAAGAAATTTCTTTTAGTGCATGGTGTCCCCGAGAATAAAACTGAGGATACTACTACAGTTTTGGCTGAACTGTTGTCGGAGCATCTTCACATGCCAGATTTCAGTAGTGAAGATATAAGCCGCTGTCATAGGATAGGCAGCTCCAAGGGTGATAAACACCGTGCAGTACTGATCAAATTTAAGCAGCTATCAATTAGGAGTCACGTCTGGTATGCCAAAACTAGGCTAAAGGGCTCTGGAATTACTATCTCAGAATTCCTTACGAAAACTAGGCATGATGCTTTTATGGCTGCTAGGCAACGTGTTGGTCTCTCCAACTGTTGGACCAAGGATGGTGTAGTCATTTTAAAAGGACCAGACGGGACTAGACACCGAATAGCTTCTGTACTGGAATTAGACAACATACTGCCTGTTGTTCAGGTGCCCCCAGGGGGTCCAGGTGCTGCAAACACTGTGACTTCAAAAGCAAGGATAGCTTCCTCAACACTAACTCACCGGCCTAAACGTAATATTAAAAAATGATCGTGTTTCGGTACAATAATCCTTTAGCGTATGTATTACGTTTTAAGTTTTTCCTATTTTTATATTACGAGCATACTGGATTACTTAATTACGATTCTTGCTAGTGCTTAGTGCAGCGTTGTTTTTACAAGGTATTTGTTTAATTTAGTTCATAGTTCATACCCACTTAAGTTTATTTATATTATCACATTCAGATTCAGTACGACTGTTTGGTTTTCAATACTTTCAGCTAGATGTTGTCACTTATGTTCGGAAATGATTACTAATAATTTCTTATCTGCTTTTTCTTTATGTTGTTTGGTGCTTTTTATCAACTTAATGAGGCGAATGTACGAATATTATTAGTTTTAACCATTTTTATAATAACCTGTTTATGTTTTTCTTTAATAATAATTTTTAAACAATTATTTTTACCTATATTATATTCTACTGCACTTGTAAGGACTGCTTTGACATTGACAGTGGTGATATGACGTTATATCAATTATGTTTGGATATTTACTGTAATTAATTATTTAAAGTAAGTAATGCAATGTAATGTGGTGTACGTGTTTGTTCTTTGTTAACTCATGTTTTTTTTCTTTTTTTTTATTTTTCTTTGTTATCTTACTTTTTTTTCTGGCAAACTATTTTCATGCTGTGCTGGTGGGTGTATAAATAATACTCTTTTTTTTTAATTTTATTATATACATATATATATATATATACTTTTTAAATAGAAATATATATTTATATATACATATAAATATTTATATTATTATTACTATTATAATTTACTTTTATTATTAGTTATGAATAGCGAAAGTTTTGACTCTGATGACGGAAATCTTTTTTATTCATGTACATCCAATTCATCGGACGACAGTTTTCAAAGTTCCTCTATCCCCCTGAATTCCTTTCTTAAATCAACATTTTTACCCTTTTCTAAAAACCTTAACGTAATACATATTAACGCTCAAAGCATCCCTGCCCACTATCCTGATCTTCTGAGCACGTTTGAGACAAAAGATATTCACGCAATCTTGGTCTCCGAAACCTTTCTCAAACCTTGTCTTCCCTCTACATCATATGCTTTGCCAGGCTTCCACTTAATTAGGAACGATAGAATTGGTAAGGGCGGCGGTGGGGTAGCCATTTACCTACGTAGCCATATTCCATTTAATATAGTCACCAAATCACCATCTGTATACTCGGAATCCGCTGAGTACTTATTCATCGAACTATTATTTGGTTCTTTGAAGTTGTTGCTCGGAGTGTTCTATAGTCCCTCGATGCGCATAGATTATTTTTCAAATTTTGAAACCTTGCTTGAAAATCATATATCTCACTCTGATCATACAATCATAATGGGGGACTTTAACACCTGTTTGATTAAAAATGATTCTCGAAGAAAACGACTGGTGGACATTATTAAGAGCTACAACCTAAATACACTCAACACTAAGAATGCGACACACTTTTTTCCAGACTGCTCACCATCTTTACTCGATCTTTCCTTAGTCTCGTCACTTGATTACGTTAGTGCTCATGGACAACTATCCGCTGAAGCTTTCTCATACCATGATTTACTGTATTTATCATATAAGATTCGTCCACCTAAAAGCAAACCTACAATCGTTATGCGGCGCAGCTTTAAAAATTTTAAAAATGATAATTTCATGTCAGATCTTAGGTTAATTGATTGGGATGCTGTTCTTGACGCTGACAATATTGATGATAAAGTTAATATCTTTAACTCCATTCTTATCGGTCTTTTCGATAAGCATGCTCCACTTCGGCCAATTAAACTTAAACATCTCCCCGCTCCATGGCTGACTTTTGATATAAGAACTGCAATGGCGAAACGAAACAGAGCAAAATCTAAATTCAAACTCAATCCTACTGCTGAAAACTTATCCAAATATAAGCATCTACGAAATAAATGCAATAGACTCTGTCGAACAGCCCAGCGCAATTATATATATAATTCCCTCAATTGTGGTAACTGTACTAAAGCTTGGAAGTTCTTGAATTCTATGGGTATTAGTCGCGATCGCCATACCGCCACCGTTGCAAGTAACGTTGATTTAGAAGCCATGAATACATTTCTTAGTAGGGTCCCATTATTAGATCACGTAACAAAATCTGACACCATCAATTCTCTTTTATCCACCCCGAATCAAAATTTTGCATCTCTTAATTTTACACCTGTATCTAGTAAGGATATTAGGAAACATATCACTGCAGTAACTTCTGAAGCGATCGGTTGTGATGGTGTGAGCCGTAGAATGATATGCTTATCTCTTGATGTAACTTTAACGGTACTTAGTCATATTATTAATTTTTCTCTTTCCTCTGGTTCTTTTCCTAGCATTTGGCGCATCCCTCATGTTCTACCTATTCCTAAAATTACGAATCCTTCTTCCTTTTCTCACTATCGACCTATTTCAATTCTCCCTTTTCTCTCAAAAGTTATTGAACGTGTGGTTTTCTGTGAACTTTCATTACACCTCTCTAAGCACCAGTTCCTCAGTCCCTTTCAATCTGGATTCCGCCTGGGACACAGCACGACTACTGCACTTATTAAGATCTGCGATGATATTAGACATGGTATCGATAATCAGCAATTAAGTATTATCGCTGTATTAGATTTCTTTAATGCATTTAATACTGTAGACCACGATATACTTATTGCTATTTTGCAATCTTTAAATCTTTCTCCTATTGCTATCGAGTGGTTTCGCTCGTATATATGTGGCCGCGTGCAGTGTATTCGAGCAAATAATACATTTTCTTCCTTTTCCGATCTTCATGCAGGTGTTCCTCAAGGCGGCATTCTCTCCCCTCTCCTTTTCTCCATTTTTATCAGCTCCATTTCCAAATCCCTTACTCTACCTTTCCATATTTATGCTGACGACCTACAAATTTATGTTACGGCACCCATCAATAGTCTCCATAGTGCTATTGCTGCCCTTAACTCCAATCTCCTTACCGTTAGCTCATGGAGCAAATCTTTTGGCTTGTCAATAAATGCTGCTAAATCACAAGTCGCTCTCTTTGGTAGTCGTCAGCTGCTATCCAAAATCCATTTTCCATCCCTTTCTCCTGAGGTGTTCGGGGGAACTATGCTAGAGTTCCATAGTTCTATTAAAAACCTTGGTCTTACTATGGACAGTTCCCTCTCTTGGGTACCACATATATCTGAGGTTAGCAAAAAATTCGTCGCTGTGATCTGTCGTCTGAGACGTTGGAAAAATCTTCTTCCCATTAAAACTAAAATATCCCTGGCCATTACTCTTCTGCTCCCGCTGCTTGATTATGCCGACGCATGCTACTGTGACCTATCACAAACTCTCCTTAACAAGCTGGATCGCCTGCAAAATATGGCCATTCGGTTCATATTTGGGCTTAAAAAATACGACCATATTACCGATTACAGACTCCAACTTAAATGGCTTACTATCAGGCAGCGACGTAATCTGCATATCCTCACACTCCTTTACACTGTCCTCTTCCATCCTTACACTTCAAATTATCTTAAAACTAAGTTCACTTTCCTTGGATCCAACCACTCTCTTAACCTCAGATCACAGGACGACAATAAATTAGAACTGCCACTCAGCCGCATACTAGCCTATGGGGATTCCTTTTCTGTGAAAGCTGCAGTCCTTTGGAATACACTCCCACGCGAGCTGCGCCAATCCAAATCAGTTCGCATTTTTAAGCGTCAAGTTAAAAGCTATTTCTTATCGTTATAAATTATGTAAGTATGTAATTATGTATTTATCTATGTAAGTTTATTGAATTATATATTTACTGATTTAAAGATGTATGTATTTCATATTATTTTATTTTATTTTATGCAACTAGTTTGTAATATATAGAATGTAATTTTTTCTTTATGTAGGTTTATCATATTAGAATAACATATTTTATCATTTGTACACCAGCCAATATCCACACATTCTTTGATCTTTTTAATGGTAAGGGTTGCCTGGAAGAGATCACCTGTGGTGATAAGGCCGCCGTTACACCATACTTTTCCATTGTTTTCTTTGTATATTTTTATTATTAAGTTGGTGTAATAAAGTATTAAATATATAAATAAATAAATAAATAATGACTAGGTATATAACAAGACTTGAGGCCGTCGAGCTCATCAATGTCTCGAAAATTGGGCGGTAAGTTTAGAATAGACTGTCTTAACACTGTGTTCTTTCTGCCTGCTATATCCGGGATACAGGGGAAGCTAAAAAAATAAATGACTAAAAATAGTCATCTAATATTTAAATTTTATAATATTTCAAGCAATTTCAGTATTATGTTCAAATAAATTATAATGTAATAGAAATTTTACTTTCTGTTCTTTTAGAGGGCTTTCCATTATATGTATATTGAAAGGCGGAAACCAGGTGTACGCATTATTTAACTAGTAATTATATAACGCGCATTATTTAACAAGCGGGAACCTACTCTGTGATCATCGCAAACAATCATACAACTGAATAGAAAACTAAAAAGATTATTAAACAAATGTTAGCCTATTACAAAAATCTATCATAGACACCTCTTCTTTTCTTAACTTAACTTATAATTAAAATTTATTTATACTAATTATGTGAAGCTAAACACTTGTATGTTTGAACTCACCGTGACCGCAGCGAACTACTGGTTCGAATTTAAAAAATATTTTTGATTGGAGGATCATATCAATCGGGGAACGGTATATTAAAGTTACAGTCTTAGTACCGTAATTACCATACGGTAATTGAATAAATATAATGTATATTATACAAAACTCTTATTATACATATTTATTTTAGCCACGAGGCCGGTCGTGGCGCAGCGGCACAAGGTGTGACTGTAAACCAACTGGTTGTGGGTTCGATCCCCACTCGAGGAGATGAAATATTTACTTAAATTTATATTTCCATTTCTTTGCTCTGGTGTCGAGACAAAGCGCGGCGTTAAGTTCTGCCACTTAACACGCAATGCCTACGGAATTCGGCAGAAAGTGGGGAACGGAGTGTCTTTCACTACGTTCCCTCTGCCTACCCTGCAGTGTGCGGGATACAGCGTGAAGCTGATTTATTTATTTATTTTAGCCACGCAGGCAAAGTCGCAAGTGATTGCTAGGAATAAAACACCTCCAAGTCTCGATACAAAAACCGAGGTCCTTATCTAAACTCCCGCGTGCCTAACCCTTCTACTTCATTGCATTTGGAGCGTGGATGCATCAATGAATTATTGAGAGGCACTTTACTCCGTTGAATCAAAAGGGTTGGAACGATTTACGTTTTTATTCGTAATATTTATGTGGTTTAGATAATTTGCCGTGTTGTCTGAAGTGAAGAATTAATAGTAAGTAAAGTGAGCTTCGGTTGTTGTGGGCTAAGGGAAAAATGTAAAAGACAAGGCGTGGCGTTAAGTTCCACCACTTAATATGTTAATGTTAACAAAGTTAATAGTTTCCTTCCTTCCCTGCCTTCCTTACTATATACGGGAGACAGCATAAAGCTGTATATAAACTTATTAAAAAAAATTATATACTGAAGGATCTATCTATCATCTATTTTTTTTTATATTATATTTAGTAATAAATCACTTAGTTCTTCGCTTTTTTTTCTTTATAGGGACAGTGCTTATAGAAATGTCAAAAATATTTTATTTTTCAAGTAAAATTAAGTTTATCAACACGGAATCGAACCCACGGCGCTCGTATGTCTGAATGCAACACGCTCATCTTCACTACTTTACAATTTCCGTAAAAGATAAAAGGGATTAAATAAAATCACTGTAAGTACTATACGTATCTTCTATCTGAACGTAAGATAAATGGCTCGGGCCCTTTTGAAGCTGAAGCAGCATGAATTATTGAGGCCTCTTGAATAGAATAGAATTAAATTGCTTTATAAAAATAACTATATATATAGCACGATGAGACGACATTTGTGAAACAGTATAAATATGTCATTTTGATTATACTCTTACTGGTATTATGAACTAGATTTTAATTGCGGCTTCGCCCGCGTGTCTAATAAAAATGCTTAGTTGTAGTTATATGACACATGACACAGCGGTACGGTGGGATATATTCAAACCATTAATTATGCTTTATAGTTTATATAGCCTTCCTTGATGAAAGGGCTATGAGACACGAAGAATGTTTTTGTTTAACTCGAACCTGGCGCGATTATAATATATATATATATATATATATATATATATATATATATATATATATATATATATATATATATATATATATATATATATATATATATATATATATATATAGATATATATATATATATATATATATATATATATATATATATATATGTATAGATTTATAATATTATAAGTGTATACATTATTAGTAAATATTAGCTGGGTATTCTAACTGCCTGCTATATGAAAAAAAGCGTAAAGTTATTAAAAACAAAAACAACTGATCAACCAACATCACGTACCTACAATATGTATAAACATTAAAATTACCCTTCTTTTAACTTACTTTCGACCATTCTAACCCTTCTGTCTTTTCGAAATGCCCCAGATTCCGTCGATATCGGATACGGGGGCACGTCGAGGCATTCACTAATAATTCGACACGCAACCCTTGTTTTGTATGGCGGGATGAATTCCTTTAGAAGCCCTCGCCGTCGGCTGTTTACTTAACGAACTGGTGTAGATTAGCTGAATATGTTTGAAAATAATGTTTTAAAAAACACGTTTCAATACGCGTTTCTTGCACAGCGGGGCAATGGAAACTTAGTTTTAGGATATTCCGTTATCCAGTTTTGTCTCATTGATATAGTGGATTGAGTGACGGAATATTACCCTTCACTAAATGCGAATAAAACAATTTGATTATAATCATATCTCCGAATGGGAATAGAATCCATTATTGTAAAATCTCATCGTAGTCCGTTTATTGTCCGTCTGTCTATCTATTAAGATCATTTATCTCAAGATTAATAAGAAGTATGAAGCTGATATTAATATCAAATATTTAGATCTATAGTCTCTTAAAGCACATAAAAAATATACCAACGCCGGATAATCAAAACCTATATTCCCCACGACCTAAAGTTGTAATATTTGGCACTAAGTGAGAGCTTTTAATTAAAAAAAAAACAGAAAAGTTAAAATTTATAAGTATTTTATAATTAACAATAATTACTAACTTATATTTGTACTTCATTTCATACAAAATGAGTGCATATGACCGCAAATTGTAATTTGTAAGCTTTTCAACTCACACTTAACCGGTTTTATTTAAATGTAAAATGTTCCAAGCAAAATTTGAATCCTTACCTACCGCACTCAACCAAACATACATCTATATCGAAGCATTCAGAGTCAGTTAAAAAGAACATTTCACAATAAGGAGCTCGCAGGTGGGAAGTATGAAGCAACTGGCACAACATTGGTGTGCCCTGAACAAACACAGGCGCCGGAGGCGGGAGGAAATAAACACGCTTTTATACAAGGAATACTCGTATACTACAATACTATAGTATAGTAGTACGCTTTATGATTTGAAATCAATTCGTCTTTCGGTTCACATTCTTTGATTGTCGCCCGCCATTTTGTAACTACACTATTATTTATTACTGAACTAATCCGAATTCCTTTCGTATTCAAGCATCATTTTGAAGATACCATTCAAACATTGGAAACTAGCTTCATTCAATTCAATTACTTTGTAGCAATTTTGTCTGTACATTTTTTTTATTTGTGATCTGGCTTAAATAAAACAAACACTAAATTAGATCAGTCGCATGTACGAGTAGCGTGCCTGTAACGCGTGCGTGACCGGTCAGAATGACTCCAGAATTCGGATAACGGAGTGTCTCAACACTCTCACTCTTTGCCTAGCCTGCCTTGTTTATAGAGCGTGATGCTAAAAAATATAGTTTTATTATATGTACAGATTAAACAGATTTGTGGCACAATTCAATAGTTTTGACGTGTCAGAGTGAAAACATGATAAGAGTTTAAATATAATTAAATTTATTTTTTTTGTAACTTTTTTTATTCCAAAAATTTAAAATCCATTAAACGTAGTAAAATCCGTTCTCCATTTTCCACTCCATCTTGCGGGGTGCGCTCTGTCTTGTTACTAGAGCGAGGGTATAAAAAAAACTTCGTTCCCCCGAGTAGGAATCGAGCCCACATTCGTCTTTTTCTAGACAGACAGACAGACTCTAGACAAATAATATAATTTATTTTCGTTTAAAAAAATAATAATATGATATTGGTAAAAATGAAATATTTTTCCTTTTTCTTCTTATTATTAAGTAACCGGATAAACCTAGCTTTTTACTTCATACAGTGATTTCGTTAGGACAAATGTGATGATAGAAACAAAACAAATTCGCTTCGTCCCAACACTGCTTATCTAATAACATGAGTATAGAGCAAATAAACCAACGATGAAATATATTTATAAATATATTTTTATATAGAAGGAAAATGCTGTCTGATTGTAAACGCGACGAATGTGGATTCGATTCCTATTTGGGGGAATTAATTATTTTCATTTTCTCACTCTTATAACAAGACAAAGCGCGACAATAAGTTCTGCCTCTCAATACTGACAAATGAAGAATACAGCGTGAAGCTAATTTATTTTTATGAATCTCTCACACACTCTGTTTCCCACTTTCCATCGAATTCTGGAAGAATGCCGTCTTGAGAGGCGGAACTCAACGTCGCGCCTTGCCTAGACACCAGAGCGAAGAAATGAAAATATATATATCACCAGTCTATTTTACAATCACACTTTGTGCCCCTGCGCCACGACTGGCCTTCGGAAAGACTACTGACAAATAGCAAGTGAAAAATTGGACAAAGCCTCGAGAACAGAGTGCCTATACTAGGTACCCTGCCCCTACCCTGTTATATCCAAAATAATATTATCACAAACAAGTAAAACACTTAGAAACCCTTCCTACTCAAAATAAATATATTTTCTAACATACGGATTATTACACATTCTTTTCGAGGGACCGATTAAATTAAGCCGTATTAAATCATTTAATCATTTTCGGCGCACATCAAGGAGAATAGAATTGTTATGAACAAGAAACTTCTGTACTTCAAGGACTTCTATAATTTGTTATTTAAAATTATTTCAGAAGAAATACACTTACCTTAAAGCTTACAATGGAAAGTTTCCAATTCGGGCAGAATGCACACAACGGATTCAAATTTGTATTCCCGTTTTGAATCCACTTAGACTGGTTCTAAAAATCTCATGACGTATTTAGAATGATGTTTAGTTTGATAAAATTAATAGAATTTGTTTAAAAATGTGTAAAATGATCGATGATGATGTTGTCGATGAAGTGATCGTGGCGCCGTGGAACAGTTGATTGTTAACGCGATATACTTGCAGTTTCGAAGGTGGGAACCTCAGGGAATAAATTATTGTCATTTCCCTGCATCGGCAAGGCAAAGTGCGGCGTTGAGTTCCGCAACTCAATATAAAATGTCTTGAATTGAGCTAAAAATCGTAGAACGAAATATCTTAAAAGTATGTTTTTTCTGCCTACTCTACAATATATGAATATTTCTCGCGTGAAGCTACAAAAAGAAATATTTGAAATATTATTTGGTCAACGGACAACGACCTTACAGCCGAGTCTTACAGGGTCTTACCCTTTGGGTACGGAACCGTAAAAAGACGAAGTACAGCGTCAAGTTCCGCCACCATCTATTGTTAAAATGAAAGAAACTAAATAGGTAAATACACCTTAGGTAGGTTTTCAAGTTAGTATATATTTTTAGCTTGTCACATAATAAATGTGAATATGTATAAAAGATTTAAGATTATGCAAATAACTTTATTATGTAGATGATGTGTTCTATTTCATATTTTCTTAGCATTTTCCTTGTTAATGCAAATTTTATTGTTAAATTATTTTGTATATATATTTTAGCGAGACAATATTTTTGATGTATTTTTATATCTCTTATCTCTATATATTATAAGACAGTAAAAATATTTTGTCTGTACATTTAGTAATTTTGACTGAAAGGAATAGAGGGGGGACACTTAAATATGTTTTTTAACTTCTTGTCTGTCTGTCGATATGTATGTCCACATTTTTCTGTGAAAGTACTGAACCAATTTACTTGAAAATTTCACCAATTGCTCTGTTTTAACTATACTTAACTACTTAAGTTTGGTTCATCAAAATCGGTTCATTAAAAAAAAAGTTATCGTCATTTGAATGAACTCAAGGCATTAGTTTGCCTGCGAATGTTATATAGCAATCGCGCTGGTAAGATTCCTGGCTAAAGAATGATATTCGAAACGTCTTGGTTATATGACTGTTGATAAAAATATATATTTTTGAAGCACTATTATATAATATTTTATATAATAAAGTAAACAAAATGGAATAGTTAGTGGAGATTACCTTCGTAAATCATAACAGTTAAGTTTAAGTCGTAATTAATTCAACACAGAGATAAAGAACGATCTTGAATGAAATGTCAAGTGAATACAAAGATTTTTTGGTTGGTTCGTTCATATAATATATGTAACTAATTTAAAAACCTTACAGGAGTAATATGCAATTATTACAGTTATTTTACAAAGAATGTTATGAATCATTACCCAAATCAACCATTTAACATTAAAGGCTGTTTCTGAAGCAGAAAATTAAATGATTAGCTGACATCAACACATTTAACAGACTTTTAAAAAACATAACATAGGTAAAAAGAACGTAATGTTACAAAAATATACGTATAGTATACGAATAATAAATAATTAGTTTTATGTATGTACTAGCGGCCCGCTCGCGGCTTCGCCCGCTTAAACCACAGAATTATTTGCTTAATACACTAAAAATATGTTCGTGTTTTAATATACCTATAATGTATGTTTGCAACGCAGTCGCATTTTCGTACCACCCATAAGAGAGATGCAACTGTCAATATATTACTTTCTTTAAACTTTTGCCTTAAGAAGTCTTTAGGACCTAAGTTATAGTTATAGATATATAGTTATAGTAATATCGCTACTTACAATAAAATCCTAACTCATCGGTGTCTGTACGTGGAAGATATTATTATTACGGACATTTAACAATGTAATAGAACTTGGTCAATTTATCTGCTTATCTGTGCGTTCAGGATAATCTCAGAAAGGGCTAAACCGATTTAAGTAACTTAACCTAACTTTGTGCCCCTGCGCCGCGATGGCCTTTAATATTACTACAGAATGGAAGCGTCAGCGCTCCTTTTACGGGGGCAATATATAGGATAAAATTTTTAAGCCCATACCTAAAGAAATTAATCAAGATACCTCAACAGTTTAGACGTAGACTATTTTTTTCATTTCACGATCGATGTTTATCCATACCTGTATTTTGTGTGACGCAGTTACGCATAGATACCAATAACGTTAACACATACTACTACAAAAGTATTACTAAAGGTTAAGCAACTTTGAACTTTGTCGCCAATACCTACGACTTGATTTAGGAATGAGGCGTATGTGGCGGTTTCCCTTGATAGGCTTATGCCTGTGCCTGTGTAAAATAGCGTTTTATTTTAATATCAACGATAATATATAATTTATTTTGTATGAAAAATAACTTTTTCACTTTTAGGATTTTTTTTATTGTATTAGGCTTTTATAGAGTGATTAACTATGGTTTCATTTAAAGTGGTGCTGACAAAAACACAAATTGAGCATATGTAATATTTATAGTGATTTTTTAGTGAATAGAACTAATAGTTATTACAATACTTGCGAAGAAAGCATATTTTAGACATTTTTTAAATTCTTATACCTTTTGAAAAACTACCAACATTCTTATTGTTAATAAATTATTTTTTTCAAATTAAAAAATTGTCTAAATTTTTCATCATAATGGCACGAAAATATTTAAAATGTTCAAAATTAAAAGTTCAAAAATGTTGATTAAAAATAACTATACTGCAGGAGGATACCGTTATATGTACTGTTTTTTATGATATAATGTAGAATAATATATTCTATAGAGAAATCACACATTCCTCTTCACGGTTTTTACTCTTTAACTATACGTAAATATATATTTTAGAGGTTACTGTGTACTAAGATGGCAGCTCTGTTCCTGCATTTACGTCCCACATATATAGAAATATAAATCATTTGAAAGAAAAGCAGAAACGCAAATTTTATTACATTTTTTCTTTTTTTCATACTTGAAACGTATTAATAAATTTACATACAATTCATTTGTTTCGAATATAACATTAAGATTGATTCATAAAATAAATTTGATATTTCCCTAACATGATTATTTCATGTATTTTTTTACATACAAAGTTTTGATTAAGTTCTTTTGAGAAATATATCTACTATAAATTAATATAACGTACCTACATGCCAATGATTAAAACGTATTGACATCACCACGTGATCCATCTAAACCCAATATAAACTTTTATAAACTATAGCAACCAGCTCGCGGCTTCACCCGCTTAAATTTGTAAATTATTTGTTTGTTTCGGTACAAGGAATTACGTTCCTGTTTTAATAAATAATGTATGCTTGCAGCGCACTTATGATTTCTAATGTGAAAATTATTAAAACTATGGCATTTTTGATTTTCATTAAACAAATTATTATTGGAGCAATTAACAAAGTAATAGAATCAGCAACATAATATTTATAAATTTTTCGGTTTCTTGGTTTTTCTGTTAAACGACGCTTATCTCAGAAACGACTTAAGCGATTTAAAGAGCTAAGACGTGAGCGCGGTGCGGGAGCGGTACAATCGGCTTAATTGTTTTTATTGTAATATTCGTCATGTATGAATGGTGTAATGATTAAATAACTGACCTTTATAACTATTTATTTATATCTTCATAGAGAAATGATAGCTTTGTTGGCAACTCCTAATTTTTAAGAAAATAAATTTGATCAAAATACATTTAATTATTTTAAGATACTAATTAAAGTAACATATAAAATCTTATATATTATGTTGTAATTATTACAACGCATGCAAGGACAAATCATTTTATAAAGTTGTTTAATTCTATTAGAATTATAAAAACTACAAAAAATAGAATAAGAAAGATATGAGATGATCACATAGAGCGATGACAGGGTAAGAAGGGAAGAAAAGAAACGACACCAACACCAGACAGCCCCACACCACAACAGCCAGACAGCCAGACAGCCAGACAGCCACACAGCCAGACAGCCAGACAGCCAGACAGCCAGACAGCCAACACCAGACACAGAGAGCCAGACACCAGACAGCCAGACAGCCAGACAGCCAGACAGCCAGACAGCACAGACAGCCAGACAGCCAGAAAGCCAGACAGCCAGACAGCCAACAGCCAGACAGCCAGACAGCCAACAGCCAGACAGCCACACGAACAACTAGACCAACAGCCAGACACCAGACCACGACCGACCGACCGACGACGACCGACCCACCACCGACCCACCGACCCACCACCCACCGACCCACCGACCCACCGACCCACCGACCACCACCGACCGACCACCCACCGACCGACCGACACACCGCGACCACCTACCACCACCGACCGAACCTAACCACCTACCTACCTACCGACCTACCTACCCCACCGACCTACCTACTACCTACCCGACCTACCTACTACCGACCTACCCACCTACCTACTACCACCCTACCTACCCCTACCTACTACCTACCGTACCCACTCCCACCACCTACCTACCTACCCACCTACCTACCTACCTACTACCTACTACCTACCTACCTACACCTACCTACCACCCCCTACTACCCACCGTACCTACCTACTACTAACTCTACCTACTACCTACCACCTACCACCTACCCCCTACCAACCTACTACCACCTACCCACACTACCCCCCTACCTACCCACCTACCTACCTACCCACCTCACCTACCTACCCACTCACCTACTCCTACCTACTTATACCTACCACCACCCATACCTCCCACTACCTACCCACCTACCTACCCCCACCCCTACCACCCACCTACCCACCCCAACCGGACCCACAGACCCACCCACTTAACCCACCTACCACCCGCCTACCTACCTAACCTACCTCACCCGACCTACCCACCTAACCTACCCACCTACCTACCCACCTACCTACCTAATTAAAATATAAAATAGATAGCGTTTCTAGTATCGAGTTCTACTATCTCAAAATATAAGCTCTTTGGAAACTTAAATACTTATATCTTTTGATAGAGTGAAGCTATTACAATGAAATAAACACTAAATGTTACTTTGATTTACTGGTAATTTTTACGTATAAAACTTGGTTAAATATATTGTGTACTTTTGACGTGATGCGTGTTCACATAAACCGGAAAACAGACAAACAGACAAACAGACAAACAGACAAACCGACAAACAGACAAACAGACAAAAATTCCAAAAATGTTGGAAATGGATTCTGTTAGTTATCCTTTAACACCCTAGCTAAATTTTTTTTAAATATTTTCAATGTACAGAAACGACTTTTCTACAGATTTATTATAAGTATAGATTATAAATCAAATATCAACATTGGTCGTATTTTTTAGTCCGATAAACAAAAATTCTTATAGAAATTACGATAATGTCGTATAAAAGTCATATTAGAATATTACAGACTAAAGTAATCAAAAAAATCGTATTAGAAGTTATTTTATTTGTCAACCAATTCTGCTTATTAAATCAATTATCATGTAGTTTAAACGGGCGAAGCCGCTGGTATACAATATTATGTCTTATTAAAATTATTTGTGAGAGGGAACTTAATGTTCAGACATAGCATTCTCCGTTCAATTTTTGAGACATTGCTTGTAGAGTGGCTATTCTTATTACTAGAGTAAGGAAATAAAGATAATTCATTCTTCCAAATGACAATTGAACCCACAACCGAAACGTTTGTAATCACACGCAGTGCCCCTGTGCCACAAGGGCCTTTTTACTTTACTTTATAAATATGAGCTTTACCAAACCTTGTAGCTTAACGCCACCTGCCATAAGCGCGAGTTAGCACCGGCGTGGATCCAGTGGAGCAGCGTAGCACTTCAAGTCAACAGACTATTTATATTAGAGAGGTAACTATTTTATAATAATTAAAAGTAAATTTTATTTAATAATCATTTTTTTTTAATTTACGATATTTCTATCTGGTAGATAGAGAGAACCTAGGAACCTATTGTTAAGACAATCCTTTCCCTTTTAGACACTTCCGTTCCCCAGTCTTACACCGCACATTGCGACCCACATTGCATGTATAATGTACATATTTAAATCAAGTAGTTAGTAAGACCTGGTTTGATTGTAAGCAAGACGATTATTAGTTCGATGCCTACTTAAGTGGAATGGATTATTTTCATTTTCCCGCTCTAGTAACAAGATAAATCGCAGCGTTGAACTTCGCTACTAACCACGTTCGAAAATTGGGTGGAAAGTGGGGAACGGAATGTCTTAACACTAGGTTCTGCCTAGCCTGCTATGCGGAATGCAGTATGAATTTAATTATCGCGCTTCGAGTACAAAATAATTTCATCAATCAATTTCATGTTAAATGGAGAGTTCACGAAGGAGAGTTATCGTTAAAAAAATGTTCAATTACAATATTCGAAAGGATATTATAAAGAGATATAGTACTTACATGTCATATAAACCTTAACCTGCGTCCCACACGTGGCAGCGTGGGCAGAGGGAACCTGAAAACCTAGTGTTAAGACACTTTCATAAGTGGCCTAATAAGCTTCGTAGGTAATTGTATTATCCATTAAAACATTTTGTCAGATTCGGACCAGTTCCTGATGTTAGTGCGCTTAACTAAACAAACTCGTAAACTTTATAATATTAACGTCAGTACAGATTTTGTCATTTCTCTGTACGGTGTGATACCTACCGTCGACTCTCTGAAACTGCGTTATTTTCTATTAAAATCAGCCACGTTATACGGTACAGTGCTCGAAATTTTACTCTATTCCACCCATTGTTATTTATTTATGAAGAAAACAACGCTTAAAATCACATAAAACGTTTTAAACAAGTATTTTGTTAAGTTGCAGCTTTATTTTATTTATTTGTTTACGCAAAAATGTATATTTAATATAGCGGTCGTGGCGCAGAGGCACAAGTGTGCGACCGTTAACGCGGCGGTCGTAGCTTCGATTCGCGTTTGTTCGTTTGGTTCGTTCGGAGGAATGATATATATTTTAGTATATCTTATTTTCATTTACTTGCTCTAGTAACGAGTAATGCTTCAAGAGTGCAGCGGAAAATTGGGAACGGAAATATATTTATAGGAGATTACATTGCGATATGCAGGTTCCAGAGTAAAGTTTAAAAAATATTTATAATAACGTCTAACTTCTGATAGAATTATATTACTGCAGTGAGTGTAATCCAATTACAATAAGTTTTAATAGAAACATCACGCTTTACATATTACGTGGTATACAGTGAGAACGTAGTGTCAAGACACTCTGTTTTCGGCTTTCCGTCCGTATTCAAGACATTGTGTGTTAGGTGGCGGAAATCAACGCTTCTTTTTGCCTTGTAACCAGAAACCCCCACGCTTACAATCAGATACTGCCACTGCGTCACAAAAAAAAGCTTGATTAATTTTTCTTACGATTTAAAAAAAACGTTAAAAATGCTTGAATGTCACCAATTTGTCTGGACATGTAATTCATATAAAGGACTGAAGGAACACAAATCACTCGCTTCACGCTTTCCGCCCTAAATCCCTTTGTTCTACAGTCTTGACCTTTTTTTCTCTGAATCGCTTGAACTCTTTTACATTAAAGATTTATGGTACTCGTTATATTTTATTTCAATTTTTACATTTTATTTGTATTTCTCCTATGTAATAGTTTTTATTTTTATTTAATACAATAACACTACAAACATATAATAATTTAAAAACACATTTAACTGTAAACGACTTTTTTATTAGAATAAAAAATATATAAATACTTACACATTTATATATACAGCACAAGCAATAAGTCATATTTAAAAGTAACTGCTATCGTCTCGTAAGGATAACAAAGTTTTAATGTATGCGTATCTATGATAAATGGTCAACGGAATGACTTGTGGGAAACGAAGCTTATAAACAGACTTATATTTAAATGATGAGTAGTTAGTTTCATGTTCCTGTTCTGGGGAGGTGTGCCAATAAACTCGCAATTTGTCCAAAATTGGGCGGAACGTTACTGTTTTTTACCTAAAAATAAAACGATTTAGGAAACAACTGGGAATTTGCGTCGCCCGGCGTCGAGTTCCGCCTCCCAACACGCAATGCCTCGAAAACTGGGCAAGGCTCTCTTTGCCTATCATGTTATGCGAGAAAACAGACGAAGCTGATTATTTACATAGCCATATAAAAATTGTCTACAGACATTTATCATTGTTCATTACCACTTCATATCCATTACCAATGAGTTCCCTAATAAAGTTACACACTTTTGCCGACTTTATTTTGGTAAAGCTCATATTTTATTTACGAAGCATTTTTCTGTTCTTGCGTTTAACACCTCTACATTTGAGTATAAAACAATTTGACAGGTGACGAGACGGGTGACAGCGCTGCGCTCAATATCCGTTGAATCCCGCTTTTGTGTAACCAGTTTATTTCTTATTTCATAATAATGTTATATTTTACCTGTCATGTTTGTTAACGAAATTATTTATACTATGAAAATATTTTGAATATGTTAAATCAAGAGTTGCTATTTTGGCTATTTTGCTTGGCGTAGCGGTACAGCGCCTGACTGAAATGAGATCTTTTCATTTCTTCACGTCAACAGGCAATGTATCAAAATCAGGCGGAAAATTATAAATGGAGTATCTTAGCGCTACGTTCGTTCTGTCAACATAAAAATTATTACATAAAATTAAATCATTGTAATATTTTTTTTTGGCTCTATCCCGCACAACGTAAAGGTACCACACAGGGAACCTAATATAAAACACTCAGTCCATACTTTTGCCCAATTTTCGATGTATTGCTTATTAAATGGTGAAACTCAAAATCGCACTTTTTCTTGTTACCAGAGCGAAGAATTAAAATGGATGTATTCCCTCGAGCGGCAATCAAACTCAAAACCAACGCGCTCCCAATCAGACCTCGACACAATTTACCTTCCCGCATTAATCCAGCGCGTACTGTAAACATTTCCCGTTTCATTGTGTCTGTTCACTTTTAGCATTATTTGTTTAAAGTTGGCTTCTACAGTTTAGACGCAGTTTATTTTGTTGATTGCTGTAAATATGTGTACATGCGGTACATTCTATTCTCTGTTTATGTAGTAAATTAATTCTATGATGCCGTCGTGGAGCAGCGGCGCAGCGTTTGATTGTAACCGTGACGGTTGTGGGTTCGATTACGAGAATGAGTTATGTTCATTGTATCGGTCTGGTAACACGATAGGCATGGGGTTCAGTTCGATTCGTTGAAGATTAGGTGTAAAGTGGGGAACAGGGCGTCTTAGCACTAGGCTTCCTTTGCCTACTCTTTTATATGTGGAAAATAGCGTGATATTACAATCTGGTATTTTTCTGCATCAAGAATATCAAGAAATATACAATTACTCTTTAAAAAAATATATAAGTTTAATTGATATGAGAGCTGTTAAATAAACCCGTTACAATTTTCTTCTGTCTCCGAGACTACTGAACAGTCGGAACCTCTCATCCGCACGCCCCCAAGCCCCCACAATCACAACGACGCAAACTTTACTCAATCTGTATGCGTGGGGCGAACAAAATTTTCAGATTTCTACGATTTTCTTAGACCTGGATATCTATTTCGTTATGAGGTACCTAGCTACGGTGTGCCGCAGTTGTGGGAAAATTGCAAATATAAAATGTAATAAAGTAAAATATATACCTAATATACGAGAGATATATGTATAGAGGTCAGTCGTGACGCAGCGGCACGCGAAGTGTGACTATAAAATCGACTAATAGTGGGTTCGATCCATGCTCAAAGAAATGAAATATTTATTTATATTTATGTTTTCATTTCTTCACTCTGGAATCGAGGCAATTGAGGCACGAGGCGGCATTGAGTTCCGCCACTCAGCACGCAATGCTCTCCAGAACACGGCGGAAAGTAGAAAACGGAGTGTCTTAACACTAGGTTTCCTAAGAAAACACGAAATAAGATAAAGTAAAGGCACAAACACAGTGTAAGGTAATAATAGTTCACAGGCAGAAATAAGTAAGGAAGGGAAGAGAAATTTTAAGAAAATACAGAAATTAGAGAAACACGTGGCGATAGCGGACAGTCATACGCATTGCGTCGGATAATGCAAGCGACTGATTTGAACGCTGCGTATGTGCAAGCTGCGTCTTCAGTAAAGTGGCAATAGAGTGGACAAGTGACAATATTTGATTGCATATGGCAGTTAGAGGTATATTATAAAAAAAATTAAATACATATGGTTATGATGAGTGTGATAAGCCACACATCCCCATTCGAGGGAGTGATATTAATATTTAAATTGTTTTCATTTTTCTGCTCTCATAGACAAAGCAAGGCATCGAGTTCCGCCACTCAACACGGAATGTCCCTAAAGAATGTCTGGGCCGTGCGTGGGTAACGAAGTTTCTTAGCATCAAGCTCCTTCATTCCAAACTTCTATACAATATCACGGGATACAGCGTGAAGCTGTTTGAAAGATTCTATTTGCGAAATAGCTCCTTTTATTTCAATACATAACCATAAAGATTTTATTTTCTTTTTTTCCTATAGTAAAGTAACCGATCAGGTAACGAAGCGTGACGTCCGTGGAATACTAAATGAGTTTAGAGAAATTCGTCTCACGTCACAAACACCGGGCTGAATGTTATCACCCTGATTACATGAGGCCCTTCGGCACTACTATGATTGTGAGTATTACTTACAGGGTAACTCACCTCGATAGTTGCTAAGGTTCTGTTTTTATTTTATATTAAACTTTAAAATGGTTACTACAATACATACATACCTAATTCTTTTTTTTAAGCAAAATTACACATTGTATCCTGCACATAGCAGGGTAGGCAGAAGGAACCTGGGAACCTAGTGTTAAGACACTTCCTTTCCATTAAGACACTTTAGTTATCCACTTTCCGGAACCGAACCGAACCCACTGAATTCCGGAGACGTTGCGAAAATCGCCGCCGCGCCAGAAATTACCAGGGCGAGAAAAATTAAATATCAAATATTTCATTTCGTCGTGTGGGAATCGAAACCACAACCTGTCACGTTTATAATCACTGTGCAAACTGGTGCCTTAGTGAAAAATCATATCAAAATTTACTCTATTAATTAATTAATATTTTTTATAACACATAAAAAATATTTTATTACGCATACAAAATTTATATTAGCTATTTATAAGCTAAGCTTTCGTCTCTTATAGTTGTAGTATTCTATATTCGCTAGCGAGTATTGACTTCATATATAACAATATAGTAAGGACCAGGTAATGCGATTTTCACCTTTCTAACGACTATTTCCCTAAAAAGATTGTGCGGGATTTCTTATGGAATCATATTTTTCGCCAAATGTCGCTGTGAAAGCTAATATTGGCTTTAGTTTTTGATATACTTTCACAAAATTTAATATAATTTTAGATATTTTTTTAAACTGACTGTAAAGGCGATTGTTGTGGGATTGATGTCCACTCGTCATGTGTGACTTGTGTCGAATACAAGTTTCTTCGTTTTTTCCTTTTAATACCATAAAAGGGCAAAAAACGAAACCCTTCAAACAGACAGAAAAATGAAAACAGATTTGAAATGAAAATTGAATTCAATTACTTTTGGAATAAGCTTAATATTTAATGTTGGAACGTACACAAATGTCACAGGTACCGTTGTTGTTTACGTAGACGGGGTACTGCGCCTCAATTATTGTTGCTAACTTAAAACAAACTTAGTTTATCTTGACAGTTGTGACTTGTTACGACTTGGCGGGCTTAGGACAATAAAGATACCTCAAATTAAATTAATTTATTAGTAATAATTATTATTATTATAGTTGTAAATATAAATAAATACATGCACTCATTAAATACGGAGAGCTTTCCGCACTACATTACATTATAAATAAAATTAAAAATAACCTAAGGGGAGAAATTTGGAAAATTCACTATACCTACCTCAATTTGATAATCGTAACTCTCAATAAATACTGATACTATAATTCCAAAGCTACGTGAGAATGTTATGGCACTTACACAGTTTGAACTTCAATTACATGTGTGTGCTTTTTTCTTTTATGAATACCGTTAAATTCATTTTGAATGTCCTCTAAAGATTTTCCTTTGGTCTCTGGAACGAAGAAGTAGACGAAAATGATTCCAATAATGCAAGTAACAGCGAAGTGCCACAACGCCCAGCCTGGTCGCACCATGTCTACCAAATTTTGATAGAGCTTCGTAACGCCAAAGGCTAAGAACCAGTGGAAGCCAGCTGTAATGGCTGTCGCACGTCTTCTCATATTTGGTGCAAATATTTCGCGCAACATTAACCAAGGTATCGGACCCACTCCAGCAGCATACACAGACACAAATACGCATAAACTGAACAACGGTACCCAAGCGTTATTTGAAGATAAGTTGGAAGCCTTCAAATGATAGTAAATCGCCAAACTTCCTAAGCTCACTGCCATTGCAGCGAATGAAACCAATAATAAAATACGTCGTCGGACTTTCTTCAAGAACATTGTGGAAAAATATGTTGAGGATACAAGACAAAACCCAAGAATGATGGCAGGCCCGGGTGGCTTAAGGGAAACTGAGAAATTATTAAAAATATCTTCAGCATAAAACAACACAGGGTATATGCCACTCATTTGTTGGAATATCATCAATCCGAAAGAAACTATTAATGCCTTCACGTTTGCTGTGTTACGGAACAATTCCTTAAAAGTAACTCGGTTCTTTGTGGAGCTTCGTATATATTCTTTCAACGTTTTCATTTCTCCATCAATGTCATTATCAATACCACGAAAGTAACGCAAAGCTGCTTTGGCCTCACTCTGTTTTCCTTGCGACATTAGATAAGCTGGTGATTCTGGTAGGAATATGAAGACAATGAAGAAAGCGACTGGTACAGTTGCGCAAAGTACTGACAGCCATGATGTACTTTGGACCATACCTGAAATTGAATATTTTTTTCGATTAATCACATCAAATTAATAAAATACGTTTAACGTACGGCTGTCGTGACGCAGCGGCAGGAGGTCTGACTGTACACAACGATGATTGTGAGTTTGATTTCCACTCAGAGGGAATAGTTATTTTCATTTCTTCGTTCTGGTAGCAAAACAAAACGCGGAGATCCGCCTGAATGACAAATCTCCGCGTTTTGTCTTGCGTATAATGTCTCAAAAACCTGCTATACGCAGGTGAAGGTAGAAAGTACATTCAATATCTTTTCACGTAATAGTCATGGAAGATCTCTAAAAAAAATCTATTATATTTTTTCAGAAGTAGTTGTGCTAAAAGTTCAAGAAAGAAAAATTTTGGTTGAAGCAATTTCAAGTAAAAGCTATCTGTTTTGTAAAAGAAAACTACTTTTCACGTCAAATTTCGTATCGTATGTAATTCAGCGCCAGCATGAGATAAAGGAACGTGCGAAAAATTGTTACGAGGTTGGAAGTGGCTATAGAATAAATATAAATTATTACGAGGGCGCTACAGGGCACGTCCACGAGCACCAAAAGGCACACATCCACTTCTAATATTCGCACGAATAGCTTCCTCTAGGTCAAAAGATGACTAAAAATTATGCAGTGGCTTGTTTATTTATGAAATTACATTTATATATGAATAGTAAATATATACTTACAACTAAATAATACAGATTTTATAAGAACTATTACGTGAAAGTAATAAATATGAAATGAAGATTGGGTGAACATCAAATATTTGAAACATCTAAAGAACTAGCAGGTTATATTAAACGAAGTAAGATCAAATATGGAATATATTATTTGCTATATGCGTCCGATTATTTATGGGGCGTTGGATGGCGGAGCTTAACGCCGCCCTCTATTTGTTACTAGAGCGTGGAAATTAATATATTTTTTTCCCGTGGGTGACAAATAAACCCGCAACCGTCGCGCGCCGCAACCACTACGTACATTGTATAGAATACAAATATTTCAATATTCTTACCAATAATATAGCAAAACAAAACACCACAAGCAAAATGTACGTGATAGAAAGTGACAAGAGAAGGTAGAAGATGTTTTTCAGCAATATCCTCTACGTAGGGCGGTATGCCCACGCTGAACGCTCCAACCGCTACGCCGCCTACGAAGCGTCCCACGTACAAGCCGTACACGTTTGGACTGTAAAAGTGAATTTTTATGATAAACTGGTTAATTTTATTTGTTTTTTTATTTTACTTTTATATGTCGAGTTCTAATTTGGACTTAGTATTTGGGACATAACTTCTTAAGTTAGATTAATTTAGATACTTTAATAAAAGTAACCTATCGCTTTTGCCGTATAGCCAAAGGAATTCCGTCCAATTTTGTCTACCAGAGCGGGGAAACGAAAATATTTTGAATATAATCATTTGCCTGAGTGGGAATTGCACTCACAAGCATCGTGTTTAAAGTCGAAATCTGTGCTAGTATGCACATGCACAACAGCATTATTTCTATTTAAATTCATTCTATAAGTAGACATATTTTTAGCTCAGTGCAATAACAGTTAAAATAAAAATAACAAAAAACAGTGCGGCAGCAATTATTTTATGTTTTTCGAAAATGTAGCAACAAAGGTAGAGGCAAAGTGTGGCGTTGGGTTCCGCCACTTAACACGCAATATTCCGGTGTCAAAAAATTATGCAGTGCGTTAGGAACGGAGTGTATTAATATACCCGCCCTTCCCTCTACCTACCCTGCTATATACAGAATACAGCGTGAAGCTAAAAAAAAGAAACAAAAACATACCTGGACGCCACTAAAATCCATGACACAAGTAGTGGTAAGGCAAGATAAAGCAATGTTTTCTTTCTACCAAAGTGTTCTGATATAAGGCCAGCGGGGACCGCGCCCCACAACGCACCCAGACAAAGAAGAGACGCAACCCACGATGCTTCTGAATCACTAAGCTACAAATAGTAAGAAAATATTGCTTATAGTCGGAAT
The DNA here is from genome assembly GCA_917862395.2 of Heliconius sara. Taxonomy (NCBI): domain Eukaryota; kingdom Metazoa; phylum Arthropoda; class Insecta; order Lepidoptera; family Nymphalidae; genus Heliconius; species Heliconius sara. The sequence continues at coordinate 298,802 of OU860798.1, read as the reverse complement.
TTTATAACACTGTCGTTTGTCTATTTTCAATCGTGCTATGAAATTTAAATATAATACTATTAATTTATACTATCAAAGACAGTCGAAGTGAAGCGGTGTGCCCCTAAACGCGACTAGGTATTCTATTTGACCATTAGGCGATGAATTATCATTAAAAAACATTTACATTTTCAACTGTGGAAAAAAAAAATGCTTCACGATGTACCCCGTGTGTAGCAAAGTAGGCACATGGAACCATTTAATACACTTCGTTTACTACCGACACCTTAATTTTCGAGACATTGCTTGTTGAGTGGCGGATTTGAACGCTGCGCTTTGTCTTTTTACCAGAGCGAGGTAATAAATATAATTCATTCCCCAAAGCGGGAATTTAACCAACAGCCGTCGCGTTTACAGACACACGTTGTACCTTCGGGCCACGACCGCTTCTATTTACTAATTGTTGATTTAGCGAATCACTTTAATTAAAATACTAGTCATCTTTCAAAATTTATTAACAAAATAATGTTAGAACAAAAGTTTTAGGGATCTTTCTACTAAAAGAGCTAGCTTCAGTTTGTATATTTAATTTTATTTACAAAACATTCTGTAGACCAAACACAATTATTATATAGAAGTTATAAAATGCATTCACTGTTCTGACCCTCTTCACCTTGTTGAGAATAATCTAAGATTGGATCTAATATTGGATAGTAGGTATTATTTGATTATGAAATTAATTAAAAGTTAGACTTCTGACGCTCAATTTTTTTTCTTACATTTTAATAAAAATATGTAAATTATTATTTTATATTTATATTTGGGACCGTCGTGGCGCAGAGGCACAAGCATGGGACTGTAAACGCGACCGTTGTGGATTCGATTTCCAGTCGAGGAATGATATATTTGATATTTTCATTTCCTGGCTCTGGTACCGAGGTAAATTATTATAATAAATTCCTCTAAGTGGGAATGGAAGCCACAACTGTCGACAGTCAGACGCTTTGCTGCTGCGCCACGACGACCTCTACCATATTAAGTTTAAAATGAACTCACTACTAGCACGCCCATTTCTAATTAAGCTATTAAGTTCTAAAGTAAACAAAGTTCACTAAACATACTTCTGCGAACAATTTGGAATATTTTAAAGAAAAACATCGTACATCTTCATTTAATAAGTCAATTTTCTAAGATCAAATTACTTTGCCAGGATTACCCGGGGCGGGCGGCGCGCGACCTATGAACTTGCACAGTACTTAGATGTGACCTACGACTTTACCCTCGATGCAAACATTTAGTTCAATTTTGAATGATTAGCTTAATTATAAATTTATAACTAATATTTTATTATGTGTTTGAAGGTTGATATATTTAGTTTTATGCAAGCCACGATAGCTTTTCTTCTGCTTAGCATAGTGGACAGAGGAACCCAGTGTTAAGGCACCTCGTTTCCTTTGCCGCCCGGATTCAATTTTCTGTTACGAGGGGTACCTCAACGCCGCTTACAATGTCTAATTAGTTACATATTCATATATATGAAGGTAAAAACAGTCTCAGCAGTCATGTAACTTACAATTATCCTAGGATGTGTGCCATTGAATCCTGCTAGAACTTCAGATGATCTGGATTGTATCTAGAACAGCAAAAAAAATATTTAATCATTTTGATATTTGTATGTGTACATAAATTAGCACGATATGTTCATTTACTACTTAAAAAAAATGAACCAGCTACCACTTCTTCTGCCACAACTGGTCTCAACTTGCTTAATACATATTGTGAAGGAGTGACTGAGCTACATTTTTTGAAAAAGGTATCGAAATATTGGCACGAGGGGAATAAAATACCAATTTTGAGAAGATAGTTACACCACTTAACAATATCATGTTCAATGACCAACAATGGTCCTTTCAACATGATTCAACGCCGGATCATAAAGCTCGATCCACTTAATCTTGCCTTACTCTCTATAAGATATGATAATTTAAATTCTCTAAAACAATCCGTACGATTGGGAGTGAAGAATTTTCCCATAGAAAGAGTGCGTGCTGTTATTGATAACCGACCTCAACGTTTAATGCAGTATTCCAATGGAGGTCACTTTGAATAAGCTTTATATATTTTTAATGGTAACATAAATAGTAATAAATACATAACATAAATAGTACATAAAACTCTTTTATACAATTCTATTTTCAGAAAACTGAAATTTAGTGTTTAGATTCGTAGCAGCATTAAGCAAAAAATCTCTTAATTATTGCACGCAAACGAATGAATCGAATACACAACTTAGTTATCGACATAGTCGGATAAAAATCGAAGTATACAATGCAGGCAAAGTTAAAGGGTTCTCGCTGGAAAATGGCAAAACTTTTGGTTAAGTTTTCGTGCGAATATCGCTCTATGGTTACGCGTCAGGGGCTGCCTCTTACACTCAACAGATTAAAAATTAAACCTATTAACAGATAATAGTGCAGCATCACAATACAAAAATGCGCAGTATGGCTACAATACACTACTACACTATGAACACAGAACTCGCCCATTCCCCCATCCCATCTCTCATTTCACATTTATTGTTCTGGTGATCATAATTTTTTCTAAGAAATTATTACTATTAATCATTAATACATTGTTATTTTTAAAATCGCTTAATTTTTAGGTTTTTTGATATAACTTTCATACTTCCTTTTTTTATAGGTGGTTTTAGCAAGAGTTCCTGCAAAATACACTTTGCGCGTTTCCAGCTTTTTAACCAGGCTGGACACGCTGGCGCGTGTCTACATGTTTGTAGTTATAAACCACAATTTCATTTGCGTGAAAAATCTCGATGTTTCACGCGTGAATATGAGAAATTCTCTCCTCATGCTTTCCTACACTCTCTAAGGAAAATATATGCTAAATTACAGTTTTCAAAATAGATTTAGGAAAGATGGCGATAGGAGTTCAGTCAATCAGAAAGTAACGGAGAAGTTTTATGTATATTTAAATAGATATTAAAATAATATAATAAAAAGTAGCAACCCTAACATTCCTAACGAAGGGCGACCGCACAATGGGTTTATTTACAAAGGACGCTCGTCACCTGCGATCACGCAACTTATATTACATCACGGATTACGCAGTTATTATACATTTAATTTAAGTTGTGGAACCAGTAGGTACTAGTATACTAGCACTCGTTTGTGTTACACCTGCTATTTAAATTGAGTTTGTGTTCATTGAGTTCATTTTAGCTTAATTTGTATTTAAAGGTAAAGGCGAGGGGTAAGAACTTTCTAAATTTTTTTGTTTTTGTCATAATTCATTTTTTTCTCAGTTTAGATATTTGTTTAGGATTACGCGTTAAGAATTTAGTATAAAAGCCAACGAATAAAAAAATAAATATAATACATAAAAATATTACGAAAATCAAAATGAAGATAAGTAAATTTTCTATCTACCAGAATTGTCACACGCCATCTAGCTCTCGCCCACGCTTATTCTCGCTTCGGTGAATTTCCGGGTATTAGACAGTACTACATTTTACTTTTTTGTTTCTATTATAACATTATAATTTTTCCCGGGAAATAAATATATAAATAGCGGTACACAGAGAAAACTCAATTAATACTCAGCTCCGTTTTACGCGACTGTGTTAGACGTATTTCATGTTTTTAAAGGGCAATTCCAAGCTTAGGAAAGAAAAATAACTTTTTTAGACAACTTGTACTCAAACATTTCGATATAGTACAGTGGCAGAACACTACACAGTACTATGATTGACTAAGACTGAGAAAATGATAATAATTAGGATTTCGCACCTTTCAAGAGAAAAAGAACCCTTTTAAGATCACTTTGTTTCATCTGTGTGTCAAGAGCCTTTATCTCAGGAACGTTTGGAGATATCTCTACATTTACTTAAGAAAAAGAGACTCGCGCGTGTCTGGTTTTTTTTATATAATTATTCTCCCAAGTGTGAATCGAACTATTTAACATTCTACCAAAACAGATTTTATAATTTTACTGAAATAGATTTTTTTACACATTTGTAAGACGAACATCACACATAGACATACATATACGAAATTGAGTACGCGTACTGAGAACCCCTGTATAGATCATACTCAAATATTATCCAAATCCAACATTGTCACTAACATCAATATCAAACTGGAAACCTTCTTTTTCGAAGACTGTTAAAATATCTAATACTCTCTCTAAGCATGAGTTTGGTGAGGCCGCCGTGGCGCTGTGGCACAAGGTGGCACAAACGCTGCAGGTTATGGGTTTGATCCCCTCTCCAGGGTATCAAATATTATCATTTCCTTGCTCAGGTAACGAGGTGAAGCGCGGCGTTGAGTTTCGCTCCTACAAAACGCAATGCGGGAGTTCGGTGGAAAGTGGAAGACGGAAGTGGCTTAATTGGAACAGAGTGTCTTAACACTAGGTCAATTTGTCATGAGTCATGCACAACTTCTAGTTTTATCCATTTCACCACGGGGAGACGCCGCGGGCAGAGGGTAGTGGTATTATAATTCTAAGAATGTTAAACTTGTCTTAAAGGAGCACTCACAAATCTAAACACTTTATAACCGCCAACAAAGTTTTAATATAATGTAGAAATAAACAAAATATTTCTCTTCACAAATTTCATTACAATAATGAGTTTTAAATGTTTAAGTACTTCTTGGTTTCATTGAAGTTCCTGAAGTTCTTGCTGAAGTTGAAACCTTAACTTTTGCGAGCAATTTATTTATAATTGACGGTATTTCTTGTAATGGAATATATGGCTAAGGGTTGTTTTGTTATAATTTTTTTATCACATTAAGTGCACTTATATGATTCAAATATTGCTGCCATTTACATTCAAGTTGTTGATTTAAGTAACTACTGCATTTTTTAATTATACTTGTGTGTGTGTTTTTTACACCGTATACATATAATACACTAGGCAATGGTAGACACTACGCAAGAGAACTTAGTAATAGGATGCTTTCTTCTCCACTTTGAGTGGCGGAATTCAACGCCGCCTTTTGTACCCGTGCCTGTATCTCGCACTCACTTAAGTAGTGGAAATCGACGCCTCGCTTTACCTCGACACCAGAGCCACACCCTACCGCGTTTACAGTCACACGCTTGTATCCCTGCGCAACTACTGACCTCTAAGCCAAATATTTTTTCTTTTAGAATAAACCAGATATACAGATTATTATATGTATATAGGCAACCAATATGGAAGTCCAAAATTTCACCCAAAAAAAGACAACAAGACAAACTTTCACTCTCTAATAGTGTGAGACTAATTGAATTAAGCGAAGTTCGAAAGCTTAAGTACACGCGCCTTACTTAGGATTCGTCAACTCCTTAAGTAATCTTTGTCTTGGGGATACTGGTTGTCGGTTTATGGACTTATATGGATCATTTTTAGTAAGATAACTAGCTTGTCTTTAATCATCTTTTGTATATAGTGGTAAGGTATTAGTAGTTAGACACTCCATTTTTACACTTTTATGAATCATATGTAGGGCAATGACATGGACACGATGTCGTCGTGGCGAAGTGTCATATTGTAAAATAAAATTCTTGCAAAACGAAAGCAAAGCGCGTTCGTTGGTTCCACTACTCAATCCGCAATGTCTCTAAACTTAAAGAAGAAAGTGGGGAATTGGATGTCTTAACAATCGAAGATTGACGTAGGAGATAGATTATCAATATTGGATGTAAATATACGTCATTAATTCTGCTTAAAAGTTTCAATTTAATTGTTAATCTTGGTATAAAATACTGCTTTCTTACCTCATCTTGACATGTCAATAAAGGTATAGCGGGTGACGACCACGCCACGCACATCCCCGCTGCAAAAGCGCCTAAATTTACTGTAATAAAGAAAAGATAGATATAAAAATTTTTTGTGTAAAGCTTATTTTTTTATTCATGAAATAAAACTATTCAAATGCGAAGTGAACTCGCCTACCGCTACGTGACTCCGTACCAATTCAGGATTTAGTTCAACGGAAAGTATAACTTATAAAAGTTGACAAACTTAAATTGCTGGCGTAAAAGCTGGTAATGAGTTTTATTCTATGATGTACCTATTAATTTCAACTTTTCAGATTTTTGTTTAGAAAGAAGCAACAAAGTGATTCTTCAAGGGTTCCGTAGAGAACAAAAGAAAAAAGAGAACTATAACTATAAATATATCAAAAACCATTGTAAAAAATCTATGTAAGTCTGTCGTGGTGCACCGACATACTATAAGTACGGTGTTTGTACATTCGATTCCTAATGGATCACTTTTTCCATTTCCTCGATTTTTTAACACAACAAAATACGGCGTTGAAATTCGCCGCTCAACAAGCAATTTCTTGAAAATTGGTCAGCATGGGGAACGGAGTATTTGACATTTAAATTAATATTTAATAAATACTAAACAATTGAAAATTATAATCTACTATTTTATTTATTGAATAGAAAATCTTTCCTACTAACTACGTCGTCGTCCACATACGAGTATCTACGGTGTTTAATAATTATAAATCGATATAAATAAAGAAAAATAAGCTTCACGCTTTTTTTAACATAGAAGGCAAAGTAAATTTTCATTTCCGTTAATTATATATAATAAGTTAAATGAATATATATATGTTTATAAATATTCATTCACCTGAGATAATCGAACCCGCAACCATTGCGGCCTGGAAATATAAATAAAAATAGCAATATAAATTTAACTTACCTATACCAGTAGCAATATACTGTGTAGTAATTCCCGACGTGTCTCTCTTTATGTCTGGCACTGTTTCAAGTCGCTGCAGTATTTTGGAGTTGCCGTTTTTGTTGTCGGCCGTCTCGGTGTACGAGACACTTGCTTCAGCGTCCATTGGTCGTTCGGCCACTGAGAAAATGATTATAAAACGATAAAAAATTTTAAATCTGAGTAAGAAATTTAAATTCTTTTATTATTTCGTTTTACATATAGAAAGAGAGGTAGGCAAAGTGAACCTAACAACCCAGTGCCAAGACACTCCGTTCCCATTAAGGCACTTCTTATGTTGACTTATAACTATATAATAAAATCTAATAAACTGAGTAGGACCCACGTGTCTAAAAATGTGTCATTGATAAATATTTCAAGTATAGTATACGTGCTATCTTCGAAGACGGTTTAATAATTTGACATCCCCGAAATGGTCTGATGATGAAACTAGGACCTCAATAGTGGAATACTGCTAAGGACACAAGTAAAGTTTAGGTTCATATAATTTGTAGCAAGCACATTATGTAGTACTTGTGCCACTTCTTGAAGTTATTTTGATGATGAAGCCAGGACTCTTAATACTTTTTTATGTACGGTGAATCCGTAGATGCTATCGATATCACCATTGATTCCAAATTATAGTGGAGATGGACATAACTCAGCAGCTTTTGCGGTTAAAAAAAATTGACTATTAACTGACGTGGAATCGGCTCGCCTTGTTTACTTTCATATTATTATGTCCTACGGCATTCAACTTGGGAGTAATACATTTGGTATTAAGTCAATTTTTGTTTTGCTATAAACTTAGGCCCTAAAAATTCGTTAAGGCAAAAATTTATAGAAATTAATATATTGACAGTTGCATCTCATACATTCTTGAAAATGTTATGGATGTATGTTAAAAAAATATTAATGATTTTACCAAAACTGGTGATGTACGTAATATTAATACAAGAAATAGGCTTCAACTTACCGCAACTCAACTTCTTTTATAGGAAAATGTATACACTTTTACAATAAGATCCCAGAAAATGTCAGAGAATGTTCTATATTATTACGATTTAAATGAGTTGTGAAAAGAGATTTGTGTGTTAAAGGTTATTTCCAAATGAAATTAATAATATTAATGACTGTATAACTGATAACACGCCTTGGGAATGAAATGCTCGCTCTAATCTGTTTTAAATTGATAATTTTCAGGTGTAAGGCATTAACTTTGGTGAACTGGTGGAAAATTGACGACCTTCTTATTTTTATTAAAAATATTTTATTTTGACTAGAGTCTAACTGAACGCAATGATTTGGGTTAATATTTTACATTAATTTATATAAATAGTCTTTGCTGTATTGAAACAATTCGTTAGCAATATTCAAAAAAAAGGATACAGCTAAAGATATGTTCGATGACTCGATTTGATACGAACGATGGAGTATCTATTAAATTTATTTTATATAATAACCAATCGTCAATCTGAATATATAAATAAAAACACTGGAATGGACCTTTAATTATCGTGTCTTTAATGGCGCCGTTTTCTATCTTTCTTGATTATTTCTATAAATGTTATTGACAAATAAAATGTGTTTACGTGTTTTCCACTGACCCCGTCTTAGTTACGCAAGAACCATTATATCGGTGTATAAATATTATTAAAAATATCTTCATTCAAGTGCTGGTATTAAACTTATAAATTGATCTATAATAACTATATTTATCTATATATATAAACAACTACGTTACAGAGTTACTGAAAGACAATGCACTACGTGACATGGAACTGAATGTTCTCATATTTATTCCTTTAGGCTTGGAGGGGCAGCAGTAAGAGTGAATTTTTCAAAATTCCTACACACACTATAAAAAACGTAATTTTACGTTTTACGTCAAAGTGACGTCAAACACAAGAGAAAAAACCAACTGGTTGGTTTTTTAATTAATTAAGGTAATTTAAAAAACTTATCTTTTATTTTTCCAAACGAAATTATCTTTTCTTTTTGGACGTCATTGCAGAGCGACTATGTCCTAAACGCACCTATTGTGGTGTTCGATTCATACCGTGAAAATGAAAATGAAAATTTCATTTTCTCAATCTGGGTTTATGACATTGCTATGTCACAAGCGTTTAGTTCCACCACTGAATAAACAATGTCTCAAAATTTGGGCGAAGAGTAGAGAATGAAATGTTCTTCTCTTTCCCTACGTCCTCAAAACATTATATTTGAAATATTACAAACTAAAATGGACTTTTGATCAGATTGCGGAATCATAACAGATTGTTTTAGTCTAGACCAATTAACTCTTATTCATATCTCGAAATGAAACTTGACCTTATTAGCGTCGATATCTACTTGGAGGGTTAAACATTCAATATTTATTACTGAATCGACTTTGAATGGAAAGATATGGCCTGGGTTATTGGATAACGCCCCAATATATGTATAGTAACGTGGTTGTAAAGGCAAAAATAAAATGTACTCGTATTTAAGAAAACTTATAAAAAATCGCGTTTGCAGTGAGACGATGTGTATTTTATAATAAATTGAAATTTATACATATACTTAAAAAATATTAAGAAAGGACATGTCATATAACTTAAATATTACTGAAATTAGTAGCGGGTTCAAATGTAATAATTTTTTTGGAATTTATGGGGAAACCAATGATTGCTTCGAAACACGAGGTGCGATCACATGACATTATTAAAAGCGCACTTAAAGGAAGTAATAATCAAAATGTTTTATTTTCCGGTTGAACACATTGCGGTAACAGGCTCGCTAGTCTAATCCCACTCTATATGGCGCGATCTACACGTAGAAAAAAAATAAAAAAAACAAACCTACTGCTTAGAAAAGCAATCCAACGGCGACACCCCTAAATAATTATCTCAACAATTTTTTATAGATAATAAAAAACTATTCTCTTTTTGTTAAAATAAAGCGTCTCATCTCAGCGTGGCGCGAGGGACTGCGCGTCGGTGCGTAATCTCGCGGCTTCTTTAAAACAACGCAGGGCTGCTCAAGTAAACTGTTTTTGTTATTTACTTATATATTGTGGTCGTCGTGGCACAGTGGCACAGCGTATAACTGTGAAAACGACCATTTTGAGTTCGATTCGCATTCGGAATTTTTTTTCCTGGCCCTCGTAACAACATAAAACGTTTCTTTAAATTCAGTCACTCAACATGCAATGTCGCAACATTAGGCTTCTTACCAGAGCAGGGAAACAAAATGATACATAATAATGGTTTCAATGAATAGGAATCAAACCCACGACCGTGGTGCTCACAGTCAGATTCTTGCCGCTGCGCCACTATGGATGTATTTTTTAACTGACTTTTGTAAGTAGCAGTTTACAAATTCGACTGTTTTTTTACGTTTGTTACCTCAGAACTTTTGACTGGATTTTATGATTCTTTTTTATTTGAAAGATAGTGGTCTAATCTTAATTAGGTCCATTTCTGACAATGTTATCCAAGAGAAAATCACATAAAACTTAAATTTGCATTACGCAACTATGGGATACGCAAGTCGATTTTTTTTTGTTAAAGATTGTAATTTACGTAAAGTCTCCTACCACAGTGCTTCCTCTTAGTATTGCTTGATTGATAATAAATTCTTTTATTTTTACGATTATAACATATTTTAAATGAAACTATTTTAACCGGATTAATCGCGTATATTTTGTATCTTTATACATTTTTGGAAACCCGACGTTTCGAACACTTTACAGTAGTCCGTGGTCACGGGTAGACTGAGGTAGCATTCGTCTGTCAGTTGACGTAATTATTATATCAAACTACCGCCAACGATTTCTTAATATTAATAAGATAATCCGGTTAAATAGTTTCATTTTAGATGATTGATTAATCAATCATTTAAAATGAAACTATTTAACCGGAACCGGATTTTAATATTTGACATTGCTATTTATTGATTGGATTGGAGCATGTAAATTCGAGATAAAAACGCTATATTTTGCATACAGCAAGAAAGGCAGATGGAACCTATTGTTAGCACACTCCACTCGAAACTCAAAGCCGCACCGGTCTTGTTACCAAAGTACAGAAATATTTTTAATGATCCTTAAAATCTAAGATGTTGTAGGGAATTAATATAATTTTATATAATCTATTTGAGTGCTTACAAGTTAGCATAGCACATATTTAAATATGTATTTTGCTAACTCCTAATTTCCTATACGCTAAAAGTAAGCACACCTTTGCTTGCTAAACCCATTTAAAGTGACGCAACGCGGCGACGCCCGTATATACATATATTTTTTCTATTATAACAAATCTAATTATTCATGAATTTTTCGTTTTATTTTCTTGTGTTTTCCATAGTATGAGTAGGGAAAGAGAGGAAGGAGATAACAGAGAGTCATAACACTAAATTCTCTCTGCCTACCAAAGTATGTGGGAAAAGTAAATTGAATTGGTGTGAAGAACCTATAATTCTTATTTTTAACAAAAAAAACGACTCCAACCGGACTCTCACTTAACTAATCGGGTCCTTTCCAATAAAAAAGGGCGTGATATTGAGTTATTCGTCCATTTGGGAAGTAATGCAAGTATAATACTTTGTTATTTTCTTATGGTTAACATTGTCAGAAATGGACCAAATTAAAATGGAACCACACAGGAAGGACTAGTTTATTTGGAATAAAAAATATTATCATAGTCGGTTCACCCGGTCAAAAGTTCTGAGGTAACAAACATTAAAAAAATACAGTTGAATTGATAACAGAATTCGGTCCTTACAGAATTCGTTTAAAAATATTAATATAAAAACACCAGGTTCGTGTTTTGAAACGATTTCTGTAATATTTTGTCATGTAAATAAATACCTATGGATATTTTGTTATACGATTTGTACAAATGATATTGTATCTAGTGTCTTAACACTAAGTTTCCTCTGCCTATCCTGCTGTATGCGGGATACAATGAAGTTAAAAAAATGTTTCAAATACAAATTGATTTTCCAGAAATATGTACTTGTAAATAATATATTTACAATATATGTCTCTTACAATTTTCCTTACAATTTTTTTTCTTTATCAATATTTTCTATTATTATTACTATTTAAGTTCTTAAATGAGTAAAGAAAAAGAAAATAAAGTGTTTATGAATACTATATAGATGTTGAATTCAATTCTGGATATGAGTTACTTATAATCTATACTAACACTATAAAGCTTTTAATAAACCTACTAATCTCAAGAACTTCTAGCTTGAAATATTTTTTTTTATATTTCATAGTTCATTTATCGCAGGACACATATATAGCACATTGGGCTACAGTTTTTATTGGGCTTCACGCTGCATCCCGCACTGCGTAAAGCTCAATAAAGTTCGCAGGGTAGAAGGAACCAAGGAACCTAGTCTTATGACACTCTGTTCTCATTAAGACACTTTCCGTCGAATTGCTGTGTGTTGTGTAGCGGAACTCAAGGCCAAGTTTGGCAGCAGGGCTCGCCAGCAGGGCGAGATAATGAAAATATTAAATATATCATCTTTTCGAGTGGGAACCAAACTCACAACCGTCACGTTTACAGTCAGACGCTTGTTACCTTGCGCCACGACGTCTCTATAATAATAATAATAATCCCTAAATATAGCCAACATTTATAAGCCATCTCCAAACGACATTATATTCGATTTTAATTTAATAATTACCATGTCTTTGATAATTACAGTTTAAATTTAAATTTAAGCACAGCCAAAGGGATTCTAGGAAAGCTCAAGATTAAGTTTCTCTGTTAAAGGGTAGACATTAACGATGTCAAATATAAACAACCCGATAGAATATAAGTGCCGCGCTCTCCTCGTGAGTACTCCGCGGATAATGTTGATTAAATATTAGGTTTTGATTTGAGCTTTTGGGTATATTTATAAGAGCTTCCATTAGAGGCTGTTTTGTCGCAGTAGAAAAGCGTCTGACTGTGAACACGTGTGTGATGGATTGGTTCTATTTTTATTTGGGGAAATCGATTCAATCAGCTTCACGCTGAATCCCGCACACAGCAGGGTTAGCATAGAGAACCTAGTGTTAAAACACTCCGTTCCCCATTTTCTTTTAATTCTGAAGGCATTGTGTGTTGAGTGGCGTAGCGGCTTTACCTCGACACCAGAGCGGAGAAATGGAAATGTAAGTTTAAATAAATGTTTAATTTCCCCAAGTGGGGATCGAACCCGTAAGCAGTCGGTGTACAACTGTACACATTTGGCCCCTGTGCCACGACTGACCTTGATTTGTCTTGTGATAAAAACTACTCACTAGGCAATGTTTAAAAAATTAGGGAGGAAGTGGAGAATGGACTGATTTAACACTAGTTTCCTTCTGCCTATTCTTCGGAAAAAATTCGTTGTTGAAAACGAAACTTTTACGTGTATTAAAATTATTATCACATTTGAGCAACCCTGATTTGATAACCTCTCAACTCTGGCGCAACCCTAGCATAAGCTACACTTATACTATAAACATTAAACATAAAAAATTTACTCGGAAATTTAACATTTATATTAATAAAAATAAAGATTATATTCATTTGAAGTTTTTGTAACGAATCGTACACTGTATAAGATAAAATAATATTTTTCTGTCTATAAGTTTGATAAGAATTATATTTATAATATATGCATTTATACAAGATATGTTTCTTGGCTTAACTTGCTGTATTTGATTTTTTTTCTCCTAGAAAATATGATATCATTTTTAACACTTTTATTTCACTTGCTGTGTTAGTGTGTTAGTTTGTGTGTTACATCTCGCAAACTAAATCTGGCCCACTTACTATTGTCCAATTGAATTGAAATTTAAATTACGACTCAAGTTCTGATGACAATATAATTACATTTAAATCAATCCAAAATGGCCGCTGAAACAATATGGTGGATTGTGAATTTTTGAACAACCCACCTAATATGGGTATCAAATGAAAGGGCTCAATTTATAAAATGCACCATGGTATATACAAAGCTTGGTTTCAAAAAAGATATTTTTAATTAATATTTTATTTCGACTAATAACTACGTATCTTGTATTAAATCTAAGAAACTGAATTGTGCCATTTAGAATAATGATATCCTCATGAATTAGCATAACTTGGCTGTTACACGCAGCTAGGTGACAAGACAGAGATATATTAGTCATCAGATCAGATCGATGATACCATATTTATTTTTTCTCATATTTTAATATCATATAATATATTTTATAGACTATATCCGTTCACTATAACAATTTAACGTCGAAAAATATGTATACAATTATTTTTATATCTTCACGGTGTATCCCACAAATAGTAGGCTAGGCTAAAAGAAACTAAGTGTTAATGTACTCAGTTACCCACGCGCTGGTATTGACCAGCGCGTGGCGGAACTGAAAGCCGCACCTTGTTAAGTTAAAAATGTATAATAATTAATTCCTTTGAATGAAAATCGAACCCACAATTATCGTGTTTACAATTATACGTTGTGCCCCTGCACCAAAACGGCCTTAAAATAAATTGTTGTTATTTAAAGAGTTTCAGGTTTCAGGATATTTGATTTTTGTTATTTTCCACATTTCAAATAAATCTCTTTAACTGGTTTAATCTTAGATTTACCAGTGCGTGGTCACAAGTAGACCCGTCCCGACCCGAGTCTACCTTTGGTTCGAAAGGTGGGGTCCCAAATATGTATAAAATTACACATAAGTGATATTGACCCGGTTTAAAAGTTTATTTTAAAAGATTAACTTTTTTCTACAGCTAGTGAAACAAAGCGCGGTTACCAGCATGAGGAAATAAAAAGTAAACTGTTATATAAATAATAATAGGGATTTACTAAAACTTTTACACAAAAAGGACAAAATACAAAGCCATAACTAACAATATCTAAAAGAAACAACTATCCCCTGTCTCTATTTTCCTTCCTCATTTTTTCGTTTCCTTATCACAAATCGTCAACGCGGTTACTCTATGAGTGTAGATAAAAGTGACGGCCGCGTTTTATGACGTGACAGTATTTGATAACGGGATAACCGTGGTCCTGTGGAAGGACAGCGAAGAATAAAAATAAATTAAGCTTTAAGTGAGTGAAAATAAGATCATTTTTAGAATAAATGTGTTAGATATATAATAAGAATTTATGTTCTATTGACGAAATGGACTTAGGAGTAAACTTAACAGTGAAGATTGGTAAAGATTGAGCTTTTAGTGTAAGAGTTTTATTATAGACCGATTCTTACATTTTTGTTTGTTTTATGATATCAACATATTGCTACATAGATGAGACATTCGTGGTACAACGTCTGCCTGTAAACGTGATGATTAAATGATTGAGGGTTCAATTCCTACTCAGGAAAATGACTTAAACAATTTATTTTCTGTCTATCGTAACAAAACAAAGCGCGGCGTTGAGTTTCGGCAGTTAACACGTTAATGTCTCGAAAATTGGGTGGAAATGGGTGTCTGTTTTTTTTTAATTTGTTGTAATATAGCTTTTTATGCTTAAAAAATAATGTTTAAAAAGTTTAAAAGCGGACACACAATGTCATGTACCTGCTAGCGACTATGTCACGGTGAGAATGAAGAAGAACTTGCTCAGCTGGTTTGGACACATCGAACCGATGAGTGATGAAAGAATGGCAAAAAAGATTTATGATGTAAAAGTGAGCGTTAAGAGAGGTAGTGGGAGACCTCGGTTAACCTTCGAAAATACGGTATCAAAGATACTGAAGGAAGGTCTCGTAAAAACATGAGGACCCATCGGAGGGCATGTATGAAGAGGATAATGATACTGACGAGGCGAAAGAGGTATTTAGAGACCATAGCATTTGGCGCTCCGTCCGCCCTGACTGCCCCGCTAGGGATAAAGCGTGAAGCTATTATAGTATAATATAAAAAATCATACTAGTTCAATATTTTCCCTAGCATCGAACCCACACCGTTACATGTCGCCGATTATTATCTCTATATAAAAATAGTCGAATACTTACATTTCTCATCCTGCCTCCTCAGCACCTCCGGCAAGAAATTCACTAAAAACACTCTCATAGCTCAACTGTTAATTACAATAAAGATATAAAAAATTCAATCCATATTTTTATCGGAAAAATATTTGTTCACTCAAGTAAGTCAAAATGACGACTGCCATTTCGACTGTGTATCCCCCTATCTGGGACTTCCTTCCGGTCGATAAAAAATATTTTTGTTGTCTTTTTTAAGGGTAGAAGCGATAGATACAAAATATATGATTTGACTCTAGTGTGAAGATACTCCAATTGTGACTTTCCTATCAAGTTACAGTCAAGTGGGGGGGCTCAATGTCGCGCCCTCTCGTAGATCAAAGTGATATAGAATTTGACTGTAAATACAGCAGTTGTGGGTTCAATTCCCACTCTGGAGAATACATTATTTTCATTTCTTCGCTGGCTGGTAAGAAAACAAAGCTCAGTGTTCAATTCCGCCAATCAACATTCAATATCTTAAAAAATTTGCGGTGTATGGAGAACGGAATGTCTCGTTACTAGTTTCCCTGTAACATTCGGGCCCCTGCTATATACAGCGTGAAGCAAATATGATATTGCAAAACATATTATAAGTTACAACATTTCTAGATAAAACTTTCATAAAATCTTCAATACGTACGCACAAATGCAATTTATCTTCATTTTTAGTAACAAAAACAATAACAAAAAATTATTTTTATTATATTTAAGCTGACATTGAGAATATTTAAACGATAGTACGAATATTTTGTGCCGTGTGATCCCGGCCTAGAATAGGATCATCCTGGTACTGGTGGTGTCGTAAGAGGCGACTGAAGTACGTAATATTTACGATAATGAAGGAAGTTCTCGTAAGCACGAGAATCCCACGGAGGATCACGACCACGGAGGTTTCTTGTGGCACCACAACCACAAAGTGCGGCGTTAAGTTTCGCCATTATTTATGTGCTTTTGTACCCAATGCACCGAATTGGGGTAAAAAGCGAAGAATGAAGTGCCTTGACATTAAGCTCTGTCTTTCTGTCTTGCCCTTCAGTTATAGAAAAAAATTATAGCGTTTTTTCTTTAGTTGTGACATCGAGATCCACCACTCAACACGCAATGTCTCAGAAATGAGGGAAATGGATGTGTTTAAGTTCCCTACATTTTTTTTAATTTATCTTATCTACGTAAATCTTATTAGCTTTATATAACTAGACTAGATATATTTATAGATACAGATGCGTTCAATATGCAAGTACATAGCTGCAACGGAAATGCTGTATCGCATCGGGTCAGAGTTGTTAGACTAAACATTGCCCAATGGTCACGAGTTCATCTCTGTTACGGTGAATCTTATCTCATTAGTATGGGAAGGAAGTAAACAATGTGTTAGTTCGGATACCCGACTTTGCTTACAGAAATATTATAATTTTATTTAAAACACCTCTTACAGTTAATTAAATTATGTATACGCCACCAGTGGACCAGTGGGACTAGCTGACTGCACACGAGGTTGACACGACCGAGACACAACCCCCATTTCTGAAATAGTTGTATTTTAATTTACAGGGCTTGTAGACTAAATGCGACATTCAGTTTCGCCTCTCTCTTAAATTTAATCTCGAAAATTAAGAGGAAAGTGGGTAATTTGTTGAACTTTTTGACCAATCTCGATCGATTATAATATAAATATGCTGTTTACTTATAAATTAAAGTGAAGTAAAAATAAAAAAAATCTTAAGTTGCCGTCACAATGTCTTACTTAACTCTGAGTCCCCGCTGCCTATAAGCGGATATAAGCGGAGAACTTGTGAGACTTGAACAGAGAACTGTGGAAAAATTGAGAAAAAATTAATGCTATGCCTAAACTAAAACAGAACCTTCGTAAAAATTACAAAAGCACAAGAAATAAAAGAAATCTCTTCCCAAATGACAATCTATTTGCGGAAACACCTAACTTCCCGGAAATCGGCGAGCATCGCTTATCTAAGTCGTTAGCCTCAATAACACTTTGTTAAGATATAAAGAACAAGATGCCTTGAAACAAAATACAATTGTTCTGAAACATGGAGAAAAAGTATTTTTTATGAAGTTGTTACAATTTTTGAACTTTCTAAATTTTTAACACTATCGTGGATTTGTGTCCGACTGTATATAGGTATATAAGGGATGGTTATGGGTTCTACGCTCTGGTGAGATAAACTGTGTGTGCGATATTGAGTTTCGCTACATGAACGCTGAACGCTGAACATATTGAAATAAAACGATGAATCCGGTTAAAAGAGTTTCATTTAAAGTGTATAATAATCGTGAAAATCAAAGAACTTATTAATCTTTAATCGAATTAATCTTTTATTATTTAGTTTTATACATATATTTTGGAAACCCGACATTTCGCACACTTGCACTTACTGTTCCGTTAGACTCTTTTAAGTTATATAAGTTTAAATAAGATCTTTGGTTCTCGCGATGTTTCGAATATTTTGTGGTCGGTCACAAGTCGACCCGTTACGACCTGAGTCTACCAGTGACCAACCACAAAGTGTTTAAACGCGCGAAAAAGTATTGTATCAGAATGTAAGCGAAAAGATTGTGCGTTCGATTCCCGTCTAAAATGTCATTATATTCAATTTATTTTCTATTTCTCCGCCAAAATAATACCAACAAAGCGCGGTTTTAGGTTCTGCCATTCGACATGAAATGTTTCGAATTAGGGACAGAAAATGTATTACGAAGCGTCTTTACACTAGGTTTTCTCTGACTGAGGCCAGAGAGGCCTGGTTAGGCAATATTGTATGGTAGAAAGCTTGGTAGGTATATGCGATAGAGCGTGAAAAAAGTTTAAGTAGTAATCACTAAGCCTAACCACCGACATTAATATGATAATACGATCCCAACCAAACAATAGAGTCCATCAAAGACGGACGAAAAAGTTGTTCTTTCATAAGCGTAATCCGATTATACGGAAATCTTATCCGTTCCTTAGAAATTGGTTTAAAAACCTATATTAATGTTTATCTGAAAAACGTACTTGAGACTCAGCTTATTGTTATATGATAGAATAGTTTCAGACCATAATTTTGATTGGGATTGTTTATTTTTGGGTTTGGATAGATTGTGGGTTCGATTCCAACTCGAGGAATGAAATGAAACATTTAATATTTTAGACCTTAAAAGCCGAAGTCTCCCACTTCCTCTCTTACCACACACTTTTCTAAATGTAACATTAATTTAATCAGACGAATAAGCTGGAAACTAATATAAATTACTTACAGGCTACCGTGTGCAAGATCTGCATCAAACCATTCTGTAGATATGGAGCACAGAGCTTTGTACCCGCGTCGCGCCGCGCCGCGCCGGTGCCGGTGCCGGTGGGACCAATCATATGTGATGTACGCAAGGTACGAGCCAACTGATTAGCGACAGAGATAACGTCAGATTTCCAATCCAAATAACCAATGTGTTATAGTGATCATAGGGGAGTTTCACCAACATTGTTGTTGGTTATAGCTATAGCATATTAATGGGAAAACATATATAAATACTAATTATAACATTTTTTTATCAAAAGGACTTTCGTTCTTTTGTTTTGGTGTTCCGAGCGTCCCAGTTGAGTACAAAAATTATTTCGCCATTGTCACGTTGTATGGAGAACATACGAAACACACGAAAAAAGGTGTACTAAAGCAAGAAAACGTCAATATTACCATCATTCCATAGATAGTTAAACATTTCTGAACATGGCAAAAGACTTGTTAATATTGTTTGTACAGTTAAAACTATTTTTTTTTTTAAAACTTCATAAGTTTTCCTAATAAATATTCCTATAAAATAAGAAGGAAATACCATAGCCGCATTTACTCTAAATAACTGAAAAAAAATATACGAAAAACATTCTCTAGAGAAATTTGAGCCCACAACTAAACTAAACTTCGTAATGGTAACGAGGCAAATTGCGACTTTGGGTTCCGCCACTCAACACACAATGCCTCCAGAATGCGACGGAGTGGGGCTCCCAGCCTCTGTTATGTGCGTGATACAGCAAAGCTAAAATAACTGGTGTATAGTTTAAATCTTATAACAAAAAAAAACAATTAATTTTAAGGAAATTTCTAAAAGTTTGTAAAAGAAGAAAAAATACATTTTCATGTTTTTTGCAAAAAAAAAACAATATTGGTATAATTACAAATATTCATTAAAAACAACACAGAAGTGAAATTGCCTTTTGTACTTCTATACAATTAACGTCTTAACTTGTGAAGGGCGAGGACTCGGAGTTACGACAATCAAATTAAAAAGCGTGTTTCCGAATTTTTCCCAACAAAGTTAATACTTTTTCATATATTCGCCACGTTAATATTGGAAAAATTTCTGTTTGAATGAGTGTATTGTGAATAGAATACAATTTTTACGTTTTTAGGTTCCCTGCTCTAGTAATAAAAAAAAACGCGGTGTTGAGTTCCGACATCATGCAATATCTTACCAATTGGGGGAAGGGGGAAACGGTAAAACCGGAGCAACATCTTAACAGTAGATTTCATATACCTACTATGCTATGTGCGGCATGAAGCGTGGAGCTATTTTTTTAAGATACTAAAGACGACCTAATAAAGTATTTTTTCAGCTTCACGCTGTATCCCGGACATAGTAGAGTAGACAGGGGGAATCCGGATCCGTGTTACCGGAGTTAGAAAATAAAAATACTAATTATTGAATTTCCTCGAATGGGAATCGACCTATACAGACGACGTTTACAGTCGCCCGACGCACGTTGACCACCGCCACAACTGGTCTCACAAACTAAATTACATGTAAGTTTTTAAAATTAAAAAGCCGCTCTAGTACCGTATAGTAGAGGTACTACAAAGACTACTTAATATCAAAATGATATCCACCCGTCGCTCCGCAGAACTCAAAGAGATTCAATTTATAAACGGTTTCCGAGTGAATTGGCGGTAATAAAGGCATTGCTGGCGATCGTTAGCGTCACTCTTTTCATATCGGAGGAGTCCTTTCATATCGCTAATTAGTCATTTTTTGTCGATGCTTAGCCGCATTTGGGGCTGGGGGTTGGAATGGGGTCCAATGGGGTTACATTCATTATTCTATTGTTTTAGATAAAACAAATATCTTTGAATATAAATCTGAATGGAAGTTGAATAGATATTGTGTTATAGTAGAGTACAGTTATAGTATACTAGCTACCCACGCGCGGCTTCCGCTGAAAGAACATTTATAATATACTTATTTACAAAACGTATAAAAATTTGAACGTAGCGGTACTTGAACCCGGGCCTCCTGGAACGCGACCTGGAGTCGGGGGTCTTTTACTAAATAAGTATTTTTCTTGCCTAAGTGTGGAATAACACTTTAAAAATGTTAAAAGTATTTTTATTAATTAAATTCACTAATATGTAAAAAAAAAATCCAAGTGTTTTTAAATATATTTTATTTTTTTTAAATAACTCTAAATACATTTTTTTTAAAACTATATATACTCGTACGAAGTAATTGGTATCTATGCAAAGATATAATTTTCTTAGTGTGCGAGAGAAAAAAAAACGTAATTTATTTGGTTTCCTATTTTAGATTGAATTCGAATCATTTCCTCGCTCTTGTGACAACACAAAACAAGTCTCAAGTCTAAACACGCAATGTCTCAGATTTCAATTGTGCGTGGAGAACTGAGTGCTTGACCACAACCTCTCCGTCTAACCTGCTGTATGTGGAATACAGAGTGTAGCGGAGAGTGAGCCCTAGATTTGTATAAGTTAATTCCCCCAGCTCCTTTTTATCATAGAACCTCTAGGCTTCACGCCATCTTTACATGGTAGAAATTCCTACCATACGAACGAAACGCTTTGATGCTTCATTTTTTATCCGCACTGCGAGAGATTGGAACTCGGGGGTCTTCAAAAACAGAGTCAACAGGTACTTACTAGGCAAGCACCACGCATAAACGCTCATCAGGCTTGATGTGGTCAAACGCAAGCCTATTTATTCAATATAAAAAAGAAGCTAAAACCGCAAACGCAAATCTTATATTAAGTCTATTTGATTTTTACAATATGCACATATTGAGAGTTTTTTACTAACTAAGATAAAAGAAGAAGGATAAAATCATACATATAGATTAAATTAAAAACACGTACATATCTATACTTAATGCTATAAAGTGAGTCTGTTTATTTAAACGCTGTAATATCAGGAACAACTTTTTGAAATAGAATATTTTTGTCTTGCATTGTCAATTTATGGAAGAAGGCTAAATTACAGTAATGACTGCACTACTTGCGCCAGAGTTACTCTGAGCATTTTGAATGTGTCACGATATACTGCATGCGGTATACAGCGTGAAGCTAAAAAAGATATGATACAAACACATATATTTTTCTATTTATATAATTACCGCATAACGGGTAGATTACTGGGTGTTTGATAATACTGTGCGCTTTCGTTTAACGTAGTAGCTCCAATGACATCCCCTCCAGCTACTAGCAGAAGTCTTCGTTTCTTATGGTGACGGAGAAGTGAGGAAACACTTTGAAAACTCCTTTCTCCGCGTCGTGGGAAGCCCAAGGCGAGACGGCCGTCAGGACGACGTCGCACGCCCACATTGTGGACCGATTTGGCACAAGATACGCTTAACGTGTAAGCGTGGTTTGGCTGGAAATAATAAAAACTAAATTTAAATGTTCATTACTAGCAACAGAAATTAGGTACAGTTGCTTAAAATAATTGTTATATTGTATTGAAATTATATAAAATCTTTACATAAAATGGATTTTAAAGCCTAAACTAATCCTGTAAAGTTTCATCTGAAACCATGTTGTATTTTTGGGCAAAAATAGAACAAACATCCGTCCTTACAATCTTAACTATCACATTTATAATATTAATACAATAGAACTTATAGACGCTAACGTCGTGAATTAGGGACAGAGTCTAACTGTGAACGCGATGGCTGTGGGTTCGAATTAAATCGAAGGACCTTTGATTTGCTTTCCTTTCTCCGCGCTGACGGAGTACGGCGTTGCGTTCATCACTTGTCTTGAAAATTGGACGAAGAGTGGGGAAAGGAGAGTCTTAACATTAGTTTTTTTTTTGCCTTAGTTGGTCCATTCTTTATTTTAAATATAAGAGTTTATAACACTTTAAAATATTGTCTAACAAGTAAAGTAAGTAAATAGTATCTTCTTTTATAATATCTACTAATAGTTGAAGCAAAATATAAAAAAGTGCAACTATCCAGAAGTTGGAAGTATTGCCAAAATTTTAATTTGAGTACGTCCCCATTTGGCACGAGGCGCGGCGCGGCGATATCTTGCTGTCTAGGCGCAGCGGAACAGCGTATTACTATGAACGCCTTGATTGTAAGTTCGAGCCCCACTCGGTATATTCCCACTATTTATTATCGTTTCTCTGCTCTGGTAGCGACGTAAATGCGTGACGTTGAGATCCGCCTCTTAACACGCAATGTCTCGAAAATTTGACGGCAAGTAGGGAACGGAATGTCTTTACACTAGGTTACCGTAAGTACCCTTATGCGAGAAAAAGCGTGAAGCGTGACAACGGTCACCGCTTATTAAATAGTAATGTGAAATATGGCTATACTTATTATTTTGATACATTAGAGTCCTGTGCGTGCGAATAGTGACTACAATAGTGGAAAAGGAAATTATTTTCATTCTCCCACTCTGGGCAAACACAAAGCACGGCGTTAAGTTTCGCCACAGCTCAAATTATGATGATGTGTTGAGGGACGGAATGTCTCGACACTAAATCTCAACACTAAAACTCCCAGCCCACTCTACGGTGAAGGCGTAAAGTAAAGTAATTCGATACTTCTGATGCCACATTACAACTTCAACGACCAATTTTACTTTCACGTACTATATAATTTATAACAAAACTAACAATGTGTTAGTTCCCGTTTCTATTTGGATCCTATCCATTTATAAATTGCGTAAAACTTTATCAATATAAAAGTTTGTAATTTAGTTAAATGAAATTGGAAACATAATTTTGGCTTACTCCATAATATACTTAGAAAGGACTTTTACACGAGAATATATTGCCTATTGGTTACTAACCTTATTGGTTACACAAATTTAAAAATGGTTTCTCTTAAAATAAACATGTATATCCCCTTTTATTTCATTTTTTATTATATCGTGTAAAGGAACCTTATATATTCTTTAAATATATACATATTTAAGGGACGTCTAATACATTTTTCTTTTTTTAGGCCGTTGTCATCGGCATAGCGTCTGACAATAAACAAGGCGGTTGTGAGTTCGATTCCCATTCGGGGGTTATTTTCGTGAATGAGTTATTTTCGTTTCCCCGCTCTGGTAACAAACCAAAATGTTTGCTGTGCGTGGGGAATAGAGCGTCTTCCTTATCTATTAGGTGTGTGATGTCAGCTTTTCTGAATATATTAAAACACTTGCTTTTCCCCACTTTCCGCCGGATTCTAGAGGTATTGCGTTTTGAATGATGGAACTCAACACCGCACTACCGCGCTTTGCTTCTTTTCTTTTCTTCCTCGAGTGAGAATGAAACCCAAAACCTGTCACGTTTACAGTCGCGCTCTTGGGCCCCTGCGCCTGGCCTTTTGTACTACATACCTACATACATATATATTAAGTAAAATAAAAAGTTTACATCATCGCACTCACTATCGTTGGTGTGTGTTGTCGTGACATTCAGGCATTAACCTGTGCCGATATTTTAAGATAATTTCATCATTTTGCGTTGTAGATTAACAATTTAAAATGAATATGGATTCTTTTTATCAGACTTTTTAACGCTTAGTCGTAATGAAATAGAACAGTGGATGACTGGAGATGCGATGGTTGCGGGCTCGATTTCTGAGGATTTCCGCGTGTGTGGAGCAGAATATTATCATTCGATTACATTAATATGTTTTTTAATCAATAAGCAATTAAGTGATAATTTATCGAAATTTGAGAAACAATGTCACTTCTGAAGATGGAAATGATGATGGATGATGGAAAAAGAAAACTTCTAAGAATTTGAGTACATCGATAGGTATACTATAAAATTATAGATAACTTTTTTAAAAACTATAAAATCACCTGACTCGAAGGCCTCAGTATAAAGGTGCCATCAGCTTGACCTATCAGCATACTTTCTGCCTCGTTCCTATCTATGTTCATGTAAAAAGGCTCGTTCTCCACCGGCACCGGAAGTGGCCGCGCCGCCATGTTGTTCTCCCATATTCTGTCACACGATGGCTCCGTTTCCGATTCCTCTGATTGTATGACTTCATTTGTTTCTGAAATGTGTATAGAATATATTTGTCTTAAAAAGTGCATATTTTAAAGTACTAGATACTTTAAAATATGCACTTTTTATGTAATTATATATTACGTGTAGTTAAAAGATGAAGGTGAAAAAATTTAAGCAATTTTTGTTACACGTTATTGCAACGTGAGACCAAATTATCAATAACACTAGGTTCACTCTGCACTGTACGGGAAAAGACGTGAAGTTGCTATTCACCTAGATTAATAGTTTTTTCTTCAATTGACAATACAACGCCGCGCTTTGTAAATATTAAATATTGCAATCCTCCAAGTAGGAATCGAACCCAAAATCTTCGCTCGCTTAAATTCTAAGCACTTTCGTAATGCTTCTATTTTTGACAATATCGAGCTTAAGCCTTTTGTCTCTAAATGTAGTCGGTACAAAACAACTACATTCAGTTCACAATGGCCAATAATTGAACTATTTCAATTGATCTCATTTCCTTCTATTTGTTGCAGACTTTGGACTTAACTTACTAATTCGTTTTATTGAAACGAGCTTTTAGATGATTGTTAATCAGTTCCTATATTTGTCGTTCTACTGAAAAAAATATTATTAGGATAGAGTTCCGCCATTCAACACGGAATGCCTCGAAACTCAGCAAAAGTGGGTAGCGGAGTGTCCTAATGCTTGGTGCCTTCCGGCTTTCCTTCTATATGTGAATTACAGTGTGAAGCTGACAAAAAACAAAAAAAATCTAAGGTAGACACCCCGTTCTTTACTTTTACATTCAGATTACACTACATATCACATACTAATTAATACGTACCTGCTATAACGTCAGTGAGGCAGTGGAACACGCGGTAAAACACATCCACCGTGCCAGTGGTCACTCGCGTAGTAAGGTTATACAGTAATGGCACACTCACTTTTAAATACCAACACATTTTTTCTACATTATTTTTATTTTTATATTATGTTTATATTTTGAGAATATATATTTTTTATATTTTATAACTAGCGGCTTGTCTGTTTGAACTGTACGAATACTTATTTAAGCATACTTAAGGAAAAAATATTCATTATTTTAGTTTCATTATCTTTACTGAGCATGTACTAAATAAAACATAATTTAAGTCTAATTGGATTAGTTTTCTGATTTATTTTTGTTATTTGATTTGTCGTGTTTAATAGAATAATAATTTGAATTTTAAATTTGATGTTACGTTTATCTTGACAGGCGATGGGTGCGCGCGCACGTCAAACGCAATTTTTCCTGCGTTATCCCGCAAGATAAACAGTAGTTCCGGGATAAACAGTAGACTTTCAGTGGCAGTGTAAAAATCAATTCAGTTGTTCCGGAGTTTAGCTCCGATAAACACCGTGGCGCTAGGAAGGAAGTTCCTACCAAACCGCACAGTATGTAGATGGTGCGGATCGTATACTATGCTAGTATGGCAGCACCTTATCCCACAAACAGTATGATAGGCAAAGGCAACCGAGGTATTTAAATAAACCACGAAACAAACCACGAAGTTTAATGAAATATTTTTAAGAGGATGTCTTATTTTTGATGACATAGGCGAGAGGGGACGGTGGGTGGTCGAAAATTGCAAAAACTGCACACATACTAAATACGCAGCTTACTCTTTTCTCTCGGGCTCTATTATTATACTATAAAAAGTCGTCTCACATTGATTTATTCTCATTTCTCTGCAGATTCTTTTAGAAATTAAATTAAACGATTTCAATCCATATAATTACTTATACATTCACATACTTACTTGCAAACACATTCACATACTCACACTCACACGCGTGTGTGTATATATATAGGGCTTTTGCTCTTATATTTATATTATTACTCTTTATATTTTAGGGTTTAAATATGTATCTTTTTTTAAATGGTAATAATCAATGAAGACGTTTAGCTCTGTAGTTAAAATAATATTTGTAAGTGATAAACTGTTGACTTTATTTTTTGTTAACGTTTGTGTTTGTTTTTAATAAATAATATGCTGTTTTTAAATATTTTTAATGTGTTATTCCACACTTAGGAATGAAAAATACCCCTGGAAACAGACCAGGAGGCGGTTCGAGTCCCGCTACGTTCAAATTTTTATACGTTTTCTAAATAAGTATAATACGCTGTTGTTTTCTATGTAATAAACAAATAAATTGTGTGTAGCAGAACTCTATGCTGCGCTTAGTCAATAAAAAAATACATTATAAATCCGTCAAGTGGGCATGGGACCCACGACCATTGCGATTACAGTCAGACGCTGTCTCACTACGCCACGATGGCCTTAAAAATTACGAACTCATTTTATAATTTTATTTTAACCTGAAACGGAATACGCGCTTTTTTCTCGCAAATAAAAGAAATAACGAACGCTCAGGAGTCTCGAGACCATCTTCAATAAAACTAAAACTTTGATAAATTGATGTTTTGGCTTATTAAAGTGCTAGTTAAAAAGTTTTTTGTATATAATTGGTAGAAAAGAAGATATTTAATTAACTTACGATCTATTGTGACTACAAATCTCACAAACTGCGTTAACTTTTAAAATAGCTGCATATATCGCAGATGTGGTGATCTTTATATCGATTTATTTTATTTTACTGTTTTTTTTTTTGCTTTTTTAAAGTGTTATTCCACAATTAGTAAACAAAAATTCTTTTTTAAAAAACGTTTAACCGGTAACAGGTTCTAAAAACCAATAAATAAATAAAGTGACAAGCGTATACAATCTTTAACGTAGGTCGATAAAAACGTATGGCTTAGTAGTTAAATCACTTGGTGGAATGCAAAGAGGCGCAGGTTCAAATAGCTACGTAAAAATGCTTATCAGCTTCTCGCTGTATCCCGCACACAGCAGGGTAGGCAGAGGGAACCTAGTGTTAAGACACGCCGTTCCCCACTTTCTGCCGAATTCTGGAGGCATTGAGCCTCGACACCACAGCAAAGAAATAGAAATATAAATTTAAGTATATATTTCATCTTCTCAGTGGGGATCGAACCCACAACCAATCGATTTTACAGTCACATTTCGTGCCGCTGCGCCACTAAAAAAAATGAAGATTTGAGGACAGTCATCACGCAATGCCTTCAAAATTTAGCGGAAATTGGGCATGGGCATCGGAGTGTGGGAGCGGAAAGATGATGAAAATTTTTACTTGGACTTGAATAAATTCTTAGCACATACGAGTACATACGTAGTCTGTTGAGGACTTTATAAAAATATTTAATTTGTAATCTATACTAGATCAGCTCTATATGATTTTTTTATATTTCAATTTAAATATCAACGCCAGATTAATTTAAATAGCACAGTCGTCACAATATCAAACTATACACGGTGGTAACTAATTTGATAAGCTGTCGCAATATTTTAATATAATGTATTTCGCTTTCGCTGAGTAGACAAGCTACTCAATATTTAAAACAGATACGAAGCGGAGACTAGGTTCTCTCTACAAAATAAAAAGAAACTCTTAATTCTAGTATGGCAGTCTTGGCGCAGCGGTACAGCGTGTAACTCTTAACGCGATGATTATGAATTTGATTCCCTCTTGAAAGATGAGTTATTTTCATTTCTTCGCTCTGCTAGAAAGGCAAATAGTGTGGCGTTAAATTCCGCCAGTTAACACGCATTGTCTCTCAGAACAGACTTTAATATACTTGTAGTCAAAATATTTTATTATATTTATCATCTTTGACCATAAAGTTTAAAAGCTCCGAAAATCCGAAAAGCTGTGTTGTGGCTCGACGTCGCGTTAAAAACTTTTAAATAACTTCTGTAACTTTAAATATCTTCACTTCAAACTTATAAATTTTATAATATTTCATAATAAGTTCTTGTTTTTGATTACATTTGTTAGAATTAAATTTTTAACAAGCTTAAAGAAATTTTAATTTAATTTAAAACGTCCTCCGAATAAGAAAAAATATAGATATAATATACTACAAAAAAAATTATAAGAAAGAAGTCGTTGGTTTGGCGCAGGGCATACACATGCGATTGTATATACAACGGTTATGGGTTCGATTCCTACTTGAAAGAATTATATATTTGATATTTTAATTTTCTCGCACTGGTAACAAGGCATATTGCGGAGTCAAGTTCCGCCACTCAACACGCAATGCCTCAAGAATTAAGTGAAAGTGGGCAACGGAAATATCTAATGAGTAATAATGATTCTATTTAAATATATGTATATATTTATGTATGTTATATACAGTGTAGCCTTCCTCGATAAATAAACTATCTAACACATTTTTTTATTCGAACCAATAGCTCCTTAGATTAAGGCGTCTAACCAATCACACTCTTCAGCTCAGTACATGAGTCAGAATGACTCACTCAAGGCGACAAAGTGCAAATAAACGTTCATTAAAATCATTTAACACTGAATCTTCATGTACGATTTATTCTTTAGAATTATATTTTATAATTTTTTTTTTGATTGTCATTATAACAATAAAACATTTTATACTAACTATTAAAGGCCGTCGTAGCGCAGTGTTAGCATCTGTATACGCGATGGTTGTGTGTTTGATTGCCACTCGGAGGGATTAATTTTCATTTGCCTTGCTACCAAAACAACTGGATCCAGCATCTATTTGGTATCTACAGGGAGTAATAGATTTATATAATAGATTTATGTTATATTAGATTTAAGGCGCAAATACCATTTTTTTATTTTACAAAAAAATATATATTGTTCGTTTATTTAGTATATGAACGTAGTTCATGCGAGCGAAACTGCGAGTTAAGCACTAGTTAATAATTTTTATATTTTTTCCCTGTATTTTCCCCGTACCATTGGCAACGAGAACGTACCTGTATATGAAGGAAGTGGATTAGATTTCCGATCATATTGAGTTCTATGTGTTTTCTAGTTTCTATTAATGTATTTTTTTTGTTAAGCGCTTTTTTTAAATAGTTTGTATTATTATTATTTTTGTTTAATTTTGTTTAAATAACCTGCTATAGGTATTTATTGCACTATCACTGACACTAAACTAAAGCTAAAGCTCATATTGTAGTCGTCTTTTTTTACAAAAAGTGTTTACTAGTGATGTCCGTTCACTTGCCACAAGGTGTTGATAAATTACCTAAACTATGAAAGTTTTAGTAGTTCGAGGTTCAAGTTTAAACCCGAAATATAGTGATTTTAATAAAATAATATTATGTATTATTTATATTTTTTTAGTAATATATAAAACACATATCAATTCAATTACAAATGTCATATGCTTGAGGCCGTCGTGGCACAGCGGCACAGCGTGTGACTGTAAACAAAACGGTTGTAGGTGCGTTTGCCACTCTGGGGATGAGCGTTATTTCCTCACTACAAGAGGACAAAGCGAACAAAGCTACAAAGAGGACAAAGCGCTTGAATATGCAAAGTCTCTAAAACTGGACATTGATGAGCGGAGTGTCTTAACTCTAGATTCCCTCTACCTACCCGGCTATATGCAGAATACAGTGGGAAATAAAAAAAAATTAATATCATCGATATACTAACACCATGATGACATCACTAGCCACATGTTACCCATATGACATTTAGTTCGGAAATAAAAGTAAAAACTCATGAGAAAGTGAAGAATCTATCCATAGTGTTAAAAATATCTTTTTTTGTTTTGTTTTAGCTTTAAGCTTTAAGCTGTATCCCGCATATAGTAGGATATACAGAGGGGCCCTAGTATTAAGACGTCCTCTGTAATATATGGGTATTAAGTTAACACTTTAAGCCCGTTGAGTTCCACCATTCAACGTGCAATGTTTCCAGATTTCGGCGGAAAGAGGAGAATGGAAGTTACTTAATCGGAACGGACTGTCGAAACACTAAGTGCCAAGGTAACAAGAGAGGAATTGCGTATACAATACTTGTAATACCTATACAATGTTTATAAAATATAATGTCACGATTTTCAGCACTCAAATCAAATAGCGTTCACCTATTGTTCCCCTTCATTCATTCATTCATATTATATTCTATATCATATTCCGATGTAATAAAAGGGAAGGCAACCCTGTAAATAAAAAGTAATAAATATTAGTAAAGCTTTCAGTTCATTTCTAAAGAGCTTTCTAATGATTAATGATCGTCGAGAAATGTTTTCAACTTCACTATGTGTCGAGTAACAGGAAATAGTTCTTGGTAATTATTGTATATGACGAGTGGGGGTTCAACTTATGATCCAGGAAATGTTACACTTTTTAGCTTCACGCTGCTCTGGATCTTACATAGAGTACGATAAGAAATTAGAGTGTTAAGATACTCTGTTCTCCATTTTCCGAATAAATTTAAGACACTTGATATTGTGTAGTATATTTTAAAGTTGCACTTTGTCTTACTAAACCAAAAAAAAGAATAGAACTAACCCACCACTATTGCTTTCATAACGAACCCCTGTACTTGTATTTATATACTAATCACGCAGGCTTAGATCGACCGCTGAATTCTCTATATATTCTCGAGATACTTTCTCTCCTTATCATACGAGAAAAATTAAAATACTAATAAAAGTTATTGGACTTTAGAATAAATTATGAAATCAACTTAAAGTTGATAAGGGAAGCATTGAGGCCGGTCGTGGCGCAGGCGCTACTTTGAGTTCTGGCTCTCAGCACGGAACGAGGCCAGAATGAAAAAAAATATATATTTAAAAAAAATCCACAGATAACACTTTGGATAGCAGTGGTTACGTAAAATATGTTTAACCTCCAATTTACCTTAAAAACGTTATTATTCTCATGTAATGAAGTATTGTGTTCATTACGTAAATAAATTAGTATAGCATACTAACTAAACTTATACTATACATAATATAGCGAATTCGAGATTAAAAATGGCGAATTTGGTGTGCAAAATGCTTCACTTCGTGTTACGTGTGTAACAGGGTAGAGAGTGAAAACTTTGTATCAGAACACTCCGCTCTCCACTTTCCGCACAATATTCGAGACATTGTGTGTTGGTTAGCGGAACACATCGGTGCGCTACGCAACTCTTATATAGAGCAAGATAATAAAAATAATTCATTCTCAAGCTAGAATCGAATCGGTATGCTTGTGGTCGGAAAGATGATATATTCCTATCACAAGGACACTAAAGTCAATTGCAAATATAATATTTATACAGCGTTACTTACAACTGATTAATGTAATAAAACGACCGCGAAGTGTCCCATGAATAATGAATGCAGTGGAACACAGCCTCATTAGATTTGCTAATCTCATCTCATCTCGGCGCGGAGTCGATACGCCTTTGTTACTATATATTTGTAGTTATATTTCAAATTTGTAAAGTGAACACTTAAAATTATATTTTAATGTGGTGGTAGTTTTTCCACATTTAGGATTTAGCTACATTTTTTTTAGAAGAAGAAATAGAAGTAGAATAGATAAAAATTTAAGCTTTGAACATTTGAACTTTTGCCTTTTAATAACAGAAAACTTCTTGGCTATTTTTATAGGCTTTGTATAGAAAAGTATTGTCTTTATATAGAGAGGACCTACTATTAAGACACACCAATCTCAATTTGCAGGCAATTTTAATAATTAAACCTAACGCTAAATCCAGAGATGAAAAATGGCAAGAAATTTTATTTCCATACAGAGGTTTTCGCGATTGTATACAATTTTGTAATGCAGTAGCACCTACAGATAATTTTATAATTAGTTTTATAACAAGTCAATTTTATAACAAGTTATTATATACCTAACACATATTACGCAACTTCAACAACATCACAAGTGATAGCCTCCTTTTTTATACTCGGTTAAAAAGTAATACAACAATTTAGCTACATGCTGTATCCCTAATTGCCAGAGAAAAGAATGTTTATTTCTGTTTTATTACCCCACCAACCAGATTTAAGCAAAATTTAACAGTAAAAACCCAAGAAAAACCCGTAACGTAATGAAACATAACAAGATACCTAATATTCTTACGTAACCTAGAGACATACAACACCGGAAATTACATCTAATTTAAGTAGAATATTAGTTACTGTCATCGTATCCGGTGAACGACTTCCGCTTTCAACACACGTTTGGGCCCCACGTATTAAGGTGCTCTAAGACCTCTTTGGGACCTCTCTGGGATTTCTATGAGTGATTAATGAAATTCTACACTTTAAGGTGTAGTAGGTGATTTAATTTGTTTTTAGTGACATTAGATTTTGATATATTTATTATTTTATTATTATTTATGTGTTTATGTTTGCATAACGAAAATGAATAATAAAATAAAAAATGTGTAAGACCAAGCTCGGCGGCGATTAGTTTTGTTACTCAACACGCAATGCCTCACGAGTTCGGCAAAAAATGGGGAACGGAAGTATCTGAATCTAGAGTAGAGTATCTTGACACTAGGTTCCCTCCGCTACCTTCTGTATGCAGGATACAGCTTGAGGCCAAAAAAAACAAAAGCCTAAAAGAATTCCGACGTCACGTTCTTGTCAAGCTATGCGTAGTTGGAACGCTTGGAGGGTTTCAAAGAGACGCGAGTTAAAATCCCAATAATTTATAATGTGCCAAATTAAAAAAAATACAACAATACATATATGTATATATACTGTACTGTACTAATAAATACAGTGTAAAATACTTATTTAGAAAACGTATGAAAATTTGAACAAGCCAGGAGGAACGGATTCGAGTCCCGCTACCTTCAAATTCTTATACGTTTGTATTTTTCTTTCCTAAGTATTAGTATTTCCTAAGTATTTTTCTTTCCTAAGTGTCGAATAACACTTTAAAATAAAATGTTAAAAATCTAGTGTAAATAGAAACACCTACCTCGTTTCATTCCGAGTCGGGTTTCCAGGTAGTTCATTATGTACCCCAGCAAGGAGTCGTCCTTGTGCTTGAGACACACGTCGCAATAATCCTTGTTTACTTGTACCGGTTCCAGGTAATCTTCTACAGCTAGCTCTGGCTATGAAATTGTGTTACATAATAGAGTTATATAGTTTTTTTTTTATACATTTTCTTTATTTCAGCACAGTAGACAGAGAAGAACTTAAAACACTCCGTTTTCCTTGAGCAACGCAATTAAATGCCCAATTTTATGCGTGTGACAGAAAATATAGAATCTAGCAGCCAGTATTAAGATCTCCACTGTGATTACAATAAATGCAGAAATACTACGTGAATATGAGTGAAGACTCGTTCCTTTAGTTAATAAAAAAATAAATTTAATAAAATTATCAATATTTAAAAAAGCTCTACGCTATATCTCGCTAAGCAGATAGAATTTAGTATCGAGACATACCATTCCCCACGCACTGTCTAATTTTAGAGACATGTATGTTGAGAGGCGAAACTCAACCTCGCAGTTTCTCTAAAATGGTTTTCTCTAAAATTAAATCCTCCAAAAGGAAATCGAACTCAGAACCATCACGTTTATAGTAAGTTTTGCTATTGCGCTACGGCGGCCTCCAATATTATTAGTATCTCTTTATCAAATGGAAAGTTACGAATAGTATAAATATTAAAATAAATACATTCAATAAAAATTGGCTAAAAATTATTTTTAATAAAACAAAAAACTACAATACTATATGAGTATAAATTATGGAATCGCACGTAGGAAGTCATTAAAAACGAGTTTCAAACTTTATCCAATAAAACCATTAAAAAAGTAGCACTATGAAAAAGAAACTGGCCAAGTGTCAGTTTGAATCACCCACTGAGGGTTCCGTACCAACTTCAAAATAGTAAATCAACAGGAAGGACAACTTATAAAAATTGAATGCACAAATATTGTGTGAAATTAACTACAACAAAGAAATCGCAATAATTTGTTCTGTGATAGGCGTATTAATCACCATGAAGGAAAAAACTGTTACTACTTCGCGATATATTTTTTTTAATTTTACGTGAAAGAGAAATCTT
The DNA here is from genome assembly GCA_917862395.2 of Heliconius sara. NCBI lineage: Eukaryota > Metazoa > Arthropoda > Insecta > Lepidoptera > Nymphalidae > Heliconius > Heliconius sara. Next base: position 263,926 of record OU860798.1, on the reverse strand, counting down.
TATAGATTTAGATTATGCGGTGAATTTCAAGCAATGTGATTCAAAGCGTTCGTATTTTTTGATTACGTTGACTTTGTACCAGTTTAGCTGGATACTCTATAACTCGAGTTCTTCAGGTAAAGGACCTTTACAGACGGACAGACCCATAGATTGACAGATAAGTGATCCTTTAAGTGTCCATTTTAATTATTTGTGTCAATTTTAATAAATGTTCCATTTTGATTTATTTAGATACGGAACCCAAAAAATATAAAAACATGTGAATTTAACATGAAAAACGTTTATATAAAACCGTAAAGGACATTAAGGTAATATTTGAAATTTTTAATATAAAATAGTTTAGGTTGAAGTTAGCTTCATTCATTACCGTAGTGAGTACTGCAGTAAACGCAAATATCGTGATTTAATTCAAAATACTGCACTGCACAGATATATTATATTTCTAGATAAGACTTTTATCTCTTATTCAGAAAAGATTATTCGTGTCGCAGCGGTACAGTGTCTGGCTGTGAACGCGACGGTTATGTGTTCAATTTTTAGCGAGATGTATGAATTATTTTGATAGTCTTGTTGCGCGATATCTTGTAAATTATGTGGTGCGTGGGGATGGAGAGGTACACAAACACTAGGTTCCTTCTACCTACCGTGGTATACGCTGGACACAGCGTGATACTGAAAAAAAAATATGTTGACTAAAGTACCAATTTTTTAAAGAAATTATAATCAAAGCCGTAATCCAATTTGCATAGGCTAATGAACATTTCTAAGTCAAGTTGTTGTTCTTTAGTCACAGACGCGGGTAATTAAATTGAGCTCTGACCTCTCATCTAGTCATTTAATTCTTTCGTTTATTAAGTTACTTATAAATGTCACGATGGCATTGCGAGACATGATGCCCAAATAAACGGTGAGAGATTTTTTTATAGAATGTTATGGTAATAGGTAATAATGAGGAAAACTAGCTTATATTTAGACAATTCTTTAAGTGAAATTCGTACTCACAATCTTTAGCTGTAGGGGGGTTTCTCACTCGGGGAAATGAATTATTTATATGATTAATATATAAAATGCAGCGTTAGGTTTTACTACTTAATAGCTGTATAGATTCTTTCTGCCTTACCCTGATATATGAAGCTTGGGGGTACAAAAAAAATAATATTATAATTACCTTCTGTTTTTCTTTTGCATTATCATCTATATCCCGCGGTACATGAACGGAGTCATACATATCCGTCGAGCTATTCTCATAAATATTACCATTTCCTTCGATTGCGACATCTTTATATATCGGTTGTTCTTTTGCCACAGTTTCTACAGCTTTCTTAAAAAAAGGTAACCTCAAAGACTGAAAAAGTTCTTGAATTTTTACTATACAAGGCCTCACTTGATGTCTTTGATTTTGTTTCAAAGTCATTTCATTCGGAATAACTTCATTGTAACATAAATCTTCATAGAAGTGATCGTCTTGTAACTTTTCATTCAATTCTTCTGTTGCATTATAAGATTTATGCTTTGGTCTTGATTCGGCGATGTTATTTTTTTGAATATAAAGTGTATTTTCTGTTTTCACGGAATAGTAGCCTCTGTCATTGCTATTTACAACTTTCGGAGATTTTAGATTGAAAAACGGATATTCGTATGAACTCAATCGGAAAAATTTTCTTGGCTTCTTTGTACTACCACTACCACCGTCCATTGGTACGTAGGAAGTGAGAGCTCGTTCTTGTTTATTCTGTTGATTTCTATATAAAAAACTTTTTGGTGCTGATATCTTCTTTAAAATCTCTTCAACAGTGTTAAGACTGCTCGTATTTTCTTGCTGACTTATTTTACGAACACTGACTGTTTGATACTGACTGTCGCTACGCAAATTTGTCTCTTTAATAGTTATTATATCATCGTTTTTTAAACATTTAAGAAATTTCTGAGGATCGTTCATTACATTTTGAACGAAAGAAATTAATTTCTTGGCATTAACGTTCGGCCACAGATTTACATCCCCCTCAGAAAGTTCCTGTAAATTACGACACAGATAAGTGACCGAGTTTCAAAGTTTTGGGAAGTTTGAAAATTTAACCATTTAAGTTAATTTACAGTGTTGATCTAACATAGAGTAATTGATAATGGTGATAGAGACGTGATATATATTTATTGGTGCCCCTTTTAGGGACTTGCACAAGAGAAATATATTGTGGGATTTAACATTCTTTACCAAATCGTTGAATAATGACATCTTTGATTTTAACTTTGTTTTTTAATAATCTTGGGAAAAGAAGTGTCTTAACACTAGGTTCCCTCTGCTATTTAGAGGTTACTCGTGCTATGTAGAGGGAACCTAGTGCTATGCGTAAGCCACTCTTGCTTTTTTTTCTCTTGTTTTATACACTTACAGCTTAACAAATTATTAACTTACGCATAACTTTTTTCCGGTGATCTGTTTTTCTTTCACGCACTCCACAAATTCGGTCAAACCCCAGAATTCCAATAGTTTCTTCACTTCCATAACACTTAAAAGTTCTAAGGACGACATTTTTCTACAAAATATTCCTCTATTAATTTAAAAATACGGCTTTATGTTTACACAGACATTATACTTCTGAAGGAATAAAGACACGTGAGTTCTATGAAGTCAGACTTTGCTAAGTGGTAAGGTAAACTACGTCAGTTATATAGAAGAGGACTGTGCAAGTAAATACGGTTATATTACCAGAATATGAATAATTGCATTGTAAATTATTTATGACATGTAAGGAAATGTTCAAATTATATTGAATAAAAAAAGTTTTTTAAAATTTCGTAACGCTAAAGAAAAAACGGAACTTCTAAAGTATCACTCTGTTGTCCGTCTGTGCGTTCTTAAAAACATATGTTCTTAAATCTGATGTATTTTTAGTTTGCTTGTTTGAGGGCGGCTCATCATAAAATCTTTCTTGTATTAAAGTATATATTATAAATAAAGTCACTACCATACAGCACTAACCTATGGCTTCAAGGAATTTATAACTTTCTTTTATTATTATAACTATCTCGTTATTATAGAAATGTATTTCAATACACTTTAGCTACACTAAATCATACTCAAATTAACTCACTCATATCACAAGCGTTCGTAGTATAAATGCTTAAAAAGATTTAATATTTCCAACACGCTAGCACCGAGAGAGACTTCAAAGTAATGTGCAGAATGAAGAGCTTAATTAGTTAGATTGATACTGTCCTGTCGACCTCGATCTTAGAGTGGATAGCGGAGGTGAGTGCAATGTCGATTCCTGCTCAGAGTAAAAGTTTTAGTAAAGATATGCAAAGAGTATGTGTGTTATGGTTAATTAATTAGTTTATACTTTAAAGGTTCTAGTGAAAATCAAAATTTAAATATTCTTTATTCAATGAAGCCTACATAACAATTGCTATTTTAAAATATATAGCGTATTTTCGATCAGCGAGTTTTAGACGAATATTCTCATTTCCGTAAAAAAGCGCACGCAATCGCTCGAAAAGTGAGTGAAATTAGGGGACGGAGTGTGAGTATAATGACTAGGTTCCCTCTATCTATCCTGCTATGCGTGAAGATAATCTAAATAACTATAATAAAAAATGTCGGTCGTGGCGCAAGCTGACAAAATGTGACTGTAAACACAAGTGGATGTGGGTTCGATCCCCACTCGCAAAAATGGAATATTCATCTCAATTTATATTGCCATTTCTTCGGTTTGGGTTCGAGGCAAAGCGCGGGGTTAAGTTCCAACCTACAACACACAATGCCTCCAAAATTCGACGGAAAGTGGGGAACCTGGTGTTTTAACACTAGGTTCCCTCTGCCTACCCTACTGTGTGCGAGATACAACGTGAAAATAATTTATTTTATTTATTTTTATTTATAATAAAAAATGTTGTCTCAATCCGTCAATCATTGTTATTAGAACGGTAAATACCATTACTCGTCGAACGTCAGCCTCCAATTACTAATCGATATTGAATTTGCAACTTCGACACAAATTACTTATAAAGTTAAATGTATTTGCATAAAATATTCGAAGACGTTTCGAAAACCGTTTTTCAGGTTGTTCATTGGGAAATTAATATATTTTAATTATTGAAATTGAAATGGCTCCTTTATTACTTATTTACATAGTCAACCCCACTCTGGGTTTGATTGTTTTTTTGGTAGTTATTTAATAAATGTATGAGAAAGTACTTTGTTCAAACTCAGCATGGAAGAGGCAATGTTTAGAAATTCTGTCATATTTGGGACTGTGTGTGTACTTGGCGTAGTCCCAGAGCACGTGACTGTAAACGCGACGGTTGTTGGTTCGATTCCCACTCGAGAGGATAAATTATTATCATTTTCTCGCTCCTTTAGCAAGATAAAATCTGGCGCTAAGTGCTGTCATTCGATATCTGTACGTACGAAACGGAGTGCCTTAACACTAGGTACCCTATGCCTAGCCTGTCTGTCATGTAAAACTGTTCCTTTACTAAATGACTGAGTTATACTCGGATATATATATAGATTAGATTATATTAGATACCTATTACCTACATGCTATTAGCTTTTTGCGTTCTATGATACTAAATTTAATATGTTCAAAGGTAAAATCCAGGCTCCTCACTGGATATCTCTAGATACTCCATCGCCGAAGAGAAAAAATATACACCTCTCAGTCTTACAGTCCACAAAAACAATATTGCAAGCAAGACGACTATTTAATAAACTTGGATGAAGCAACATTCTATAGTTAAATACGAGACAAGAAGCAAAGTGGTGAGATCATCGCACCGTCTGACACACCAATCAACTTGCTACTAATTTAAATTAAATATTACATATTAAAATTAAAAAGGCATCGTTCAATTCATTTGAAAAGACTAAAGATTGAGTTTAAAATTATTTCTTGAGGACGTCATAGCGTAGTGGGATAGTCTCGGAATGTAACCGCGATGGTTGTGGGTACGATCTCATCACGGAATATAATTATATTTAAATTGCTTTCATTCCCCCCACTCTTGTAAACAAAGCGTGGCGTTAAATTCCGCCATTCAACAGGAATCATTTTAAAAATTAGGGACCTAGTGTGTTAACATTACGTTCCTTCTACCAACCTTATAAAAATGTGAAGCTGCTTTCTCTATAATTTTAAATTTGCATGTTTATAAAACTACAGTCACACATGATAAAGGAAAGCATGAAAATTTATCAATTGTTTACATTTAATACGAAAACAAAGGAATCCATCAAATGAAATACTGCAGCTTATCTGATATCGCTGGCTGATAATTATTGAGGGTACGTGATAAAACAAATAATACACTATGTTGCACAATAATTTCTTTATTTTATATATTTATTTACGTAAACTGTACATTTTTAGGCCTTTTTTAAATAGGACAGGTAATAGCGAAATTCTTCCTTTTAATATACTTTCAGTCAGTCTTCAGCTTACCCTACAAAGGACGTCGTACATCTTGTGTGCCACTTCCGCTCCTCCGAAACCAATATAACATGAATTGTGGCTAGGATGGACCTTTCCAGGTGTGACCGACAGTTGATGCCTTGCCCTCCCAACGTATAGGGTCTCCCCAGACATCGTCCGTCCTCCTTCGATAGCTCCTGGTGGTATGTTACCATTTGTCGCCGGAACCCATCTCAAGTTATCTGGTCTTGCGCACAAAACTTCAATATTCTGAACCGGGATTTCTTTTCCATCATACATGACGGAAGCTGCGTTATGTCTGATAGATAATTTTCCAGGTATCAGGTCACCATTATGCCATGCTCTTATAACCCATAGCGGACTGCCATCCCAGCCTTCGTGCCCTCCAATCACAGCTTTTCCTGATAGATTTACAGCTGTAGTGGCTGTAGATGGAACCCAGTCGTAATCGCCCCCTGATTGAGATATTTGCACTTGTTCTGACACCGGCTGACCTGAAGTTTCCCCGTTGTATATATAATTTGTTATGTAAGTTGGTTGACTTGCGTCTTGAGGTGGCGGCGGATGTGGCATCATTGGTACTGGTAGCATGACAGTTCCAGGGACGTAGTAAGGCATCGGTGGGTGATTGTGATTTTGAGGGTATGTATGAGGCTGAGGTGGTCCCCATCCTGGAGGTCCATAGTACGGAGGCGGAGGAGGTCCAGGTGGCGGAAAACTCATTTTCACAATACAACTTGTATTTAAAAGATCACTGATATATTTCACTAACAGGTTAGCTAAAGTACTGTGTGCTTGATATTATAAATCGCTTATATTATTGGCTGGTTTAATCTTATCAATGCTGATATCTAATTCACAGCGGAGATATGATATTGGCATGAATCATTACTGTTCTAGATTACTCACACACATGAATGTATGTTCTTTCATATGATATGTAAAAACAATGCATACTTCGTTTATCACTTTATTTTATTATTAGTAATTACTTTTAGTCACGTCTTTTAAAATATACAATGTTACATGACGCTGCTCTTATCTTTCTTTATATCAATATAACCATTTTTTTTTTGAAAAATGTTAAGTAAAATATTTGTATGAAGAAAACAAATAATTATCGTAATCCTTAACCGTAGATTTATCTAGTGATGGCCTATTTCATATTTTTCTTTCAGCTTCACGCTGTATACCGCGTGTAGCAGAGAGGGCAAAGTAGTGTTGAGACACTACGCTCCCTACTTTTAAATTCTGGAGACATTGCGTGTTAAGTGGCGGACTTCAGCCGCATCCTTTAACTCAATATCAAAGTGAAGATATATAAATATTATACATTTAATTATGCACAAAAATATTAAACGTTTAATTTCCTCGAGTGGAAATCAAACCCACATCCTGTCGCGTTCAGCGTATACAGTCACATGCTTGTGCCACTACATCACGACTGGCCTTCTTAATAAGATTAAAAGATACTGAAAATAAATCTGATTGTGGTTTCACAATTAAGACATTTCTCATTCGTCAATAAATATATGTAGATGTCACCCACAACTTCCGTACGTCCGGTATTTCCTAAAAAGTACATACATACATACATATACGAGTACACACAGAAAGACAATCATCATCTAATATTATATTTCTTAAAAACATTTACATACACGCTGTTTCTCCTATTTTATTATAGGATAAGTTGAGATTTTTTTTAAATTTCGGAGCACATAAACAGAAAGATAATAAACCAATATGCACAAATTAATTAATATATTTGTATAGAAAGTCACATAATCTTAAATACTAAAATAATTAAAATAAATTATTTATAAATATATCATTCACCTTTTTAAATTTAAATCTGTTAAATTGCTGTCAATATACTGACCATCGGCAATAATTAGTATTTTTTTTAAATTGGAAGGAAATACGTAGACGCGGCGTGAGTTTCGTTACTCAGCACGCAATGCGTCGAAACATGTGGAGGATGAAGTGTCTTAATGTTCCCTCTGTCTATCCTTCTAACTGCAGATAGTAAAAAGCGTTAAACTAAAAAAATAAAAGACAAATTAACAGAAACTTATAAGATAATGATAATATCAAATATGACAAATTAAGTAGAGTCAAAAAGTATCTTTAGTTATATTTTACTCAAATTCTACATAACTGTGTTCATAAATTAAAGTCTAGCTTAATTTTAATTAAAATATCAACTTAAAAGTTATTACTTCTCTTACATTTATTACTTACTATAGGTACATTTTATAAGAGACATTGAATAAAAATATTAAATAGATAATTGAATAGGTTGAAAATCACATTCGTTGTATCGACTCCCACAAATATTGATTGTATTTTAGTATTTGTTGTTATAGCGAGAACAGGAAGCATCATATATGAAAATTTCAACGGTCAAACTATCTCGGTTAGGAGATTGAGCATGGTGACAGGCAAACAGATACCAAAATCCATTTGGGTACGCTAAATACATACATATACTCGTATATTACATAAATATTTTAATTATAACTAACTACAAAATACCCATTGTATATAATATTTATATTTATTTAAGCACATAACGTACTATGTCATATTAAATATATTATTATTTAATTTTTTTTTTACCAGAATGAATTTTAAAATTGCTGAAATTTAAATGCTTTATCGTAAAATAAATAAATGTGATTTTGTAACTTCAAATTTAAGTTGACACACGTGTAAAGCTTATCGAGCACTCAATCTTTAGAAAATTTTCTACAAATAGCTTTTTTAAGTTAGGTCAAACAAATTTTTAAGGTTGGTCATTTTACTATATAATAAAATGATATGAAATTAACTAATGCATACATTTGTTTTTAGACTTACATACTTATAGTAGCGTTCTTCTGTCAGTGAAATAAGAACTCCTGGCAGTTGTTAAAGAGAGTTCTAAGTCAGTCTAACTCAAACTTGAACAAACATCAGACGACCACCAATGAGATTTTTACATAAAATCTATAATAAAGTGCTCCTAAACAACATACTGTACACACTCAATGAAGTCTTAATTTCAGCAAAAGTTCAACTCAAATTCAAAATTCCAAATTTTAAATATAAAACTCAGGACTAAAACTTGAAACTCAAAACTCAAACTCTAAGTGAGAACAACAGCTCTAAACACGCATCGGTGTCCGTGCATGAGCGCCGGCCATACAAACGCGCGTATGAGATCAGAGCGGGAGGGGCCGCCTTCTAGACGCACGTGCTTCGTTGGCTCCATTACCACTGTAATGTACAAAATACTCGTTATAATATGATCTTTGATTATGTGGTTGTTATATATTTTAAATAACGTATTTTTTATGTAATAACGTTACTAGAAAACTTTGATGAAAAATTGCATATTGCCGATCGTGCCTTTCTATCGCTTGGTCTGGGCGCTCGCTTACACGCTCAGCTCGGGCGGAATGTGACAATGAGTCATGTTTTTTTGTGCCTTAAGTTACTTTCATCGATTTATAAGACAGTATCATATCAATATTTTTTCCTACTTACTTACTTAGCTTCACGCTTTATCCCTAGCGGGGTAGCCAGAGAGAACGCAGCGCCAAACGCTACGGTCTCTACATACCTCTTTCGCCTCGTCCACTGTCATCAACCTCTTCATACATGCCCTCCGGGGGATCCTCATGCTTTTTACGTGACCTTCCTCCAGTATGTTTGATACTGTGTTTTCGAAGGTCAACCGAGGTCTCCCCCTATTTCTCTTACCACTCACTTTTTTTTATTAATATTTTTTATTATTTTTTCTTAATTCTTCTTAATGAATTGTATTGTAACTGTAGTATTCCTTGATGAATGGACTATATACCATTCATCAAGGAATACTACAGTCTATATTACATCACGTTAATAGTTTCACTAAAATTAACCTCTTCAATATTATCTTGGGTAATAGATAAGATGAAGTGTAAACTAGGAGTTAACTAGTGCTAACGATTACATCTAGTGTACTGCCCTGTATATGTAATAAAAAAATAAATGAAAACATAACAGCCCACTGACCCGGTGTGAAATCAGTATCGATCCTCAAAGGCGGCGCGTGCAGAGACAGCGCGAAGGCAGCGCGACACGCCGCCGCCGCCAGCGCGTGCAGCGCGCCGCAGCGGGCTATGCAGGGGTACTCGCGGAGCGTCGTCGACACCTGGGCAGTGAAGGAATGTCGTGTATTTGTACTTAGAGATTGTTAAATAATAAGCACAGCGACTGACTGTAAGCGCTACGGATGTGATGGACCCGATTTCCATTGGTGGAATTATTTTCATTTCATGATGTCATGGAAAATTGGACGATGTGTCTTCATATTGGGTTTCTTCTACCGACCATGAACTAAAATAATATATACCTCTTTTACCATTTTTTAAAGTGTTATTCCACACTAAGGAAAGAAAATAGGGACCAAGTCGGTTTCCAGGAGGCGCGGGTTCGAGTCCCGCTACGTTCAAATTTTTATACGTTTTCTTAATAAGTAATATATACCTGATTAATAACGGTCCTTTCAGCGTCACCCAACGGGAAGCTGTGTGCATTGACACGCAGTAGTCGTGTAGCAGCTGTCACTAACGCGGCGGTGGAAGCAGATTCAGTTCCCTCTGAACACCCGAGTAGGGCTTTTACTTCATTTATACGTTTCTCACGAAGACTTATCGCTGCTCGAAAGGAAAGCTGAAATAAATATATGTTTTTTTGTTATTTTAAAACAGTATTTATAAAAATATCGTACTGCTTATTTTTATAGGTGGAGTTTTTATCTTTTTTTTTCGATAAAAAACAACAGTTATGAAATAACTTTAAAATAGATAATAGTATTAAACATTTAAATAATAATAAATATATTTGAACTAAAGATGACCTAGGTTGGTAAGCTTTAACTTTCAAATCTAATCTGAAGAAAATGTTATTTACGACAAACAAATCATATTTACAAAATAGCAGAATAAACAGACGGTACTGATTTAAATCAATGACCCGCACGCTCGTTTGCCGTGTCGTTTCCATAAAAAAAAAATAAAAAAAATCTTACAACGCCCCTCGGAATGATTTTATTCGTTTAAGACAAGTTGAATTTTTTTTTTTTTCATTTTGACAAAACAAAAGAGTGCTGTACACTCTTTTCTGAATGTCGTTTGTTGAAATTTGATTATTGTCATATCTTTATTGACACTCGCAAGGTTAAGGCGATTTGGTCCTTACAACGTTACATACTGATGATATATATATTATACTCTTTGGCGTCGTGCAGTAACAGTAGTTAGGTAAATTGTAAATTTTAAAATAACACAAATAAATCTCTTCTACTTACGACAGCAACAGAAAATACAATCTTATATTTAAGATTGGGTGTCGGCTTGAGAGGCTCGAGCGCGGCGAGCGCGGGCAGCGTCTCTTTAGCCGCCCGCTCCCACACCGCCGCGTACTGCGACACTAGCTTGCTCCTGAAAATAGTGTTTAGGGATATGTACATATAATATTATAATATATAAAATACATTGAGCCCAGCCCACTAAAGGTTTCGTCTTGGTAGATTTAAATAATAAAGTAATTTAATTATTGCCGCCCCTGAGAGCAGATCGAACTCACGATCTTTGTCTTTATTGTCTGACACTTCCCAAATATCAATTATTTTGTCAATTGTAATACCTATATTTAAAATACACCCACCAATTGATTAATAATATATTTATTTACTAATTTACTTATTAACATAATGCCTTTTCGCTCTGTCCATCCTGCCAAATGCAGGATAGAGCGTAAAGCTGTGAATAAATAATCTCACGTATCAGCATCCTGATGTGAATCATCACTGTCCGAATGATATCCGTCGCTCGCTGAGTCAGTGGGGGAGCGCGGGGCAGGCTCTGTGGGTATTTGCATTTCATTCATCTGCGAGAGCACAGCCGCGCAGCCGCGGGAGTAGCTCATGAGGACCCCGGCTACAGGCCTGGAAGACCATTTTTTGTATCATGATATGTATTTTTTGTGTCTTTGTGAAATAAAGTGTGGAAAAGAGCATAGCTTGAAGCCTATGCCCTTTTATTTGTAGACACCGAACTTAAAACAGCGGTTGTATCCTAGTAGTTTTTTTTAAATATTTTTTTTTCATAACTTCATGCTGTATTCCGCGTACAGCAGAAAAGATAGAGAGAACCTAGTTTTCAAGCACTCAGCGACCACTTTCCACTCAATTCCCGTATTTAACGCCGAGCTTAGAATTAAAAATAATGCATTCTCCTTAGTGGGGGCCGTACCCACCATCGCGGTAGTATATGTGGGACACACTGTGAAACTAAAAAAAAACATATTGATTACTATCAAATCATTAATGTTATCAATCTAAATTCAAAATCTTTACCATCAACAACTAATTTACAGAAGAAAAACGTAAATTTCTAGGATAATCTAGAATATTCCAGATCATTCTAATTAACTAAAAACAAGTGAAGCAGCGTAACAACAGTAATAAAGTAGAATACACAACAGCGCTAATTCGCTAGTGAAGTAACGGAACAATACGGTGATATAATCGTTCTCATAGTGGAGGAAAGTTTTACGTAATTTAGCGCAACTTAGACATCGTTTTAAGTAATTTATCATACTATTATACTAGTAGAAAGCCCTGTTTTGTTATAAAACCGCGCGATATAGCGCGGTGTTGGGTTCCACCGGTCACTTCCTTATAAATAAAAATTCGGACATATTTTTAAAATAGTATTCTGAATTTTGAGGCCAACGTGACGCATCAGCACATATCGATTCGATTTGTTCCAAGGAGAATTAATAAATATGGAGCTCTGGTAACAAGACAAAACGCGACGTTGACTTCCGCCACTCAATATTTCTCGAAAATTGAATAGTGTGCCGTTAACGCAATGACTAAAGGCAAAGCTCCTTCTGCTTTACTAACTTAATGTTGACGCCCTGCTTTATGCGGGGTACAGCTGGCAGCTATAAGAAAAGATACCTAGTGTAGTATCTTAGTATCTTAAGTCACTTGCCTTTTATTTCTGCTTATATTCAAAATTATAATTATTTCTTTGTATATTAGTCGAAAAAAAATATGTTAATCGAATCTACAATCATTGTAATCAAAAACTTAATTGCGTCATATTCAATTTCTGTGTACTTTTCTTAATAAGCAATTATATTGATAACGTCTCTGCCTTGTACGTCTAACTATTGTACTTGTGAAGTTAGTTGCAGGTCACAGGTTCAAATATAACTTTCTACTATCAAGACCTCAACTTGAATCATAATTGTTTAATTTTATAATTACAAGTAAGAATTATGTACGTACATTCTAAGTAAACGAGGTAGCTCCGACCCCAGGTACCGTGGGCTACATAGAAACAATAACATGGACATTCGCGATGCGTGCGTGATAACTAGACTTTATTTAGGCTTTTTCGTTAAATGGACTACACAAAATTCAGAAACAAAACTCAGGAACTACTCTGAGAATACCTTAAATTTCCTAAGATGCTATCACTGGCGAGCTTACCCGAGACCCGACATTATTTGTGTTTTAATATTAAATAAGCAATCGATAAATGTTCTATTTTAACATTGATACATTTTGATTTCCTTTATTTCATACTAATCTTGTTTTTAATAACGTGATTTACTCACATCAGCAGAATGAGTCACGGAAAGACAAAAAAGATTTGTGAAGCAAAAGTGGTTTCTTTTACCGCAGGAAATTACCTTGGTTTGGTAAAGAACTTCTGGAAGGTCACGTAAATATTATGAGGATCCTTCAGAGGGCACGTATGAGAAATTGATGACTGTAGACGAGGCTAAAGGAGACATGCAAAAACCGTGGCGTTTGGCGCTCCGCTCTCTCTCTCTTAATAAAACATATGTTAAAATGGACAGCATTAATAATAAATAAATAACTTTAAAATATATCACAAAACAATATAATGACATTCTGGTTTCAAGCATTGAATTACAATTAAAAACACTGTAGTCAATCAGTAAACAGATTCCATAAAAAGCAACGTGAGATTGAAAGAAAATCATTTTCTAGTGAAACTAATAAGACACGTTACTTTTTAACTAAGTCGTATTCATTTAGCAAACTGCTATGTTCTTAAGTTTCTAAAAGTCGTTGGAAACTTGTTTTATGTTTACAAGGATTTATTTATATATTTATTAAATCATTTTTAAAGCTGTCTTCCGCATAAGGGTAGGCAGAATGCAGAACCAACGATGTTGAATGGCGGAACCCAACGCCTCAACTTTTAACACGGAAATCATAACGACGGTCGTATCGTCGTTCTTTCTCCACTTCACTCTACTCTCACTAACTAGCGTTAAACGACTGCTTAAATACCAGTTCCTTCTCCTGCGCGCTCTAGAAGGGTATGTGGCAGACACCAGCGTGAAGCTAAAAAATCAATTTCAATTTCTATTTCGGCGAAGCTATAAGCACTCTACGGTCGTTATAAAATAAGGAATTTCACATTTCATATAACGCTATATAATAAAACACAGTTTTACACAAATTATTCAACACTATATGTGAAGTAAACAATAAGATGAGTTTTAGCGATGTTAAAGTTGAATGGAGTGAAATCTACAATGTAAGACTAACAATGGTTGCGATTTAGCGCTTTCTGCGAGTTACTTTTATGACTTTGCAACGTCGAGTAACTGTTGGTGGTGTTTTATTTACAAGCTCTTACCTGCGGCTTCGCCCGCGTAGTTCCATACGAATAATTAACTAACTAGTAACATTAACTTCTATAACACGCGATACATTCAAAGTGTAACTAGGTGCAGTGGGTTACATTAGCGATTAACGTGATGTAATTCTGTCTATCTTATAGAGCCTTCTTCGGTGAATGGACTATCCAGAAAAAAAATTACCGTAGCGTTTGGCGCTCCGTTCTCTCTGACTACCCCGCTAGGGATAAAGCGTGAAGTTAAGTAAGTAAGTAAAAGTAAGAAAAAAAATTAAATTCGTTGCCTTCTGAGACCGTCGTGGCCCAGGGGCATACGGGTGTTACTGTAACGCGACGGTTGTGGCTTCGATCCCCTCTCGAGGAAATGAAATATTTATTTAGATTTATATTTCCATTTATTCGATCTGGTGTCAAGGCAAAGCGCGGCGTTGAGCTCCGCCACTCAACATGCAATGCCTACGAAATTCGGCGGAAAGTGGGGAATGGAGTGTCTTAACACTAGGTTCCCTCTGACGTGTGCGGCATACAGCGTGAAGCTGATTATAATAAATTCGTAAAGTTAAGTAGTTATAGAGGCCGTTGTGGCTCAGTGGCAAAAGTGTATATACGAGGCGTTGAATTAAGAAACACAAGTGTCTTAATGGGAACGGAGTGTCTACGTTATCAGTTCTCTTGCATAAAGCGAAGTGGGCAAAGAGAAACTAGTGACGAAACCCCCGGCCTACACTATTCCCATAATTTTGAAAAATATTTTCTTATTAAACATTTCGTATTGCCAGACTTCGTTATCATTCGTTAAACTAAACATCGAACCCACAACCGTCTTCAGACGTTATCTAATTACACTACAATAATCCTACAAAATACTTTTATTTGTATTTTTTTCAAACAAAAATAACATATTCATATTAATTTAGAAGTAACTAACGTGAGAACTTTCGTTCTTACGTAAGCTAGACATTACTAATTGAAGTTGCTGTTTTATAACAAACAGCATGTCATATATAATTGAGTGTGTATATTTAATTATAAACTTTTGACAGCTTTTATAAGATCTATTATTAAACATTGTATAGCTACATAAAACATATAGCGTCTGACTCTAAGCGCGACAGTTGCGGGTTCGATTCCTACTCGGAGGAAAGAGTTATGTTTGTTTCCTCGCCCTGATAACAATACAAAGCACGGCGTTGAACTCCGTCGTAAATTGAGCGGTATGTGGTAAACAGTGTTATTATACTAAATTCTCTCTGCCTACTCTGTTATACATATGCATATGTCCGATACTGTATGAAGCTTTAAAATATATAGCCATTCAAATTAAAATTTTGAAATAAGTGATAAGCAGATGGGTGACTGTAACGCACCGGTTGTGAGTTCGATTCTCACTCGGAGGATTAATTATTATGTATTAATATTTTCGCTACATCGCCCTGGTATCAAAGCAAAAGCGCAGCGTTGAGTTCCGCCACTCAACACGCAATCGCTCGAAATTTCGGCGGAAAATGGGGAACGGGGTGTCTCAACACTAGTTTCCCTCTACCAACTGAAACTGAAAATATATATATATATCAAATGATGAATATAATGAGGCCTTCGTGACGCAGAATGTAACTGTAAAAGTGGTAGTTTCTGTTTTCATTTTAAATAATTTTCATTTCTTTCATCTAGTTGACAATGTGCCACGTTAGATTTCATTCTCTATGGGTATTCTAGTCACGAACAGAATGTCTCATATTAGGGTCTGTAAAGCGAAAAGCTGACGTGAGCATGACGAGTTCTGAGTAAAATAATATAATTACGTATGTATGTTATGCCTAAACTTTAGAAAAAAATTAATAACCACAGTCATAAAAAATATAAGAAAACATGATTT
The DNA here is from genome assembly GCA_917862395.2 of Heliconius sara. NCBI lineage: Eukaryota > Metazoa > Arthropoda > Insecta > Lepidoptera > Nymphalidae > Heliconius > Heliconius sara. The sequence continues at coordinate 247,898 of OU860798.1, read as the reverse complement.
CCTCTTCCTCGATAAGTAGATTATATCGCTTACGTCCTGTGAGCAAGTTCATAATGTATAATCATTTTAGTCTTTAGTCCTCTTTTGTAGAGTTTAGTAAAAAAACAACTTCACGCTGTCCCGTATTTTCGAGATATTGCGTGTTGATTAATGGAAATAAACGATGCGCTGTGTGTAACAAGGTGTATGGTACCCAAAATTTTTAATAATATAAATAGAGGCTATTTATATTATTAAAAATTTTTCGTTGAGTGATGACATCAGTAAACCAATTTTAAAGGTAAAACAGAGATTTCTTTCTTAAAGAAGTAGACAAGGGCATAAAATAGTTTTTTTTTCTTATAATGTTTTTTTTTTGTTTTAGTCATTGAGTATTTACTTGTTGTTAGTATTTGTATTTATATTTTTAGTTTATGTATTTATATTATAGAATATTAATAGTACAAGACTGGTAATAGTTATTAAGTGTTGTTGCTTGTTTTTAATTTCTTTTTCACATTTTTATTTTGAATGTATTTGATATAGTATAATAATTGCTAGTATAAGGGATGTAAGAGTTAAGTGCTTACTTGTTTTTAGTTTTTTTTTTAATTATAAGTTATTTCAAATTATAATTATCAGTACACTAGTTTAGTATTAGTTTAGGTTAAAAATGTAATGAGCGGTTCTTGCCTACAAACTCACGAGTTTGGCAAGATTATACATGTACTTAAAATGTAAAAAATAAATTAATTAATTAAAAAAAAAAATCCTTTCTCCGAGGGGGGTTTGAATTCACGACTACTGTGTTTGCAGTCGGAATCTGTCTCACTGAGCCCCACCGGTCTTGACGGATATAATTTAATAGTTTTATTTAGCCCTGCAGTATAATTTACTGTATTATTCGTACTTACTTAATTATTATAAAGTTAATCGTAAAAAACAGCGCCGAATAGTGTTGGGCGTTACTGTTATATTTTTATAATGAATTATTCATTATATTATATTTTTTTAACTGCTATTTTAAACTGCTATAATATATATTATATTATTTTCAACGTAAATATAATACAATGACTAAATGAACGAAGTTCAGACTAATATCAAACAAAAAATTATAATTTTCGTTATTAGCTATATTTTAATGTAAGTAATATTTGGCCTTTCTGCTATAAAGTTAAAGCTCATATTTGTGCGAAGTTATACGATGTGAAGTTCGCCATCATTATTTTATTTGACCTTGGCTGAACTCGATGTAGGCCGAATAACTACTAAATATTTCCGAACATTACCGAACCGAGGCGCCACATGCCATTTTCACAGCAGATAATGAATATTATAAATAACAGTCAGTGTTGAAAATAAATAATGATTGGAACATTAGAAATTTATAATGAATTATATTATCTGCTATTTGTTATAACGCCCAACTTTAGCGCCGAATAATAAAACGAAGCGGTAATTATCAATTCATAATTTCTTACCTTGTATCACTCAAGTCCAGTGTCGGGTCACTCCTCTTTATTTGTCCAACGCAGGCAAGAACAGCTTTGTCACTCTCCACTCTAGCTGACAGCGACGACACTAGTGTAGGCAACTGTCTTAGAGCTGGTTTATCGATGATTGTCAGTAAAGACTTGTTATCGATAAGTCTCCGCTCTACGTCAGCGTGAGAGAGAGCTAGCAGACGCTGGTGAGATGAGGACGCTGGGTCTTGGTTCACTGTCACTGATGACTGGGGAAAGATAAAAATATGGACGTTATATATGAAATTATAAGCATACAACCCATCCTTCTTAATTATATTAACTATTCACGCTGTAGGATGTGAATGGTAGAATAGGCAGTAGCGACGTATGTTAACGCCGCGCTTTGCCTGCGTGCTTGTAAAAAAAATACAGAATTACACAATTGGAATACATTATTGCACATTGCACACTATTAATTGGAAATAAATAAACATAGCGTTTTGAGGAAATGCTTGTTTTTTGAACGGAGTGGCAAACGGTTTCTGCATATATCTTTCACTTCGTACACCATCGTTAACAAGCACACACGTGCCCTCCGGATGATCTTGATTCTCAAAGGCCAACCAAGTTCTCCCTCTGCAGTGCCACTGCTCTATTATCATAAATGTTTGCAATTCAAATAATTTTATTAGTAAAATAATAATGGCCTCGAATATGAGTTTGTAAATTAAAAACAGAGTGTTTTATCACTGGTTTATTTCTACCATCCTTGATGATATTTTTTAGCTTCACACTGTAAAAGCTAAATGCGAGACATTTAGCTTTTAATAAGCAGAGCTTTTACTAAGCAGAGAGAACATAGTGTTAAGACTCTCTCTTCCTCTTTTTCCACTTATTTTTTTTAAAACGTTGCGTGTTGAGTGGAACTCATTGCTCCGTTAGTAAAAATAAAGATAAATAAGCCTACCAGCTCCTCCAGCTTGTGCAAGGCTTGCTTGTACACCTCAACGTGTCGCTGCAGCTCGTTCTTTAACGCCACGTGGAGTGATATTAAAGAGCCTGAAGCATCTGCGGTTAGTCCATGGGTCCCTAGACCTGGTGATGGTGGAATTAGATATTTCATTAATTAGTTTCCGTGACGTAAAAATGTTTAATGTTTTGTAATATCGCGCCCTAGTAGCATAAAAAGTATATTTTTTTCACAGCACACTGCAGTTCTGGTTTCGAATACCGCTACTTTAAATACAAGTTTTCCACACAACAAAACACAAAACAAAATTTACCAATCTCTTTTGAAAATTTAAAAAAAGGGCAGCCTATAGGTGTATTAAACGAAGTGCCTTAACACTAGGTTCCCTCTGCATATCCATCTCTATGCGGAGAACATATAGATGGAGGAGGATGGCATATAACGCATAGAGATGTGTATGCAGAGGGAATCTAGTGTTAGGGCTATATCTAAATGTTAAAGTCCATTTAAGTCCAATCAATCTTGCAAGAACTAACTCATTGCGTTGTTCTGTTGGTTTTTACGAAATGCTATAACTGAAATAAAGATCGTTATCAAAGGATATCAGGCTATTATAACTTATCTCAACTTTTGTTTATTTTTCCGCAGGAAATTATACATTAGCTGCACTTCCACATTCGCGTCGGTCATACTTAAGCCTCATGGACGTATTTTTCCGACCTTCTACTCTGTCTATAATAGTGGTTGCCCGCAACTATATGTTTGTGAACTATTAAAGGTAAAGGGCCCTAGGGCTCCCCTCTCCTCCCTAAGGAGAAGCCCCCCGTGCCAAATTTGAAGTGACTAAATTCAATAATTTCTTGTATGCATAGTCTGTCAGGCACTCAGTAACAAAAGAGTTGCTTAAATTACATAGAAAAACATTTTTCCTTTTTAGCTTCACGTATTCTGTTTGTATTCTACACATAGCAGGATACGCAGAGAGAACCTTGTACCTAGTGTTAAGACAATCCGTTTCCCATTAAATCACTTCCGTTCCCGACTTTCCGGCCAATTGTGAGACATTGCGTGTTGACCAAAAACATAATTTGAAACTGAAAATCTCTTCAAACTATAAAAAGTTATTGTATCGTGAACTTATAATAAAATCTTTACGCTTTAAGTATTTCAATGATAAATCATAATTTGATTGAGGCCTACGTGGCGCCGTAAAACAGCGTTTGACTGCAAGCGTGGCGGTTATGGGTTCGATTTTGCGTAAGTGGTAATTAATTAGTCTTGAATTTAGACCGAAAGCGGGGTGTCTCGATTCTGGGTCGTCTCTGCTTACCGTGCTTCAAATAGGATACAATGTGTAGATGTTCTAAAGTTTTAAAGCATTATTCGAACAAAGCCTCGCATCGTGTTAAATTTCAATTTTTTTTATATCTACGCTTTATTCCACATATGTAAGGGTAGCTAGAATGAAATTTAACCAAAATAGCCGCCCAATTTTAGAAAACACTGCGTGTAGAATGGCGGATCCCAACGCCACGCTTTGTCTTGTAAAATACAACATCGGCAGCTATAGTAAAAATATATAATATAGTAATTGTATGTGACTGTTAACGCAACGGGATACTCCAGCGAATTCACGACGCACTATTTATAACTTTTTAAGATGAAATTTCAAAACGACCTTGGTCGTCGTGAAATTTTTAACTTATAAGTTGATTGTAAAATAACGTTGAACTCGTTGTATAAACGTTTTATGTTTATTTTATATGAGAGTATAACATTTTAGTAAGTGTTATAGTTGTTAACAAATGTACTGATGAAATTTACAGTTTTATAATTCATTTTAAACGTAAAAACGTGCATTCTATTAAACATTTTTTTAAGTACCTATACATTATATACACACATATATATGAGTTAATTAGAAACAATAAATATACCTACAGTAAATCTGTAATTTTATTATAAATCGCCTCGAAATAAAACCAATCGCTATAACACTCTGTCCACTTTTCGCCGAATTTTTGAGACCGTAACGCGATGAGTAGCGGAACTCAACGCCGCGCTTTTTGAGTTACCAGAGCAAAGAAATGAATATATTAATTAATTAACTAACTAATATTAAATACTTTCGATCTATTAGTAGGCATTGTGATCGTCGTGATTTGACAAAAGAAGTTAAAATAATTCACTCCCTCAATTGACAATTCTGTCTTACCTGACAAGACAAAGAGCGGCGTTGAGCTCTACCTTGAATCAAATTTGTGTGGAAATCAGAAAGCAAAGGATTGAAAATCCTTATAATTGGACACATCTCAATTACGCCACAACGAGTCGTGATTTTGAGCAACTGCATTTCTTGTTTTACGATGTGTAATATGATCATCTTTAATTATTAATTTAATTTTATTATGACAATAACCATCTCATACCGTTTTTATTTTATATTTAGATGTTCAATGACAATTTCGACATATTATATTATTAACAGTATACAGTTTCGTACAAAATGTGATGCAAAGGCCTAATTATTTGAACACTGCAGCTCCAAGGTCCATACTCTATACATATTGACCAATTCTACAATATCGCTTGAAATATTTTAAAAACGCTAATTGCAATTCCTAGGAGTAACCCGCGCGAGCCATCTTGTAGTGTCAGTATGTTGAAATAACACCTACATATGTTTTATATTTTTAGAGGTATATTATATTTTTATATATGTTGAATTATATTTGTGTAAGCATTTTATTGATAGTATCTATCTATTTATATATTTTCAGATAAGTTGATTATCTACATCTATAGTGATATTATAAACGCGCTAATCAAAGTGACTTCGTACTGGTTTGTATTGAAGAATTGTTGTTGAGTTGTACAGTTCATTTATCGAAGAATTCATAACGCCCCATATATCTTACCGTGCGGTCAAAGTCGCGAGTAAAATCTAGTCAAATATAAGCCGCCTTCAAAGACGTCATTTCGCGTGATATCAATGTACAATGTAACGGATAGAAGGTAAGCAAAGACATATTGAATACATGCACATATAAACTAAAATAATATTTTAAAAAGTTCTAGATGAATATGTGTGAATACTATGTGTGAGCACTGTATTACTTGTTAAGGACTACATATTTTTATAGAATTTTAGTATGTTTATGATACAAATAAAATTATTAATTCTAAAATAAGAGTAAAAAAGGAAAAAGGCACAAAGAAGGGAATAATGAAAATAGGACTTTAATATTTTAAATATTATTAAAAAAAAATTAAAACCTATTCAAAATAACAAGCCTTACCTTGAACAGCACCATCAAGCTGCCTCCGTCTATTATCAACAGTATCTCTAGCATTTGGACTGTAATGGACCAGGGCGTTAGCCAGTCGAGCTGTCCTGGCCCTCAGACCTGATCCCTGGTCTCCACCCAGAAGACCGACGAGCCTCCACGCCACTGTCTCGCATTGTAACTCCGGGCGGGGCGTTATTTCTAATGATATTAGCCTGTGAAAAATATGCTATTGTTAATATTTATATATGTATAACTTTCTTTGTGTTATGTAATAATGAGGTCGTAGTGAGGTGGAGCAGCGTCTTATTATGGACATCATGATTGTGGGTTCGATGCCCATGAGGAAAACTGATTATATTTCTTAGTTTCATGCCCATCAGAGGATCAGCGCGAGAACTTATTGATAAGACATTCCGTTCTCACTAAAATAACATATATTTTTTTTATTATTGGTTCAGAATTAAAAAGGTATAAATAAAAACATACTTTGACTTATAATATATTTAATAAAAAAAATAAAAAATAATATTATATTTTTACAAAACAATTAATATTTAATTAATTGAGGCCAGTCGTGGAACGAAGTGTGACTGTAAAACCGACTGGTTGTGGGTTCAATCCTCACTCGAGGAGATGAAATATTTACTTAAATTTATATTTCCATTTCTTCGCTCTGGTGTTGAGGCTAAGGGCGGCGTTGAGTTCTGCCACTCAACACGCAATGCCTCAAGAATTCGGCAGAAATTGGGGAACGGAGTGTCTTAACACTAGGTTCCCTCTGCCTACCCTGCTGTGTGCGGGATACAGCGTGAAGCTGATTTATTTGATTTATGTATTTAATTAATATTTATTTTAATTTCATTTATCTCTGTAATTGGTTGTTGTAAGCTATAGATGGTGGTGGTCATTAATGAAAGTTTCCGCTCATTATAAAACATAAGCAAGTCCAACACGATGTCTCACCAGGCTGAGCAAATAAAAAAGTTTTAAAAAAACATTCCTCGACGTGGGAATCGAACTTGCGTTGTTAACGTGTAACGTGTTACTCATCTACGTGCTACGTTAATGTCTAGTTATAGAAAACAAAACCTATCAACACCGTGTCAAATTCGCCCATCGGGGGTTTCATGCCAATTTTACCATTATAACAGAAAACTAGAGAAAATTCAAAACATAAATTTAAGTTTTAGCTTGATGTATCTAGAAATAAGTAATTCTAATTTTTTTCATTGATATATAGGTATAACGTTTTTTCTTTCGAGGTAAGGAATCTTAAATAGATATAAAACCCGATATTGTTACCCACATTCCATGTCGAATAAAAAATTATATCTTTATCGATCTCTAGCCCCATATATAAAGTTCTTAATACATACTAACAAAAACAATGTATGAAAAAAATGTTTCAATTCTTCTGACTGATATGACAATAGAGAAGTTTCATAATAATTTAATTGAATGAGTGTGAGAGTTGTTGTGGGAGACCGATTTGAATTAACGGTAATTATAACTGTGCCGTAGTTTCGACATCTCACCATCACCAATTGTGATTCGAACCTATATCCACTGCATCCAGTAATGGATGTAGGTTCGAATCACAATTGGTTTTATACTTGTTTGTGCCTTACTTTTATCACTACTCTAGCAGTATAATATATTCCAACTAAACGCAAAGATTCAAGTTTAGATTAATTTTGAGTACCTTGCCTTGAGGTCGTCGGAGTACAGAGGCATAGCGTCTGACGAATAATTATATTTATATTATTTTCATTTTTCCGTTCTGGTTTGCAAAGCACGGCGTTGAGGTATGCTACTCCTACGCAATGTCTCGATAAAAGTGGAAATATTGGGGAACGCAGTGTTTTAACTAGGTTCCCTCTGCCTACTCTGATTTGCTGAAAAAAGCGAGAAACTATTTCCTTACGTACTTTAAGAATAAGATTAATAATATTCTTAAGATAGAGTAAGATTCATAATATTCTTTATAAAATAACTGTAATGATTGCATATTAACTCACTATTATTCTTTTTAAGTGCCCCTCTATCCGTTTCAGTCAAAATTACTAAATGTACAGACTAAATATTTTTACTGTCTTATTATATATAGAGGTTTGTCAACTTGCAAAACAACTGTAATTAAACTTGAATTATCAAAATCTTTTAAAATTTTATTTATCACAGTTAAGTGTGACGTGAGTTAATGAAAATACTCAATAATTCATATCCTCGAATGGGAATCGTTTACAGGCACACTTTTATACCCTTGCGCCACTGCTAGAAGTACTCGTTGGAATTAAAAATATTTTTATAAAGAGAGAATACTATGCAGATAAGCAGATAAGCACAATATATCGTTATTTATGATTTGCCAATTTTGGACGTTTTAAAAAAAATATAATATCTATACAATAATGACTTTACAAACAGACTCAAAACATATCTATAATTTATATGTTCCCAATGTAAGTTGGTCATTCTGCCCAAATACTTTCCGATGGAAACAAGTTCTGGCAGACAGCCCGGTACCGGTACCTCTCCGTGGTCACTTTCACCGGTCGAGCCCTTGAGATCGAGTCATTAGTCATAATAATGTTCATATTGATCTTGTCGAATATTAAGTAACGATTTTATTGACGTGAGATCAAATGTAAGGGTAAAAGTTATAGTGCCGAGGATTTTGGTCAATTTCTGATCAATAAACTTTATTATCCTTTTAGCTATCCGTCATATAGCAGGGTAGGCAGCAGATCCCGAAAACTTAGTGTTGAGATAATCTATTTCTCATTTTCCGTCGAACTCGCAAAGTACTGCCACCACAGCGAGAAAATGAAAATAGATCATCGATGGTCCAATAACGTCACGGTAAAATGGCCTACAATATTTTAAGCGAAGATAGATGACTGGGTTTATGTAATGTTAAGTTCTACAATATTGCATCGCGTGTTCGTGGTGAGATCAAGAGATCAAAGATCAGCTGTACCCGTCAGCGTCTTGTAACCGCGGAACAAAATTTGATTTTGATGAATCATGATGAAGTAATATTGATAATATTTTTTTACTGTATAAGCAATTTTATAAATAGTATTATTTTATTTTATTCTGAAAATTATGATTATACTGACTTTTCCCTTGTATAGTGTATGCAGCAAAATGTAACAGAAGGGGGTGAAAGCAATCCATTCTCCACCTCCTAGTTTTCGAGGCATTGCGTGTTGAGTGGTGGACCTCAACGTCGCACTTTTTTTTTACCTCCCCAGAAACCAAAGTAATAAATTTCGCCGATCGCAATGCAACCCTTATACAGTTAGAAGCAGTGGCAGCAATGTTATAATGCAAATAAATAAATTTATGTAAGACGGGAACGAAATTTCTTAACACTAGGTTCCCTGATTCCCTCTCCCTAGCCTGCTAAATTCGAAATACAACGTGAACCTAAGAAGAATACACTTTTGTATTCTTTAAGATCTCACCTTCCGGTAAAGTTAGTACAAAGGACACATTACTCCGTTTTATTCTTTAAACTTCATTTATTGATTATTTTGATCAATTTGAGACGTATATTTTAACGTTATATAAATATAATGCTATCGCACGAAGGACCAGGTGAATAACTAGTTCTCGAACATAACGACGGTGCAATGACTCACGAATTTAAAGTAACTTTCGATAACAGGTTATACAGTAATTATCCTCACTTTTTATAACCGAAAAAGTGATCCTTTCACGCTGCTATTACGTCGTAGACTATTTTCATTATATCAATATTTATAATTAATTGTCTTATTTTATATCTTACTTAATTATGATTAGTTTGTATGTTATTAGTTTTCCCCGTATCCTAAGTATAGTAGGGCAGTCAGAGGGAGCGTAGTGTTACAACACTCCATTAGGTGTGCTTTAAGCATCACTGTATTAAAGGGAGAAAATGAAAATAATAAATTTCACCGAACGAAATCGAACTCTCAACCGTCGCGTTTTCACTGACTTGCTGTGCGAAGGCCTCAATTATCATACTTAATTATAATATTTTATGTTAATATATGAATATAACAACATATTGAAGAAGCTCTGCATGTTTGGAGGTCAATTTTGACTAATTTTATTTATTTAACCAAATATAAATTTCCATTTTTTCCATTTTAATAGGAATTTCGTCTAGAGAATTATCTTAATCTCTAAAAATCCTTCTAGAGATTAAGTGAATGTGGGGGACAAGTTACATTTTTAACACTGAGTAGTTTCGCCTCTGCATCGTCTGTCAGTCAATGGAAGAGTGGAAGTAGAAGAGTATGCAAAATGATAGCGATTAAATTATAATTTCCTTGATTTTGATATTTCATATAGAAGAATATTGTCACCATTTATTATTTTTAACATACAAATACTTATTAACGTATAATCTTTTTCTAAAATCCCGCTACGTTCAAATTTTTATGTTTCCTTAATAAATAATTTTCGTTTCTAAGTGTGGAATAACACTTTAAAAAAATTAAAAAATATTTTTAGAAAATGTATTCTCTATTGCCAAATAATAATTCTTACTAAATATCTTTGGGTTAGCGAAAATTTGTAAAAATCTCGTTACTGAGATGCTAAAAACATAAATAAGTTGTCACAAGCGTATAAGAACGATGAGAACGTATGGCTTAGCTGGTCAGAGCGCTTGGACGGTTTCGAAAGAGGCACGGGTTCATATCCCCGTTTTTATACGTTTCCTTAATATGTATATTACTTTATTAACTAACTAAAACCTCATTAAAACCTGTTCAGTACTTTGAAAGATCTTAACGTACACAGGTGGAGTGCGACTTTGTTTTATAATATGTAATTAATAAAATTCAGGTCATTCTTGTTTTCTTAAATGAAACGCGAAGTGACAAACGACGATATTTACCTATAGCTGAATTTTCTTTGTCTCCAAATTAAAAATGACCAAAAAGAAGCAACGTCACATTACATACATAATGTGATTATTGAGTTATGGTCATATATTTCATAAATCGAGAAAGTCGCGGCGACCGGTCGGGGGCACTTTCAACATCCTATCAATGATACTAGCATTATGAGACAATTCATTTAAAATCAACTATATTTCATTTGAATTAGAGTTTCGTTTCCTTAAATGATCTTCTATACTTATACTATATTAAGGTTTATTATTGCATATGCTTCTATGTTCTCTCAGGTGAATGTAATTTGATTCTTTTTAGGTTTCCTAGATGAACTTCCTAGTTAACTAATATAAATCATATAAATTGTTACTTTATGAGGCCTTTTTGACCTACTTTATTAGTGACTAGCGGCCCGCCTGCGGCTTTGCCCGCTTAAACTGCATGATATTATCTAATATACAAAATTAATTGACAACAAAAAAAAAATTGATATGATTTTTTATCACTTTAATCTGTAATACCCTAATATGATTATCTTACTACATTATCATAATTTCTATAAAAAATTTTTTAATGCTTTGTACTAAAAATTACGACCAATGTTGATATTAGATATTTATAAAATGTACAAAAGTCTAATTATTTATTATACGTATATATTCTTGAAACATTATGTTCTTTTTACCTATGTTATGTTTTTGAAAACTATGTTAAATGTGCTGATGTCAGTGAATAATGTAAGTTATTGCTTCAGAAACAGCACTAAATGTTAAATTATTTATTTGGGTAAAGATTCATAATATTCCTTGTAAAATAACTGTAATGATTGCTTATTAACTCCTGTACAATTGTTAAATTAGTTACATATATTATTAGCTAAATGTACAATTGGTAAGTATGTAGTTATTACAGAGTACACGTAGGAAGGATGTTTTGAGGCATTTTTATATAGATTTATTTCAAACGAACAAAGGAAACAAAAAATCTATGTAATCTTGATATTTGAAGATGAAATCGTTCTTTATCACTATGTTGAATTAATTACGACTTAAACTTAACTGTTATTATTTATGAAGGTAATCTTCACTAACAATTCCATTTTGTTTACTTTATTGTATAAAATATTGTATAATTGTGCTTCAAACAGTCATATAACCAAGACGTTTCGAATGTCATTCTTTAGCCAAGAATCTTACCAGCGCGATTGCTATATTAACATTCGCAGGCAAACTTATGCCTTGAGTTCATTCAAATGACGATAACTTTTTTTAATGAACCGATTTTGATGAACCAAACTTTAGTAGTTAAGTTGAGTCAAAACGAAGCAATTGGTGAAACTTTTAAGTAAATCGGTTCAGTACTTTCAGAGAAAAATGTGGACAAAAAATATCAACAGACAGACAGACAGATAAGAAATTCAAAAAAAATATTTTTGCTTTCTATTATTCTTTTTAACTGTCCCTCTATCCATTTCAGTCAAAATTACTAAATGTGCAGACAAAATATTTTTACTGTCTTATTATATATAGATATTGTGTTGTGGTTGACTAGAGCATGATATGCAATGTAGTGTTCTATCAAAGACCCAAATGGAAGATTTACCCAAAAGAGAATAAAAGTAATGTTTTTTGTTTTTTTTTGTTCACTAGATAGTTCGTTTATTTATTTCCAAGTCAACTCAGCCAAGTCACTCCACACCTTCCGTTGTTTTAGAAACACCATGCACTTACGTAGCGGTACCCAAACGCTTTGTACACTTTGATAACTCAACTCAAAAGCTTCGATTTTTTTCCCGCTTAGCAGGATAGGCAGAGGCATTCTAGTGCTAAGAGCCTATGACACTCCGTTCCTCACGCACCGCAAAGTTACGAGACATTGTATTTGAGAGGCGGAACTCAATGCAGCTATTTGTATTGTTACGGGTTATTCGCATAAGCAAAATAATTGTGATCGAACCCACGATCGCCTTTAGAGTCAAACGCTATGCCGCTGCGCCGTATCATTCTCGTTCATTTTCGAGTTCCCTTGGTACCTACCATTTATATAATCATATATACAACATTTCTTATTTTTATATAAAACTTCGATTCAGTAGAATTAATAACAATAAAGCAAAATTCAATAAAATATCAATGAAAAAGTTAATTGTACACTACTATATGCTCTCATTACCATCTCGTATAAAGCAACATGGTAAGTAAGAACGTGTGAAGGCTGCAACACCAGCAAAAACATAATTTATCACGACAGTGAAAATCCAGTTAGAGCTTACGAGGTTAATGACAGCAAAGTGGTCTGCGAGGAACTCTGTCTTACACCTTCATTTCATGCTTGTCCTTCTAAATTACTTATTAATCTGATTACGATGGAAAAACGCTATCTTGGTGTACTCGGTACATTTTATTGGTTGTGGTCTTGATTCTCGTTTATTTCTTTTATAGGGTTCCGTACACCAAAAGGAAAAAACAGAATTATTGGAGGATCACTTTGTTGTTAGTCTGTCAGTCTGACCAGCGCGTTTATTTCGAGATCACATGGAAAAAACTTATATTAAATATTCAGGCCCATATTGTGGCCCAGTACTATTTTGCTGCTATTTATATGAAATTCACTGCGTAATTAAAACCCGTAGGATACTTCCCATGAACAGATATATTTGCTTATTAAAACTTACCTATTTAAAAGAGTTTCAATAAGATGAGCGGAATGAGGTAAGGCTTCTACCAGCAAGTCTACTGGTAATTCAGTGGCCACTGTCTGTAGTACGACAGGGCCGAGGCGCGCTAGGATGGCCGCGGCTTCCCTAAACTGGCGACCCTCAGCCAAAAGCAGCACGCGACGCAAAGCTAGACGAGGAGAGGTATATGTGTTCTTCTCTCTCTCCCTCTCACGTCGAATTCGCTCGCGACTCTCGTTCATTTTCGAGCACCCTTGGTAGGGCTAGCCCATTATTTTGATGACTGGTAGATAAATCTGAAATAGAATAATCATAGTTTAAAATCAAAAATCTAAAAATCTTTATTGAATTACAAATACTTTTGAATGGTCTAGTTACATAGAAATGTCGGTAACATCACACCTACAACTTGCTACTACGAGGTCGGAAGGCAGTTCTGCTGAGAAGAACTGGCAAAAAACTCAACGGTTGCTGTTTTAAAATATAATGTACAATAAATTTTATTATAATATTAATGGTGAACAATTTTTATGTTAATACTTTTGACTGACTTCAACATCATAGAATACGTATACGATTTTATGAATTTCTTGATTTAACCTAACTATATAACAAAAATTATTAGCAAGTAGTTTTTAAACATCTAAAAAGTGTTAATCCACACTTATGAAAGAAATAAAACTTAAATCGACCAGGACCTTGTTGGTTTCCAGGAGGCGCGGGTTCGAGTCCCGCTACGTTCAATTTTTTATACCTTTTCTACATAAGTATATATTATTAGCAAGTATTCTAAATATATTAAGAAAATATATATATCTGTATACTAAAGAATAGTATTTACCAACAATTTAACAAACGTATACCAGTAGCTAGTAGCTCATCTAATAAATAACGTGTTTATTTATTATTTATAAAATATACAACTAATTAAAAGCTTTGGTCACTAGGTTAAAGACTGGCACGTTTAAATATTATATCCACAGATACATTTAAAGTGACATATGGACACTATAAAGTCGCTTTAGTGTCCACGTGTGTACTATAAAGTAGTAATTTAAGGTAAAATTACTTAAAACGTTATTTAAATGGTATTTTAACAAAAAGCGGATTAAATCTATATAGTGACTGACAGACAACGCACTGACGAGACTAAGCGAACTGGCGTAAAACGCTGATATATGACATGTTTTCTTAGAGACTAAAAGAAATTAAGGCAGAATTTTTCCAAATTCCTACGGGAACGGAAAAAAGTTGTCGTTCTTTGGTTCACACAAACATTGCTACAGGAAGCAATTCGTTTTTATGTGACTGTACATAATAATAAGTTTTTTTATCGTCATTGTTACCATTACTTTTAATATTTGAACTATTATAGAGACTTCTTTTCTATTTCTAGTTTACTCCATATAGCGATGTGCCTAAACTGAGGATGTTTAGTGAAAAAATACTACATTCTTGTGGCTAAATGCTGCACTTTCTGAACGTACGATAGGTACAGTATAAAAAAAGTATACGTATCTGTAAAATATTACCTACCCACAAAAAATCCCCATTAATTAAACTCGAAGCCGCACTTATTACGTTCAGCTACAACCGCACCACTTTTTATCCGAAAACACAAGGGTAATGAGATCAACCGTGATAGACTCGTCATATTTCTCACATAGTGACAGTTAGCGTTCCCATGCCTCACATTAGAGGTGACTTAACGGGAACTGGTGATTGTTCACTATTCATTTTTTACCATCTTTTTATCTTCCATTTCATCGCTCAAGACGAATAATGCTTAAAAAACCGCTTTTCGACCACCTTTTGTGTTCTATGTTGTTGCTTTAATGAAAATGTATAAATGTTTTCTCAAAACTGTAAATCTAAGATTGCTTGTTGTTGATTGCTAACGTTTGTGGGCTATGGTTAGAATTATTATATACTTACAATGTATTTCTTATTTTTTTTCTATACTTATCATATGTGGATTGAAAGAAAAGATCACAAATCTAAAGGCATTGTAATATTATAAAGCCGAAGAATTTGTTTGCACGCGCAAATCTTAGATACTACTGTTTCTAATTGAAACCATAACTTTGTCTTCAATTGTTCATTTTCGAAGAAGGCAACATCCGGACTTAGACTTATCATACATTACTCTTAGGCCTGTATTTATAAACCATTATCAAGTATAAGATCGATCTTGAGATGCCGTTTTCTTTCATAAATTATATGTTTATAATTTAATAATTTCCATTTAAACACGCGGACGAACCCACAAGCGAAAGCAAGTAATTATATAAACGTACTTGACTTAGAAAATATCCATTATTATTAATAGTCTTGTCAACACTTCATTATTCCCGCGGGATAGAAAGGAAGTTATATGTTAAAATTGTATCATTGTATAAATAATTAATTACTTATGGGAATAACTACTTACATAGGTATATGTATTTCCGGTCATTTCCACCTTTAATATGACATCTCTAACTCTACATTGAAACACAGTTGTAACAATTATATTTAAGCAAACTTATCTTAACATTGAGTGGTAGTTTTATTTAAATCGATTCATAAAAAATATTGTCTCCTATTTGTTTCCATATGATACTTTCCAACTGCGGGAGGTAACTTCGACCGCAAGTTCAAAGGGGGCTACGTCCAAAAAAATATCGTGATGCATTATAATATAAGGACTAACTAAAACATAATAACAGGACTATTCAATAGAAAATCAAATTTCGAATCCACCCAGTAGTTCGTGAGATCACCGCGTACGACCAAACAAACTCTTTAACTTTATAATATTAGTATGGGAGTATAGATATTGTGTTTGATCATAGTGCCGTTGTGTATAATAACTATCATTTGACCTTAAAAGTTTTGCTAACGAGTAACGGACTTTTCCGGACGGTTATTGTAAAAATAATGATCCAGCAAAAATATCTATAATGATCTATAATTATATATTAACGCTTGGAGAAGGAAAAATGAAATTTAACAGTAAAGTTATAGAGTATCGACAAAAATTTGTAAAGCTTTTGAAAGTGTTGACAAATTCGGTGTACCGGAATTTGATTCTCTTTTAAAGTAAATGTGGTAATCTCTTCATATTATGTATGTAGACATCATTATCTTCATAATAATCGTGTGTTTTTTTTATTTTCACGTTGTATCCCGCACATAACAGAGTAGACAGAGGGAACATAATGTTAAACAAAAAAATAACTCTCTTTAGCATTTTTCGTCTAATTTTCCTGACATTGTGTGTTGAGTGGCGTAACTCAACGTTTTGTTACATATACGAGCCAATAAAAATAATCCATTCCTTCCTTTGTGGAAATCGAACTTACAACTGTCGTATTTACAGTCAGACAAATGAGTATATATAAATGTGTAATGTGGAATAATAGAAATAACAGGTGTTAATCTATATAAATTTTGAAAATACGTTATTAAAAAGAATATTTCTTTCATATATGGGACAGCCTCTGGTTGCAAATGCTATGCAGTATAGTTCCTATTCGGGGGAATAAATTTTCAAAATGATAAAGTTTCCCCACAATGCCAATGTCTTGAAAATTGGGCGTTGTGTGAGGAACGAAGTATCTTAACGTTCGTTCTCTTTAACCGCTATCCGCCTGATCTTCGATATATTGCGAGTTAAGCGTTAACTCAACGCCGTACTTTGTCTAACATAAAAGTTAATTTATTTAATTTACAATGTACATATACCAATCATACGGCGGTTTGTAAACATTTAATATTGCACAAATAAAAGAGCAATAACCTTAAAAAATATGTACACCGTTAACCCAACAGACCACTTTAAAACACTAAATGCTGTCGTAAGCTCACGTAGTTACCGTAATAAATGATCATCATCATCATTTTATAATTTTTTAAAAATATTTTTAAAGTGTTATTCTACACTTAGGAAAATTTGAACGAAGCGGGACTTGAACCCGCGCCTCCTGGAAACCGACGAGGAATTTTTTATATGTTTTCTAAGTAAGTATCATTTTACAATTTTTGTACAACTAACTAAATGTAGCTAAAAAACTTTATCACGAACGTACTAGGGTAAGCAGTGGAAACCTGGGAACCTAGTGTTTAGACACTCCGTTTCTCTAATGAATTAGCGTCTGACTGTAAATTTGATAGTAATGGGTTTGATCTCCAGAATTATTTTTCAAATTTTAAAACATTGCATGTTGAGGAGTGGAACTCAACGCAGCGCCAGCCAGCTGCAGGCGCACGTGGCGCGGTAAGGTATAAAACTTAAGCAAAAAAACTTAACAGAAGTTAACATAAAAAAAAACTAAAAAATCCAGGATAAGTTAACATTTTCATATGTTTTTAAATATATTTTTTTAGCTTTTTTTTTGAAGATATATTATTATGTTAGTTAAATGGAATTAAGATACGCTAAGAATTACAGCCATCTTAAATATTAGCGATAGAACATGCTTGAACAGTTATAGAATTTAACTTTTTGTGGTGCTTCAAGTTAAAACTGAATATTTTTTCTCTTTTATATGACTTGAATCGTGGCCCACAACTTTTACGTAGACTTTAAGCTGCAAGATGGAAAATCTCATTTTTGCCGTTCCTTTAGGAAGCCCTATCTAGAGCGTCTCTAATCTCTCCAAGGTTTTTATAGTTTTTGCCTCTAGTTATATTACTACTAATGTCTCAAAAAATGGGCGAAAAGTGGAGAACGAAGTGTCTTAACGCAGGTTTTCTCTGCCCACCTTACTATGTTAGAAAAATGTGAGACTGGTTTTTCTAAATATAATTTTAATAATTTCCGCTAACGCCTGTACATTGCACCCCAACTGACTCACCTGCCGCATCCGAGTAAAAGTATATTCCGTTGCGTCCTCTTATTACGACCGTCCGAAATATTTCATTTGAATTGAAATAATTTTGTGACTTCAATTACAGATACCGGTTGTTACTTCAAAGCGCGAGGCCGTCGTGGCGTCTTTTTTTGTACCTAATAAGTACACCATAAAAAACATTTTTATATATATATATTCCATTAAAATTAAATTTAAAATATGTATTTTTTTATTAAAGGAAATATTTACCGAGCTTGTTTTTTGTATGTATATAAATCTAAACATCAATTAATATACGTAGTAAGGTAAGACGTACTCATTTCATATATAATAATCTACACTATTGTAAAGCAATACTTATGATTGTCATTTATAGAGCAATGAAACAGGTCGGTGTCGAACTCTATATGAGCTCATATTGAAATGATATTCAATATGCGCTCATATGGAGTTCGAGTTTAGTCGTTTTCATAATTATTTATATTTATCATTATATATTTAAATTATTATGAAAAATACAGAATTCTAAGGTTGATAGGACGCAGTGTTCATAAACTCAAATCTACATGAGTTCTTTTTTTATTTTCACTTCAAGTACGAGAGATTGCGTGTTGTGGAGTATCACAATAGATTTTGTGAAATAAACTTAGTTGGGACCAGTCTTAAAATATTTGACAATTATATAGCAGCCTTGGTATGTTATAAGCACCTGCTGTATCGCATAGTCTACGCCGAAAATGTAAACATAAAAAATACATATCTACAGTAATGTTTCATTTTGAATGAATGTAATTATAGCTGCCCTCCACTCTACAACTTTCTCAATATATAGAAAAATAGAAATTCTAGAAAATTCTTAGTATTCCTAAGCTGAAACCAGACTATTTACGAATAAGGACATCAAATATGTCGGCCCGCATACATTAAGTATGAAAGAAAGCCGCCACCTGTTTTACGAGCTACTCGTACGACCGCTCTCTAGCCTGCGAGCCGCGAGCCAGCTAGCTGCGGTCGTGTGGACGTTGAAAATTATGTTTTAGTAATTATAGCATTCGAGGTCTTTGTGACACACTGACACAGCGTTTGACTGTAAAGGCGACGGTTGCGAGTTCGATTCTCCCTCAATTCAGACTATGATATATTGTTCTCATTTTCTAGTTCTGATAGTAAACGAAACGCGACGTTCAGTTAAGACATAACTATCGTATTGGGCGTATTGAGTGCTGGAGCGTAACTAGGTTCCTTCAGCCTATTCTGCTATGTAGTAGCAAGAAAAGTAGTGGTAACTTAGTAATGAGATGCTGTTTTTTGCCCAAAGTCATCGTGTTATTGGAAAAAGAAATTTAAACATCAACATACCCCCCGAACTTGAACTCGCAACTGTCTTACATTGTATTGTAATCTCATATTGTATTGTAATATTTATATTAATTAGATAAAACGTAATGTAATAATGTTTTAAAGGTATCTAGTGAGTAAAATATAGTGTGTGAACACTAACATAAATTTATATATTTGTAGCTAATTTGAAGCAACAATGACGAAATTGCACTTTTTTAAAAAACAAGTGAAATATGTGGATATGTGCAAATAGACTATTCAAAAAAGAGGAAATACGTCATTGTTGCACCAAACGAGTAATATAATATAAAAATGTCAAAAACCAGGTAATACAACTATAATCGTGTTTGGAGTGTTTCTAAGTGAGGTGTGAACGTCATTGAACTGCTCGCTGCAGCCACCGAATGCTGTGAAGCATGAACGTTGTACGGAGTTAGCGGATGCGAACTGATTTACACTATTATATATATATACACTCCGTTCACTCTCTGTCGACTTTTTGAGTGGAGGAGCTCAACACCACGCTTTGTCTTGTCTTAAACGAGGAAATAAAAATACTTTGAAAATAAATTAATATCGCAAGTGGAATCGAACCCATAACCGTCGTTCTTACATAAATTTTTAAGAGTGACATTTCTCGTATTTTTGCGTGAGGACTGAGAGAATCTAGTGACAAATCACTCATGACAAGGATCGAACCCACAACTTGTCGCGGTTATAGTTGAGTGCCCACACTTGTGCCCCTGCGCCATGACTGGCCTCAATGAATTTAAGGTAATAAACTTCTTAGCAGAAAGTGTCTTAAGAATAAGTTTTCAGGTTAGACGTTAAATAAAATATCACTTCTCTTTAAAGGGCTTAAAAAATACTAGTTAAATACACTTTCTCTGTTCGTAACGTAAAAATGATCAGCACGTTAACAGGCATGGTGCCTTTATGGCGTTATGGCATCCATCGACCGGTCGATGTGACTTTCTACATCGACTGGGGTCACGGTTTTTTTATTAAAACACATGTTTCCACTTTCGTTTCATTTTATTTTATTAAATTTTCAGTTTCACTAGTTTGTTTTGTGAGTGAGGTGGTGCAGCTGCAGTGTGAACTGAACGGTTGTCGGTTTTATTCCCACTCACGTGAAATTATCGTCATTTTTCCCGCTCTGATAGATAAAACATGTTTTAGCAATCGCCTCCCTCTGCTTACCTTGCTAAGTGCGTGGTACAGCGTAAATCTTATTTTTATAAAAACTAAACAACTTTTATTATTAAACGAATAAATTATTTACTAACATTTTATAGCACATAAATGTAACTAAATAACGAGGTTAGTAATAGGGTTGTTTAGTTCTTATAAAATAATAAAATTATCAACTAAATTCTCATAATTAAAATAAAAAGATAAACATAAAAAAGTTTTACGATTCACTTATTTATTTTGAGTGTGAGAATTACATCTTTAAAAGATTACAAAGTATTTTTAAGGAAAATATCCCATTATATAGTAAAACTAATGGGATGCACTCTACGAAATTTCGCTTCGTGATAAGTTGTCCATCTTTATCAAACGTTCAATTGAATATTCTTATGGGGAGTTCAGAAATGCAACTTTTAATAACGTTCACATTAGAACTCTGTTTAGAAGTGTTTTGCAAACATACATTATACATATTTTAAAACACGAACGTAATTCAGTGCATACTCATTGTGTCAACGCCGTGTTTAGTGTTGTTACCAGAGTGAGGGAACATCAATACACTGGGAGGCGATTGGTAAACACCAATCTACTCAAAGTTAAACTATCAATTAAATGTTAATTTCTGATATATAATAAATAGTCACTACTAACGCCTCCGTGGCATAGTGCTTATTTTCCTGCTAAATGCAGTAGTTCTGAACCCTAAGAAAACTATAAAGAGTAAACTTCTTCTTTCTTTTTCGTTCTTTTTCATTTCGACACAATACAGTTAGTGTTAGCTTTTACTTGCGGCTTCGCCCGCGTGGTGAAATGGAAACAATTATGATTTTTCTTCATCAAAGATATTTTTTAAATAAGGATCAAAAATATGTAACTGCAAAACTATATAGTTAAATAATTTCCATAAGCCAAAGCAAATTGAATATAAATACTTTTATCTATTAAAATCTAGGCCGATCATCAGGGGCACAAGCACACGACTATAAACTCGACAGGTCGTGGGTTTGATTCCCACTTGAAGAAATGAAATATTAAATATTTTCAGTTCCTCGCTTTGATAACGAAGTTAAGCGCGGCGTCGAATTCCGCCGCTCAACACTTAATGTCTGCAATAATCTGCAAAAAAAAGGGGAACAGAAGTGTCTTAATGGGAACGGAATGTCTTATCACTAGTTACCCTGGTTTTCGCTGCATGCATGCTATGTGCTAGATACAGCGTGAAACAAAAAAATATATTTTTCACTTATTAACTTGCATAAGTGTTAAATCATATTTCTTGCTAATACAAACTCGACAATGCTCTTATTATTTTTTTTATAATCTTCTATAATATAAAGAACTCTTGCGTAACTGAGTGACTGACAAACAACTCATAGAACATAAACTACTGGACTGTGGTTAATGAAAACGCGACGCAAAATAAAAAGCCTAACTATAACAAATTTTAAAGTGAATTATTAGTTAATTTATACTTAACTTACTTTTTCCCGCAGAAGTAAATCCACAAAAAGCACACACTATGCACAGATAGTCACAATGTTATCAACACAAAACACAAAAATACAATAAATTAAGTCTTATATAATGATTTTATTTAATACATATATTAGTTTTATTTTTCTATTTATATATTACGTGTTAACGTAAACGTGTTACAAGCCAACACGTGTGCAACGCGCGACGCGTGGCTAACGAATGAGCAAGCTTGTGCGTGAAACGGCGTGAAAGCTTCCGGTGGGCTTTATGCAAAACGGCTACAATATTAAAATTTTATATATTTTTTTAATATTATATTTCTTTTACTTTTAATGTTAACTATTTTGTAAATATTACTGTAGATGATATTTATTACCAATATATGTACCTACATAAATTTATAATTTTCATATAGCAGAGAAAGAGAGTAACAATGTGGTGAGTTCGGTTTTCACTCGAGGATATTTTTTTTTAGTTTTCCCCGCCTGACAACGAACCATTCCAAGGCAGTAAGCAAAATGACATATAACTAGATAGTTTCTATGAATCTTGTTTGAATAGTTATGCTTATTACATAAAGCCATCCGAAGCAGGTATCCCACTCGCCACACTGTCTAGTTGCGGTTTGATTCCCAGATTAAGTATTTTGTTATTGATCGCTTGCAATACATTTATAATAAAATTATTGATGTTATATCAATAATATTCAGTAAATTGCTAAGACGAAAGCCAATTTCTTAGTAATCATGAGGTATTTTTTTACCGTATTGATAGAGGTATGTAGATGTTTTTATATTTTTTATTAATATTTTTATATATTTATAACTATGAAATGTCCAATTAGTTATTTCTTATTAACTAATTACTCTCGAAAACTGTGCATAAAATAGCGAATAGACTGTCTTAACACTAGGTTCCCTTTGTATATCCTGCGACAGGGCAAACGAGCTGGTGTGTCACCCGGGTCAAGACCCGGGAAGAGGTGTGTTTGTCGGCCTTTAAGCTGGAGATAGACGCGCTCTTTGAAAGTACCTAATTTATGTCAACCTGGAAACAGCCGCAGGTCGGCCATACCACGGTTGAGTGGCGCGTGGAGGTTCCTACGAAACCGCACACTAGTGGAGGGCCGCGTATGAAGTGTGACATACTCTGCGGTTGGAGAATTCAGCGGCAAGTAAAAGGTCAAACATTGCCCCAGAAAACTCTCCATGATAAATGCGGTAGAGACGCACTGAAGTATCAAGCCTTATCCTGCTAGTTACGGAATACAATGTGAAGGTGAAAAAACTTGATTTCATATCAAGTCCACGTTATGTCAAAATAGTTGGAAACTGAGCAGATCATTTTACAGAACGGTCAAATCAGAGAATTGTGTAGAATAAATAAACATTCGGTATGTAGGTTTCAATTAATAATAAATGATATATGATGGGTTTCAGCTTCAAATATCTCCCACTCACAGCAGAGTAGGGAGAGTGATAGCAGTTTTAAGAAACTATGTTAGCCACGCACCACCCTACTTTTTGAAAACCACATTGAGTGATAGAGGAACTAGAACTCACGGGCGAAGGAAAAAGAGAAGCCGAATGGACTCATGGGATATCTCTAGATACGCTAATGCTAGAACTGCTAGAACTAGAACTCAACACCACGCTTAGACTTATTACCACAGCGAAGAATTTAAAATAATTCCAAGTGCGAATCGAACCCACATATACAATGCCATTACTCCAGGACGGCCTCATAGATAAAATTATAAATTACATATATTCTCAAATATACTATTTCTTATTTAAATAAATGCGCAATTAAGAGTTCTATTAATTATCGCCCGAATGCTCATTTAGATAAAGAAAGCCTATCAATATATTTTTTTAAGAAAAATATTTATAAAAGTAGTGTAATCGGTGAAATTTTATCACATTACTAGGAAACGCCACAAAACTAGAGCATTAAAATGTCATTTTAATAATTTGTGAGTCGGACTTGCCCACAGAGTGTTCCGTACCAATTTCAGGACGAGAAGTACAACTTATAAAAGCTGACATACTCAAGTGTGAAATATGTGAATAACCTTGTTATAGTTTTGATCTGTAATATAAACGGGAAGTACCCTACAGGTTTTGATTACGCCGCGAATTCCATGTAAAATTCAACATGTGTATTTTGATTGCGTTGGAGGTACCATAGGCAACCGTAGACCTGAGAATTTGATATTAATTTCACCTTCATATCTCTCTATCGTCTCGAGATACGGGTAGACGGACAACATTTTTTTTATTTTGAGGTACGGAACACTTGACATCAATTTTTTTAGTTCTTATTTTTGTAACAGTATCGCTAGATCGTCCGCAAACCCATAATGGTATCTGGATTATTATTTATCATTGAACTTAAACGGTTATTCTCATTTTTCTTGTGTCTCATTAATAGCACAGGCAGGAAGAAGCCTCGATTTACCTTCGAACCCCATCTATGATGATGATGATGATCTATGATATTGGAGGAAGGTAACATATAAAGCATAAGGACCCCCCGAGAGTATGTACAGAGAGGTTGACAACAGTGGACTACATGAAAGATGCATGCAGAGACCGTAGCGTTTGGTGCCGTAGCGGCTGCCCAGTCAGGGTACGGCGTGAAGTTAATAAGACATTTTTTTTTCCATGAGAATATTTAGAACTATATCAATAATTTTTAATGAATACAACAACCCTGAAATACATCTATACTTACATAGTCTTGCCATAAATATTATTACATGGATTTTTTTGTTTTGTATTGTACGTAACATTTATTACAGTATGTTAAACATAATAATATAAAACCGTTCAAAAATATAAAGAAGTGGTATCCATTGGCTGCAGTACAATTCCTTAAACGTTGAGGCCACTTGTCAATAGCTGCACACACTTTTTCTGTAGCAAAATTTTTACTACCAATTGTATGAATTGTTTTAGGAATTCCAAATTATTGAGGCGTTTAGACTAAACCTTACTCTCTAAAACTGACAATAAATTATGGTTCAGTGAATTAAGTCCAGGACTGGATGACTCTCACTCAGCTCTGATAAAGTCTAGAACGTTCGTTTCTAACCAATAGTGGAGCTTTATGACCTGAGGTCGAGTCTTCCTTAAAGAAATACATACATCTATAATTACAGCGATACATACATAACCACAGCGATTCAGTTCTCTTTATCACCCTATTCCAATTCAATATCATAAAATATTAGCTAAGAGAACCTGGGAACCTAGTGGTTAGACGCTTCTGTTCACCACTTTCCGCCGAATTCCGAAGACTTTGTGTGTTTAGGGGCAGGGCTCAACACCGCGCTCTGCCTCCTTACCAGAGCGAGAAAATGAAAATATTAATTCATTTGCCCGAGTGGGAATAGAATCTACAACTTGTAGCGTTTCCAGCACACTTGTGCCTCTGCACCACTAGGCTAGTTGCGACTTATTATTTTAAAAATTGTTCGGTAAAAAACTCAAAATAACAAAATAAATAATATAAAAAAAACAATAATTCACCGTAAGCGCTCATTGTAAAACGTAAAATTTACGTCAAAAACGAAATGGTTCATCCAGCGCGCAGCGAGCAGCGACCTCACTTAGAGGTCAGTGATACGATACGGTCGTAGAGATAACTCTAATTAATATAAATTATTTTACAAATTACATCGTTTCCTACATCCGCTGTGGAAGCAGACTGAACTGTTGGATAAACAAAGGATTTCAGAGTAATTATTAAATAGTAAAAAATAGTTTAAATATCTGTTTTTATTATATTTAAATGACTTTTCATGTTGCGTGAGTTTTTTTTTGCTTCACTTTACATCCTTCGTACATCAGGTAAGTTGAGGAAACCTAATGCCTTCAGTTCCGCCATGCAAAGGTTCCGGCTGAAAGAGAGGAACGGATTGTCTCAACATTAGGTTTCTACGTTCCCTTTGCCTACCCTGCTAGGTGCCGCGTAGATAACAAAATCTATCAAACAAAACTCAAGACACTGAAACTGACGAGCATTTACATAACGGCCAAGTGTAATTACAAAATATCGACATATCTATAAAGATACTTTAAACGATTTCATTTCATTTCCGGATCTCATTACATTCCAAATGAATCAATGATCAAGAAATCTTCAACTAGATGAGTCGAGCGTGAAGCGAGAACATGATTTATATACATACATTTGTAATGTATGTATGATAACGTATTCGACTGTAATTTTTCTAGCTGAATAGTTACAATTTGAGATGAAGTATACTAATTTTATCCGTTCCGATTGAGACACTTTCGTATTCCGTTCCCCACTTTCTACCAAATTCTAGAGCCATTACGTATTGAGTGGCGGAACTCAACGTCGCACTCTTGCCACGTTACGAGAGCAAAGAAATTAAAATATTAAATATTTAATTAGAATCGAAGCCACAACCTATCGCGTTTACAGTCGTACGCTTGTGCCCCTGCGCCACGACTGGCCTAAAGGAAATTGAATATTGAATATTGAATTTATACTATATGTGACACCGGATTTACATGTAGTATAAATTTAATATTTGCTTTATATAACAAACGCCGCGTAAGCCGTGCAGCGTGCGCGCCACCGGCTGTTGACCCTGTTATCTTAACATCTAGAGATCGTGTATCTCATTGAGATGATATTGTATTGACGTTTTGATATGTGTTCGAATTGAAATTATTAATGGATATGTTTTACAATTTCTAAAGGAAGAGGCATACACTCGTACTCGTATACTTAACTACCTTATGCCAGCAGCAGCCAGCCTGGTCAAATGGAAACAACTAGGATTTACGTACAACACACGAAACATTCAAAGTGACCGAGGAATCTCATGTCATCATTCAAGTCTTCCGGGGTTACTTCGCAATAGGCTATCCAACAAAAAGAAACTTTTCAATATGAATTTGGTTTTTGGGATTAACATATTTAAGGAAACAACACTGTAAATTATGTGTTAAATAAAAAAAATTGGCTCTATACCTACTCCTAATTTCTCATTAAATAATAAAGGTTGACAGCGAAGCTTTGCAAAGCCCTATTTTGTGACACTTCAGCAAAATTATTGTTTTTCATAACATAAATCCAAACAAAAACATAAAAATGAAATGAACGCCAAGTTAAATGTAAAGTACTGTTTCGTTCTCCATTTTATTGACAAAAGAATGAGTTCCGAGTTGTGTGTGGGACAAAAATTGGGGATAAACTTCAAGCTCTAAACGGAACACAGCGCGCAGCGAAGGAAAAAATATTATTAATTTATGTAACATATAACTAGCTAACAAGCTTAAAGCAAATAACTTTCCCATTTCAATTTCGCATCAGAGAAGGATTACCACTCGTCTACCTTACAAGCACTCTGACGTTGCGCAACGAGAATTGAAAAAGATTTACAAGAACTCGTGTGTCCCGGACGCGCTTTCTATTGGTAAATGACGACGTTACGACATTTTGTCTATTTGGAATTACGGGATCCTTTTGGTTTCACTATCGCATATCCTCATTTAATAAGCAAAGGAAACAGTGACAAGATACTAACTACCCGGGCACCGCCTGAATTTTGAGATATTGCGTGTTAAGTGGCGGAGTTTAACGCTATACCTGTAGAATACTGCAAATGCCTGTCTTAATACTAGATTCCTTAGGTTATCTCTTCCTACACTACTGTGTGCGGGACACGGCGTGAATCTTAAATAAACGCCATTAATTCGGTTAAGGAGATTTTTTTTTTTTTTTTTTTTTTTTTTTTTTTTTTTTTTTTTTTTTTTTTTTTTTTTTTTTTTATGGAAAAGGACAAGGCAAACGAGCGTTCGGGTCACCTGATGGTAAGTGATTACCGCCGCCCACGGCCCCGTGCAACACCAGAGGAGCTACAGGTGCGTTGCCGGCCTTTAAGGTGGAGATAGACGCGCTTTTTGAAGGTACCCATGTCATATCGACCTGGAAACACTGCCGCGGGTAGGCCATTCCACAGTTCTGTGGCGCGTGGAAGGAAGTTCCTACGAAACCGCACAGTAGTAGATTGCCACGTATCGTGACGTACTGTGCGGTTAGAAAATTCGGCGGCAGGTAACAGGTCAAACAGTTCTTCAGAACACTCCCCATGATAAATGCGGTAGAGAACGCACAGCGAGGAGACGTCTCTACGCAAAGCCAAAGTGTCAAGCCTTTCACAGATCATTGGGTCCCCAATGATTCGAATGGATCTCCGTTGTATGCGATCAAATGGTTCAAGCTGATACTGGGGTGCACCGGCCCAGAGATGAGAACAGTACTCCATATGAGGCCGAACCTGGGCCCTATATAGGGCCAATCGGTGTTTTGGCGTGAAGTACCGTCTCGCTCTGTTGATGACCCCCAGTTTCTTCGAGGCCAACTTGGCCTTGCTTTCCAGATGATCGCGATACTGGCAGTCACTCGAAACATTAAGGCCCAATATACTGATACTGGGCGCGGCTGTAAGGGGAGTGTTTTGAAAGACTGGTGATACGATAAATGGGATTTTTTTTGTGGTTAACGCGCAAAATTGTGTCTTCAGGGGGTTAAACTGAACTAAGTTCCTTTCACCCCATGAGGAAACATTGTCGAGGGACGCCTCAACAGAAGACACAAGTTTATTTCGGCACTGTTCAGCGTTTTCCCGAGAAAGACTTGCTCGGCCGGAGTAAATAGCGTCCACCGTGCTATCATCTGCATAGCAATGAATACTAGAATCATCTAACATGTCATTGATATGCAGAAGAAACAGCGTAGGGGACAGCACGCAGCCTTGGGGAACACCAGCGTTCACGGGCATATGGTTGGAGCAAAAACCGTCGACAGCGACCCTGATGCTGCGCCCAGTGAGAAAGCTGGCGATCCACTTGCATAAATTCTCGGGAAGCCCATAGGATGGAAGTTTGGCCAGGAGCGCCCCATGCCACACTCGATCAAAGGCCTTCGCCATGTCCAAACTAACTGCCAGGCCCTCTCCCTTGCTTTCAATAGCCGCAGCCCAACGGTGGGTTAGGTAAACTAGAAGATCACCGGTTGAGCGACCATGGCGGAAGCCATATTGTCGGTCGTTAATCAATCGGTGATCCTCTAGATAAACCAAGAGCTGGCTATTAATAATGCTCTCCATGACTTTTGAGAGCAGGGAGGTGATAGCAATAGGCCTGTAGTTAGATGGATCGGACCCATCGCCTTTCTTTGGGATCGGGTGGATAAGAGCGCTCTTCCATGAGTCTGGGACTACGCCGACTGAGTAGGAGTGCCGAAACAAACGCGTTAGCACCGGTGTCAGCTCAGGAGCACAAGAACGGAGCACTAAGGGAGAGATGCCATCTGGCCCGCTCGACTTGTGGATGTCCAAAGAGGACAGAGCTTGCCTAACAGCGGTTTGGTTAAACTTAACCTCAGGCATTGAGCTCTGGCACCGCGGGATGGTCGGCGGCGTTGTTCCTTGGTCATCCAAAGTCGAGTTTGAGGCAAAGAGAGCGCCCAGGAGATGGGCTTTCTCCTTTGCCGTATGGACCAAGATGTCATTTCCCGTGCGTAATGGCGGAAGCGAAGGCTGGCTAAAGTTGCCAAGATAAAGATTAATGTAAAACTAACAGATGGTCATTTGGTTATGGTTAATAACCATATATTATGTAAGTAATCAATTTATACGTTCCCACACCTCGCTCGGGGGACGCCGTCACGACGCGACCTTTACTTTCTCCATCCTCTGCACTATAATCATGTATTTTTGAAGTGTTATAATAATTCTTATTTGATATTGTTTTTAGACCTTGACGGAGCGGCACAACGTCTGTAAGGCGCCTGTTGTAGGTTCGATTCTCATTCGGAAGTATGAATTATTCCTCCCTCTGGTATATAGCCTCTGGCAAGATAAAACTCACCGTTTAATTCCACCATTCAACATTCTCGAAAATAATGTCTGCGTATCGGAGGATCGAAAATAGTGTCTTTACATGCCTACGTTACTATATCCCTTGTTATGTCGAATCGAACCCACGACCGCGTTTACAATCAGACGCTGTACCGTTGCGCCACGACGCGCTAGTATATATTATAATTATAAAAATTCGATTGATTCGGTGGAATCTATATAGATTAGATATGAATCTTAATAGGAATTTTATGAAAATTGAGGTGATTAAATCATAAAGTCTTTTTCCAAAATTAGATTTAATATTAGTATCCGTTTCAAAAAAAAAATATTGACAAATTAAGATTAAAACTTTCTAATTTAAAGCAATCAACTAATATTACTTATACATTGGTAAGCAGAGGGAACTCAACGCCGCGCGTTGTCTTGTTACCAGAGGGTGGAAATAAATATAAATGATTACCATTTGTTGAAATCGAACCGATAAAAGTCATTGCTGTCTGTGCTGCTCCACAATCACCATAATATATTTATACCCCGGTCTTTATATTGTATCCAGAGAAATCCTGGTGTTAAGATGCCTCTACATCTGTCTAATAAGAAGGCATTTTAAGAAAGACGACAATAAAAGATACATTAATTAAGCTTACAACTCCAGATTTGTTCGTATTTAAAATCTTATAGTTGGTTTATTTTTTTACTTTTTTAAAAAACACTTCGTAGTGCATTTTTCGCTCGAATCCAAAGCGAACCTCAATCCTATCATATCTTATTGCTAGAAGGTGGTATCGCATATGGTTTATATATGGTATAAATATTTCTGGATGTTATCAAGGTTTTATAGTGGTTTCATACATGGTGTTTTTTTACGTTTGTAAGAGTAAACTTTATGCTATCAAACATTACTTGTAAAAAATCTCGAAATTCAGTTCAGTAAAAAGTTGTGAGATCCACAAGAGAGAAATAAGTCTAATTAGACTCAGTTCAGAAAAATCGGTTGTTTTATTTTGTTTTATATTACGTTTTAAATTTGCATGTAATTTAATTCTTCATTTGCAAAACATTGCATGTTGGGTGGCGGAACTAAACGCCGCACTTTGTATTACCGAAGTAGAAAAATTAACATTAACTAATCTTAAACCATGCTCATAGCGTTTACGGCCATACTCTGCCCCACGCCGCCGCGCCGCCGTCATGGACCCGTGACTTTATAACTATGGAAATATACAAGTATCGACGAAACATAAATACTTATAGAATTGTGCGTAAATAGATTTCACTCTAAGACGATGTTTTACGTAAGCACATGTTTTATTATATGTTGTTGGATAACTTTGATTTGACAAACTTTCCAATCATAAATTTGTGACGTAACGATGCAGGGGGGCTGCAGCTGGGTACTCTGGTAACGACGTAAAACGCGACAAGTAGTGCCTCTAAAGATTCGCCAGTGGAATTCGGAAGTGTGTTAATTGGAACGAAGAGAGTGAGAGAGTAGAGTCCCAGGTTCCCTCTGGCCCGAGAGAGTATGTTATGCCCACATTTACACCTACTTATATGAAATGAATATAAACCAAACATATTAACCACTTATATCAACATAGCGACGCCATAATAAAAAATTATTTTACTCTCATAAAAGTGATAGTTCTTTACTTATGCACATATAACATAATTATAATATGTAAGGAAAAAAATATCGAAACTGGCAATATTACCGGATATAACTAAATAGTCTTACAAGTTGTAAAGAAAATAACTAATTAAATATTAAAAGTTCTGAATGCCAATCAATTTGGTTGGTTTTTTAGAAACTGTAACTGGTCGAGCGACGACGGGGCGCGGTGAAAGCAAAGCTCTGATGGATATTTTTGCAATCACACGTGTAGGAAGGAAGCGGATTGATTTATGTATATATTTATATTTATATCAGATTGTTTCTTTCGTAATAATGTGGGCTTTATTTTAGTATGATATATTGTTTGTTTGGCTATATGTAATAAGACATAAAAAAATCGTAAGCATCTTGAGTTCAAATATTCCCTATTAGAATTCTAACCCATTATTATAGTGGCAAGTTTCTAGCTGTACCACGACACTCAAGATAAATATTTTTGTTACTAAATTTTACATTAATCTGACACCACAGATTCCTCATAGTGTAGAGTAGGCAGTGAGAACCGTCAAGACTCCCTGCCTTCCACCTGAACTCGAAACATTAGGTACGTGCTTAGTGATGGAGCTCAAAAGCTTTGTTATGCTCAATCCCACAACTTCAACTTAACATTATAACCATTAATTAACAAACTCCTCAGGTAGAGTCGCTGGTGACTACTTGACATACTGTAAGTACATATATAATATCGATAAAGAACAAAGCCTGAGGCGTTAACTCACGTGTAAAACTTGTCGTCGCCTACTACTTTGTTGCATGTACTTTAAAATATAGCAAGAATTTCAAAAAATCCTATTTCAGTGCTCCTCTACACTTTCTATCCTAACTACATTTCAAATTCAAAATTTCTAAATCCGTAATAGCTTTGTCTGTATGTTTTTTCTTTCTTTTTGTGGAAAAGACAAGGTTAACGAGCGTACGGGTCATTTGACGTATACGATCACCACCGCCATTTAACACCAGCGGAGCTACAGGTGCGACGCCGGCTTTTAATTAAAGTGGAGATAATCTTGCTTTTTGAAGGTACCCTTTCCACAGTTTCTACAAAAACGTTTCTAGTGTAGTGTCACGTATCCAGATAGAGTTTGTGAAATTCAGCGACAGGTAACAGTCAAACAGTTTTTTAAAACACTCTCCATGATAAATGAGGTAGAGAACGCACAGCCAGAAGACATCTCTACGCAAAGCCAATGTTTTAAGCCTTTCACAGATCGTTGGACCCCCAATGATTCGAGCGGCTCTACATTGTATGTATATCAAATGGGTGTTTTGGCGTAAAGTACTACTTGTCTCTGCTGGTGACCTCCAGTTTCTTTGAGGTCAACTTGGCCTTTTTTTATGGAAAAGACACGGCAAACGAGCTTGCGGGTCACCTGATGGTAAGTGATTACCGCCGCCCACTACCCCGTGCAACCCTAGAGGAGCTACAGGTGCGTTGCCGGCCTTTAAGATGGGTGGGGCGCCGGGGCCCGGCATTACCTGATGCGAAACGCAGTGGCATAAAGCCACTACTTCACGCCGGTTTTAAATGCCGGGGGTAGTAATGATGAAGACTAATATTTTTTCATTACATTATCGTGTTTAAACAAACACACTCTTCAGCTTTATAATATTAGTATAGAAGTAAAGATACATTTATAATATTCTACTGTATATTTGAGGCGTAAGTCAACAATCAATCATCCTTATCTCAGATGTACCACAGACCACGGTCGACCACACATACACACACATACACACCAAGCAATTACTTACTTTCCATATAATTGTTTCTATTAATAAGTATTTAATTATGTATGGGAATATTTTGTTTATTGATATCTGGTAGTTGATTTTTAGGTACTGCCTTTGTGCTCGTATATGTGTCGCGATGGTCGTGAGCTCACTATCCATAGGGAACAATCGTATTTTTTTCCCCGCTCCGGTAGACGAAGTCCGGTGTTTAGTTTTGCCACTCAACGCGTAATGTCTCGAAGTAGAGGCGGTGCGTGGAGAATAAAGTGTGTTAACACTAGATTTTCACAGTCTACCTAGATATTTGCGAAATATACAAATACATAGTAGATTGCGTAAAGCTACAAAATGTATCAAAATAATGTCAGTTATAATTATCTTAAGATCAAAAATTAAAATTTCTCAATAAGTACGTATCCAATATTCTTATGTGGCTCTTAGAAACATAATTTACTTTCTTTTCCAGTACAAAAAAGGCCGCTAAAGTACGAGAAAAGGTTAAAATATTCCAAAACTGATTAAAGTTTTTGAATATTTTAACCTTTTCTCGTACTAAACAAGTAATTCAGTGACAAGCTATTTCAATAAAGTTTAAATAATCTATCTGTAAGTGAAAGTTTTTCGTAATGGAGTCGTTTCGATGGAACCACGTGTGTTAATCAAAATGCTATTTTGCTTTTATAATATACAACGTAACGTTAAATTCCCTTTTGCCTACCGTGCTATGTACAGGATACAGCGTGAAGTACAAATGTACTAGAAACACGCATATTTTCTGCAAATTATTACACAGAACATGGCACAAGATGTATATCCATTCTACTTTGCAAGCATCTAGAATGCTATATTCTAAAGATAGGACTAGATAAGACCCCGTAGAAAGCCCGACCCCGCACGAGTGTGCGCCCACATACAGCACAGTGCTGCTGTGTGCTGCATCTTACAAGATTCATATCAACATTGGTATGTTAATCGAGTAATTTGCAACTTATCATACATACCTCTCGTTTGTGGAGAGTGTTTATGTATTACATACTAGCGACCGACCCGCGGCTTCGCCCGATATACATATATAGTATAGTTGCATGTTCAATTATTTTATTGCCCACAAAAGTCATGAGTTATTTTAATCATCCACGAAAAAGAGGTACTAATTAAGGTTTTTATAATATACTTAAAGAAAATTAATGACAGACATTATTGTCTACTATTTGTTTTTATTTACTAAGTTTTTAAAGTTAAGTGAAATTAAAAATAAATATTTTCTGGTAGGCATCATTTAATAGAGGTAAAATTTAGAAATAATATGAATAAAACTGCCATACTTTACTTGATATGCCTTTATTTCAATATGAGAACATTTCTACAGTTCAAGAAAATCTAATACAAGTATAAGTACTTAAAAACGATATGAGTTTACATTTTACTTTACACTCTCCACTTACCAACTATTTACTCTCTCACTTCTGTCACACTTAAAAGTATATAATATAAAAAATTATAACAATGAGAATATAATATTTTAAGGTATTTTAAATAAGAAGATTTTAACTTTTCAAGCCAAGAGTTAAAATATAACTTAAGTATGTGCTTCGTTTTTCTTTTAGCATCACGGTGTATACCGTGAGCATAGCAGAGGGAATCTAGTGTTTAATCACTCCGTACAGAAACACCACCCAATTTTCGTAAC
The DNA here is from genome assembly GCA_917862395.2 of Heliconius sara. Lineage (NCBI taxonomy): Eukaryota > Metazoa > Arthropoda > Insecta > Lepidoptera > Nymphalidae > Heliconius > Heliconius sara. The sequence continues at coordinate 212,773 of OU860798.1, read as the reverse complement.
ATTGAGTCTTAAGTGGAGGAACTCAACGCCCCGCTTTGTCTTCTTACTGTTGCCAGAAAAGGAAAATAATTCATTCCCCCCCAAACCTACAACCTTCTCGTTAATTTGAAATTAATAATAACTTTAGAAATAAGAACAAGCTCTTACATCTTTTTTGAATGAATACTGTTTATTTATTTTCTAAGTTAAATCGTTAAGTCAAGAATATACTAACTTCCCTTACGACCGACAGTACTGACATTTTTGTGTCATGTTATAATTCAAACATGTTTATAAAATCTTATGCTTGAATAAAGAAAATTTAAATTGTGATTTTAACCATGTAAATAATATTATTAAAGCATAACAACAAAAATAAATAACTAAGTGCGCTGACTTTAATCCATAACTGCTATAGTGAGCTGCCTCGACCTGTTCGTCTCGAAGCGGTCCATGGTCTTGATGTCCATGATGGTCATTATGGAGAACGCGAGCACCAACAGCATCACTGATGTTACCATTATTCCGGACCTGGAATGGAAACAATGGCTTTTACTTAACGTCATAAAGGTGACTTTATTGTTGATTGAACGCGTTAATCTCTACAACTTCGCAAGTCTACTCTTAGATCAGGCGGGAAAATCAAAATTCGTATAACTTTGGAGTCAGACAAAAATAACGTAGACATAGTTTTGGGCTTTCTGCTTGATTCTATGCGATATAACGTTAATATATGTATATGATGAAATTCAGTATCACATTTAGTCTACCTACCTACTGGTTGATATAAGAAAAATTAATGAAGAACAAAATAAAGTCTTAAAAATGTTTTAGTTACAAGTATTTTCAGTGACTTATTTACTTTAAAAGATCTTCACAGAATCTTTTTTGTCATAACCAGTGAATAAAATTATCGTTGTAAAATAAAACACCATTTATTATCTACACGTAATACAGTATGGATAAAAATCGTGAAATGAAACAAACAAGAGGCTTTGAAATATTTTACCCTATATGCTGCTCCCGTAAAAGAAGCCTAGATGTTTAGATATAAGTATATCAAATACGAGATTAGTATAGTAGTAGATCAAAGCAAGTCTCGCTTCGACAAGAATTTTTCCAAAGAAATTTTGTATTGGCCCTTCTAAAAGTTCAAACCCATAAATTTACCTAAAGTGAAAGTATCGTTAGATGTTGATATTCCCTTTTATGGTATACAGATAACAAGCAGACGGTCGCGTGAATATTATATATAAATAAAAGATACGAGTTTCTCAAAACGATTGACAATGTTTCCATCTTACGTTAGTTATTTATTGACTTGAATGAAATGAAAGTATTTTTTTATATTGACGAGATTTTCTTTTCGGCGGTCGTGGAACTCTGGTCATCGTTTTTCTGATTCTGGTCTCGTTCGTGGTCATCGTGAAGCGCAATGATCGCAGGGCCCTACTCTCCCCCTGGGTGGAATTTGAAATTTAAGTTACTTTCATCATTTGCAAACACGCAATGTCTCATAAATTTGGGCGTAAAGTGGGAAACGTTGTACCTCGATGATTACCCTGCCAGTCCTACTACCCCCGAAAAAGCTGTAGCTGTATGTTCTCGTATAATAAATCTCATAGACATCTTCATCTTACCAGATCGGTATCGAAGTGAAGTAGATGCAGTCAAACGCGTCTGCGAACTCTTCAGTGCTTTCCATGAAGGCTTGCATCTGTAATAGAGTTACCGTAGTAAATATACATAATTATCTTACAACATTTGTATAAATATGTAAGATAGAAAAAACAATGTAGGTTTCGTGGCGACACAGTGTCCGACTGTAGACGTGACGGGTTCGGTTCGACTCACTCTGGTAACAATACAACAGCTCATTGATGAGTTTCACAAGTTAATACGCAATGCAAAAAATGTATGGATGTATGTCAACTACTTATTACTAGCAAGAAATGAGAACTTAGATTTTCACTAATTGGAAAGATCAAAGAGAGAGTCTTACTCGTATATTAGGCCAAGTAAGGGTAGCTTCATCACTCGAGTAGACAAGTGGTAAGGGACAGTGGTAGGCCTTCCCCAGCACAGCGGAGGGCGCGTCTGGTGATGGAGGTGCCTGCAGATTCAGCCCTTCGCTGTCGTAGCCCAGTTTAATTTCAACGCCGAGCGCCGTCCACCAACCGCCAGATTGTTTGAAAGAGAATTCTAAGCTTATCTGTCGATTAGATAGATTTATGAAAAGCACAAACAGCAAATAGTTAGGATTTTTTTTAATTTCGTGCACGTAGAGGGAACAGTTTTGTTCCACACTTTCTGCTCAACTCAACGTTGCGCTTCACCTAGCTACCAGAGCGACGAAATAAAAATGTTAAATATTTATCTGGTGACGAGGAAATTCGCGGCGTGGAGTTTCGCCTAAACTCACCTCAGTAGCTATAGATACATTATTAATATTAATTATGACATACTTAAAAAATATTTGACTATTACATATATTTAAAAATAATTATACTCATCTATATATAATAATAATAATAATAATCTAGACACCTTCATATCTAATATATAAGTACAGAAGCTAAAGTTGGAAAATGAATGAAATTATTAACTTATTCCAACGTACAAGTTCAAACAATGATATAATAAATAACAATCACCTTATCCCTAGTGTTGTCACCATCAGCGAACTGTATAACCAGTATAGTGTAGAGTCGTGTCGCCTTCACTGTGGCGAGGCCGACTGGCGTGTCCAGCGTCACCGACGTGCCGTTTGCCCACTTGAGCACTGGCCAGCCGGAAGAGTACATGAGGACTCCTTTGCCGGAGGAAACTGAAGTGGACATCATAAATGAGGATTTATAACATGTAATACATATAAGCTATAAACCGACTGAGATTTTTGTTGGTTGTGGGATCTATCCCCATTCGAGGTGCTGAATTATTTTCGTTTCCAAGATAAGGCAAGAAAAAGTACAGGGTAAAGATTCGCCTCCCAATACGCGATATTTAGAATTCTTATGAAATTCTTTTTTTCGAGTCTTTATATTAAATTTTCTCTATCTACTCATATCGGGGATACATCCACATTTGCCATCTGCACTAAAAAGGGTCATTCATAGCAACTGAAATACGTGGCTTTTAGACTTACACACAATTCAATCTTGATTTCCAAATATATTTTTTTGATAGAGTAAATTATTTAGTATTTTACCAGTAGCATTATAGATAGGATATCTGTTAGTTGTCCGTAGTGACTTCTCCTCCTCCGTGGTGGGCGTGGTAGTGACGTCATCTGCTTGTCGCCGGACTCGAACCCACTCGTCGTCGAACTCTTGCACGCGGTTTTGTGATACTGAGGTGCCTGTCACAAGTATTATAGTAGAAGGTAACAATTTAACTTCATACAAAAAATGCAAGATTTTGCACCTCCGTGCAAGATACCTCGACTCGACCTCAACTTATGCTCCTGCGCCATGACTAGCCTTATCCTCATATATTTGTTGCCTACCTGCTGACTGTACGTAACTACGTAACGTGAGAGTGAGCAGATATTAATCTTCATGAATATAATTCTATATCGTCCTTTAATATTTTTTCTACGCTTGTTACTAATTGCAGGACGTTCGATAAATACTGATGTCAAAGTTTAAAATGGTAATTACCTAAAATGCCCAAAACTCTTCCGTTCCCATAAATATCCTGTAGCCGTGCAAACGTCTCCGTCATCTGCGCGTCGCGCTCCGACCACGGCCCTTGGAGAGTCAGCACCTGTCATTTTAGTGTTTAAGTAATTTATCAAAGGTTATGGTTCACAGGGTATGGCCGTAAATACGAAGTTTGTGGATTCGATTTCCACCTTCTATTTCGTCTCGAGGGAGTCAATTGTTTAATATTTTCATTTAATCGGTCTGGTAAGAAAGCAAAGCGCGGTATTGGATACAAGGTATTCCGTAATAATTATATAATCCAGAAACACCTCTCAGTAGACCTATTGGGCTGTCGATATGACATATGTTCAAATTTTTTATATTTGTCGCGTTGACCCCTTCTACTTCTAAGTCTTTGAAATCTGATTATTTTTAATCATATTTAATAAATGCTATTACCACTGACTTTACCGTACACTTTATTTTATCGAGAATAAAAATCCTAGTTTTACAAAAATATTTTTTTTATTTCATGAAAAATATTGAATTTTATATATTTTTATAATTTACATATCAACATGTTTATCTGTATTCTGAATTACCACTAGCCTAATTTCATTCATATTAAAAGTTTTATAAAAAAAAATATTTTTTTATTACTCTAACTATATCGGTATAAAGATAGAAAAATCGCCTTATAAAAAAATATAGCAACATCTGACCTGCGTTTCATTGCTGACATAATCAGGATGTACGTCAAGGAAGTCCTGAGGGAGGACCAGCGTCATTTGACCTTCCAGCTGCTTCCTTAAGCGAGGGAAGCTAGCACTCGAGAGGGGCACTGAGTTTTGGTTATTAAAGACCACTATAGCAGCCGCCGTCTCATAGATCTTCGTCAAGTCATCCTGATCTAGCGACCTTAATGCCGGTCTCTGGTACTTCTCAAGATATTTTGGTCCAAAGAAAAGAAACGGACCTTCTAAGTTAGCCTGAGAGTACTGACATATTGTTAGAAAGAGGATTGTCAATAAGTTCATGTTTATCATTGTAAGAAGACTGCTCGAGGGCTAGCCGCGGAATGAAATTTTGTATAAGAATTATTGATTTGTTGCCGCGCATGCGCTTTTTAAGCTCTTAACATTAGTTTAGGGTTGTTCTAATTTGGATACGTAAAAGTAAAGAAAGCAGATTCGATTTTTCGTATTTAAAATTGAAAACTTATGTTTATCTTTTTCTAATAATAATTGTTAAGGATGACATACAATTCAGTTTCGAGTTCTATTTCATACAAGATCGTTTGTGTTTGACGACATATTTTTAGAGTACGCCATAACAACCCAATGCTAAGACACTTCATTCTAAACTTTTCGCCTCCGTTTAACGCCAATACCTGTTGAGTTTCGACGCCGTGGTAGAAAGCAGAGCTTACTTAGACTAAAATGCTCTTAGTAGATGAGCATTGAAAGAGTATCTTAAAAATCTTTGTTGTTGTATCATTCATCTTGAATTGTGTTATTTAAAAATCTATTTTCGCCTATTCGTTTACAAGCACCGTCAGTGTGAGGATGATATGTCATAGTCGACTACGGGAGTGTTATGATTTTGACCATTACATATGTATATATGCACGTATGTTTGTATGTATGTTCATTTGTTTCCTCATAACTTCTAAAGCGCTTACTATAATTTTTACAAATAAGGTAATTTAAAAGCGTCCAAATCCTTTTTAATGGCATCGTGGGGTATCAAATGAAAGCTTTTATTAAATATAGTGTGCTATATTTCAGTATTCAAGTTTGAGTTTTTGATTTTTTTTGTTTGTTTAAAGTTCCAAATATAAACTTAAAAAAAAATACTTTGTCAAATCTAGGTACATAAGTCTTGTTAGTATTTTTATAAAAAACTAAGATTTATTAAATTTAAACACTCAGCTAACAAGTTCCTATAATAAAATATATGAAACAGGGTGGTCTCACATATTAAAAGTAAAGGATCTTAAATAAAACTACATTTAACAACACATATTGTACAAAATTAATTATTTATACTTACATATATTTTATATACAATTACAAAACAAGAAAATTTACAATGTAAATAAACGTTAACAAGCTGACGCTGTGTCTCAGAGCGGGAGAGGAACTTGCCGAGAAGAAGAACGACTTCTCTGTAAGCAGAAAGAAGAAATTGAATTAAGAACTTTTTGAGTATTTTAAATTTTTTATATTTATTACCATATTTTGTTTTAAAATAGATTTTAATTAAATAATATTTTACTTGAACTGAAATCTGGATATCTCAGATTGTAAGTTATACCTTTTAAAGGTTTATTTACATTCTATATTGTATAACACATTATAACTAAACTTAACTTAACTTCACGCTTTATCCCTAGCGGGGTAGTCAGAGAGAACGGAGCGCAAAACGGTCTCTACACATATGTTAATAAATTTAAATTTACTAAATACCGCAAAGAGGATTGGTAGAGAAAACCTATTAATCGGACCCCCACCTTTCACTTGACTTCAGGACATTGAATTTTTTTAAAGGTTTTGTTTTAAATTTTTTTTCAAGACATTGTATTTTTTGAAAATAATTTATATATATATATATAATAAATGCGCGATGCCGTCGTGATACAGGTGCACAAGGGTGTGACTGTAACGCGACGGTTGTGGGTTCAAAATCAATACCTATTCGAAGGAATGAACTATTATTTATTAAAATTTTCATTTCTTCGTTAAAAAGCCCGAGTATAATAATTCTAAGAAATTCCTCGATAGAAGGATAAATAATAATAAAAAGAGCAAATAAACACTAACTCTTAGTTTCATTTGGATCTGTAACACTGCACTGTCTATACGACAGCGTACGTTTCCGCTTCGTGTTGATGTATCCCGGGATGTAGATGGAAGGCGAGTCCAGGCGCCCTGATGCCAGCAACCTGGAAAAAAATGTATTATGTTACGGGTAATCTATACCAATATTATACAGCTGAAGACTTTGTTTGGTTGAACGCGATAATCTCAGGAATTATTACTGTGTGTTGAGTGGCGGAGCTCAACACTTTGTTTACCAGAACAGGGGGAGAGAATAATTATGAATTCCCTCTCGAGTGGTTATCGAATCAATAACGATCACGTTTAAAGTTTGGTCCCAACGTCCCAACACTAGGTCCTCTCTGCCTACCACGCTGCTCCCTACCTGGTGAAGTCCAGCTCGAGCGTGTTTGCGTCGGGCCCGGTGAAGTGCAGCAGCACCTGCAGGCAGGCGCCGTGGTGCAGCACGCGCGTGCGCCGCGAGTCCACGCCCACCATCCACTCTGGCACGCCCATCACCCTGCGCACGTCCGTAAGGAACTGGCCCCTGTTTTAAGATTAAGCGACAATATTACATTTTACAACAAGTTAATTAAATTGAATAAAATATATATTTAAAGAACATATAAAAAAATTACGTATCGAGATTTGAACCCGCCTCTTATTTTTATACGTTTACTAAATAACTAGTTTTCTATGGTAAATGTTGATATAATGCATTAAAAATGTTAAAAATAACTTAATTAAAGTATCAATATACTAGAAACGCGGTGGTATAACTGTCTACTGTCTGTGCTGTAATGTAAACAATAATACTTTTATAGCCCTTTAAATAAAAAGCGCGGCTTTAGGTGTAACTATTCAATACAAATGTTTTATATGACTTTGTAAATAAAAACTTGTTCTAATAGGACCATTTTACGTGTCTTATTACGGGAATCACGATGATTCGTAAGAATCCTAGCAGCTAACTAATTAATATAATTTACAAAAGCATTACAGTTCATTCTACACACCTAGGGTCAAGACACTTCCGTCTTCCATTTTCCGCCGAATTACAACATAATAACAACACATCAACATAATAATGTCCAGCATACTCACAACACAAATCTCGGTGGCTTCATAATATTAACAAACTTGACGATATCCTTATCGGGCAGTATATTGGCGCAGGCGAGTCGGTCGCTGCCGCCGTCTGCCGTGAACACGACCAGCGCGCGCCCCAACGCGGTTATCGAACCCGCACCCTCTAGAGGTAGGTTACTGTCTACGAATACTTGGCGTTTGCCGCCGAGAGCTGTGAATAAAGTTAATATTTATTGCTAGTTTCATACTGTATTCCCCACATAGCAAGGTAAGCAGAAGGAACCTGAAAACTTAATATTAAGATTCTCCATTAAAACACTCCGTTCCTCACTTTCCGCCGAATTTCAGAGGCATTGTATGTTCAGTAGCGGAAGTCAACGCCGCGCTTTACCAGAACGTAGAGATAAAAATATGAAATATTTCCGTCGCGTTTACAGTCACACCCGTGTGCCAAAGGCCACTATGTGTCTAAATCTCGACTTTACTCTTCATTAAACAACATTCGAGGCTTTTTGTTTAATATCTTCCCTAAGGATGATATTTGAGAATTTTCAACGCAAAAGCTACAATGCGAGTGTTAAATAATCACAGATCAAGGTATTTTGTAAAACAATACTAACTTTTTTCAATAAAGAAAATATAATCTATACGGATATTCTCTGTAGTAGAGTCCAGTCGTGGCGCAGTGGCACAAAGTGTGACGACTGTAAAACCGACTGGTTATGGGTTCGATCCCCACTCGAGGAGATGAAATATTTACTTAAATTTATATTTCCATTTCTACGCTCTGGTGTCGAGGCAAAGCGCGGCGTTGAGTTCTGCCACTCAACACGCAATGCCTACGAAATTCGGTAGAAAGTGGGGAACGGAGTGTCTTAACACTAGGTTCCCTCTGCCTACCCTGCTGTGTGCGGGATATAGCATGAAGCTAATTTAATTTAATTTAAATTAATATTTACGTAACTTACTTATGGTTCCGAGTCTGGAGGTGAGGTCGCCCACGTCGCACCGCAACGGGTTGTCCGCGCCGCACTCTTGACTGTATAAGTCATGCTGAAAATTGAAAACGAAAATACAAAATATTACAAGAAAAAACAATTAAATCGTAAATAATCATAAATGCGTGTTAAGTGGTCAAATTTAACACAATATCGCAACCGAACGGAATATTTTAACACCCAATTTACCTCCGCCTACCCTGCAATGTGCGGTGAAGCTAGTAAACAAATATTATATTCTAGGTTACCTCGATTTTTCTAGAACTATAATTAGTTCTCTTCCATAACGTAGTTTGAAGGCGACACTAGGAGAGTTTCCATTCAATTCATTTAGTATTTTTTGTATTTTACCACATCCTTCAAAATAACTTAGTAATTAGTAGTAGAGGCGTGTGCGTACGTTGAGCGGGTCCGCGAGCTGCGTGAAGTGCGGGTTCCAGCGGTAGCCGGCCGCCACGCAGCGCACGCCGGCCGCGCGCACCGCCGCGTCCACCCCCACCGGGTTCACGAACACCTCCCAGCGGTGCGAGCGCGTCTGCGGGAGGGCAACTTGCATTTATAATTATTGTACTCATAAAAAATAACAGTTCGCTAGAATGATGCAAGTCACAACAATGGCGGTGTCGCTTTAACTCCCATCGTAATTTGCGAGTCCCACAGGATGATGTGTCGATCAACAACAAAATTATATCATAGATATTTGTAGTAGAATGTGTTTACACTAAATACAGGTATGGAGAAACATCGTGAAATGAAAAAATATCCTACGTCTAGACTGTTGAGGTATCCTTATTATTTTTTTAAGTATGGATTTAAAACATTTCCACCCTGTATAAATATACGTGTGTGCATATATGTGTGTATAATATCTCACCAAATTTCGGTCTCTTTCACCAGGATGTCGCAAATTAACTTCAATGATGGTGTCACTGTAACTACCATCGTTGTGTATGAGCTGCGTCATCCTGACGTATCCGTGAGCGAACCCGCCGGGATGGTGGAAGGAGGCGATGGCGCGGAGCTCTCGCGCTTCTGAGGGACTGTAACCTCGTTGTATGGTGGAGCACGCCCAGCGGCGGTCGCGGGCCTTGAAGAAATTTAATTAGTGTGACAATACAGATACACTAATACACTATACTAGTATTTGAGATGATTTGTCAGAAATGTTCGTTTTCATGGATGAAATGAAAAGTACAATATATTTTAAGTAGAATTACTTCTAAATATATAGTATATTTACGGGGCGCATTAGGAACAGAAAATGGAGTATAATTAGTGAATCTAGAGTAATGATACTTTGATCTTCATATACGTTCCCTGCTCAGTGACTACAAGAATCGCCACGCTTTGTCTTATTGAAGTAAAGAAATGGAAATGATTTACATAAAAATAAATTTTCAATAAAAAAAATACTCAATTACCTTCCTATGTATGGCGACGGACCTTCCCAAAATACTGTATGGTCCAAACAAAGACAGTTGCGTCTCATTAAAGTGGGTCTTGAGGCTCTTCTTGTCGTCCAGGAAGCCGTACTTGTCTCCTAAATCACCTAATTCGTATTGATCTGCTGTTCCTGAAAGTTCGTAAATAATTGTGTAACGCAGTTTAGTTATGGAAAACCCAAGATTAAGTTTTTTTATTTATTTATTCTGCTACAATTTTAGAAAATGTGTACGTTTTTTCTTCTGTACGCTTACAGAGACCGGCTTTAGGTTGCGCCATACAAAATCTTAGTTAAACAAGGCTAAAATATTTAACATTTTATTTAGCTATTTATTATATCCCTCATACATATAGCAGTGGACGCAGACCAATGACAAGAAAAAATGAAATAAAACTTTGGGTGTTGTAAAGATTTTTTTTAAATTCATTAATAAAGAGCCATACATACCAGTAGCTGTCGGTGGACTAAGAGACTTATCAACTTGGAACGGATTGTAGGTGTCGTATATGGTGGTCTTCTCGCAGGGAAACTCCAGCTCTTTTTCTATTGGAGTCTGTGAATTACAAATATGTTTTTTATTTATTACAAAACTCGTGTATGTGATAAATTGAGTCATCGTGGCGCAAGCGACAAGCGTGCGTGCGGCTGTAAACGCGACGATTGTCGGTTGTATAATATGAATATATATGTATATATGAAATATTTAATATTTTCGTTTCATTCCTCTGAAAAGCAGAAAAGAATTTAATAATGGATAAGAAATCAAAAAATGGATAAGGGCAGTGTATTAACACTAGATTCTTAGAATCCGTCCGTTTATCCTGCTATGCGGGATACTGCGTGAAGATTTATGGAATAGTATAATGCATAAAGACATGTATAACTGTAAACACGAATGTTGTGGGTTCTATATCTACTCAGAAGAATGATTATTTCAACAAATAATTCCATTTCTCCGCTCCGAATTAGAAAGTACGTTGGTTATTTCAAAAATACCTATAGAAATTAGTATCTTAACACTGTGTTTCCGGCCTACACTGCTACAAAGAGCTAAAAAGCATAAAATAGCAACAACCTACCATATGAACTTTATAATTGTGTATGTCACTGTCGAATCCTTCCAACATAACTTGAACATTGGTTATATCGTATTCAGATTGCTGAGTTAGTTCCAATTTGCCTTTTAGCTCTACAGTGTGTCCGTTACCGAACCAGTCTTGTATTACCGCCTTGCGACGGTGCAGCCCGTTTACGCTGGAAATATCAAAATATAAAATAATCAAATATGTGTTTTGGCTTCACGCTGTATCCCACACATAGCAGAGTGGAGAGTGACCTCGTCATCAGAATGAAGAAATTGAAATATCAAATATTTTATCTCTTTGAGAGAAAATCAAACTTACAACCTGTCGTGCTTGTAGTCGCACATTTGTGACTTTCTCTGCGTTGGTGATCTTTTCAGGATATTAAAGATTATTAACCCTCTCCATAAGTCATTCTGTGAAGTTGAGATATTATCATAATACTGCTCAAATAAAGCTCATTTGAATTGTTGTAAGTAAAACATCAAAAACAAATGGAAGGCCATATCTCCTTCCCAAGCAGGGAATGAACACAGATTCTATGGTCTTCTATGGCAGCGAACATAAAAAATTATGTTTTGTGAATTACATGGAGCAAGCCATTCTCTCCCCCCTCGCCACCGGTCCGTGGTCGTCGTACACCACCAACGACCTCCGCAGTATGGACCGGCCGCCGCTCAGCGCCACCCACGAGTCCGTGAACAGGCGCCGCGTGAGGCGCGCGCTGTCCGTCTTGCGACCCGCCACCGCCAGCGTGCCGTGTCTGTGGAGGTATTGGCTATTAAGAAATAGACTACGTCATAAACATATTATTATAATTGTAGCATTTGAATGATTAGATGGCGAACTTAATAATGCTCCACACATTGACACAAATCGAACTTCAGAGACATTGTGAGTGTCGAGTGGTGGAGGACAACATCATTCCCCGAGTGGGACTCCGGCACAATTATCGCATTTATAGTTTTAAATCTGATATTTTCCAACACACTCAGCCTATACCTGGCAGTGAGATCCCCCAGCACGCACAGGCCCTCCAGACCGGGCTGGCAGTAGTCGCCAGGAGTCAGCACGGCGTCGGGGCGCTGCGCCAGCACGGCACCGGCGCTGAGGCAGCGCGCCGTCCAGTTGTAGTAGTCGGCGCCGGGCGCGTGCGCGTGCAGCGCCCAGCGGTGTGCGCGCGTGTTGTTAATGCTGGCACCGTCCGCGTGCACCTGAACATACAATATAAATGTACTAGATTTTTTTTCCCATAGCTCTCATTTTTCTAGCTTATTAATATTTCTGCAAAAATAAAATGATTCACCAACCATACTCTCAATTATAATAGTAGTATCTTCCCAAGGTCTCTCCTGCGGCTGCCTGAACACCACCCTGCCCACCAAGGGGTACCGGAATACCACCTCCGCTGAACTCATCTGGGTTTGATATTCAGTACCAAACTCATACTGCAAGATGGTGGCACATAGCTCGTGTTTTGGTTCTCTTCTATAGAATGTAGGGAAATGTTTTGTTAAACTTAAAGTAAAACAATAACTCATTAAGAATTCTGGAAGCATTGCGTGTTGAGTGGCGAAATTCAACGCCACGCTTTGCTGCGTTACCAGAGCGATAAAGTGGGAAAATTTAAACATTTTGCACATCGTGAATAATAAAAATCATATTTTAACAAAAATTAAATTAAAAAAAATTGAAATGCCTGATAGAAAAACATAGCAAAATATTAGTGCTGCAAAAAACGGGTAAAATTATATATAACTAGCGACCCGCTCGCGGCTTCGCACGCTTTAACCACAGAATGATTTACTTAATACACTAAAATTATATTTATGTTTCAATATACCTATAATGTATGCTTGCAATGAACTTGAGATTTCTAATGTGAAAATTATTAAAACCTTAGGTGGCATTTTCGTACCTCCCATAAGAGAGATGCAACTGTCAATATATTAATATCTTTAAACTTTTGCCTTATGGAGTCTTTAGGATAAATTGTAGTTATAACTATATAGTTATAGTTATATCGATACTTACAATAAAATCCTAACTCATCGGTGTCTGTACGTGGAAGATATATTAGAAAAAATATTATTATGGACATTTAAATATTTAATAGAACTTGATCAGTTTGTTTGTTTATCTCTGCGTTCACGATAATCGATGCGATGCTTAACCGATTTAAGTGCAGTTTTGTAATTTGGCTAACTTCCTTTAAATATTTAGTATTAGTTTTATTTTAATCGGTTCACACAAAATTAAAACCAGATTCACGCTGTATCCAGCCTATAGCAGGGAAGATAGAGGGAACTTAAGTGTTAAGATACTGCGTATGATATATGACTGACGTGAAATGAATATATGATTAAATTTCAATTCAATCCTCCAAGTGGGAATCGAACCCATAACGTCACGTCACTGGCACAATTTTGTGCCCCTACGCCGCGACGGTCTTTAATATTCATACAGAATGGAAGCTTCAGCGCACCCTTTACGGGGAGTATATAGGATAAACTATTATTATATAAAATAATTAAAAATATAATAGTTTATTAAACCCATACCTAAAGAAATTAATCAAGATACCTCAGCAGTTTACACGTAGGATCTAAACCTGTATTTCCTGTGACGCAGTTACGCATCTATGCAGATACCAATAACGCAATCACATACTACTACAAAATATTACTAAAAGTTAAGCAACTTTGAACTTTGCCGCCAATACCTACGACTCGTATGTTTGCGTCTTTAATGACAAATAGCGTTTTATTTTAATATCAACGATAATACCTAAAATTTACTTTGTATGAAAAAATAACTTTTTCCTTCCATTTTTTTAATTGTATTAGGCTTTTATAGTACTTTTTAATTGTATTAGGCTTTTATAGTTAAAACTATGGTTTCATTTAAAGTGGTACTGATAAAAACATTATATAATTGACTATATAATATCTATAGTGATTTTTTAGTGAATAGAATTATTATTATTATTACAACACTTGCGAAGAGAGCATATTTCGGGCATTTTTTAAATTCTTATACCTTTTGAGAAACTACCAACATTCTTATCGTTAATAATTTTTTTTTTAAATAAAAAAAACATTTGAATATTTTGTCTAAATTTTTCGTCATAATGACGCGAAAATATTCAAAATGTTCAAAATTAAAAGTTTAAAAATGATGGTTGAAAATAATTATACTGTAGGAGGATACCTTTATATGTACTGTTTAAATCTGTTGTTTTATGATATTATGTAGAATAATATAGTCTATAGATAATCACACATTCCTCTTCACACTTTTTATTCTTTAACTATAATAAGTAAATATATTTAACGTTATAACGTTATATTAAACGTATTAATAAAATTAATTAAATTTATTAATACGTTTCAAGTATTCATTTGTTTTGAATATAACATTAAGATTGATTCATAAAACATATTTGGCACTTCCTTAACTTGATTATTTCATCTATTTTTTTATATACAAAGTTTTGATTAAGTTCTCTTGAGAAATATATATTGAGAAATATATGTACTGTAAATGAATGTAACGTACCTACGTGCCAATGATTAAAATGTATTGATATCCCCACGTGATCCATCTAAACCCAATATAAACTTTTATAAACTATAGCAACCAACTCGCGGCTTCACCACATTTGTGAATTATTTGTTTGTTTCGATACAGGGAATTACTTGAAAGTTTGTATTAATTTTTTTTAAAACAGCACCGATTTTTATAAAATTTGAAAGTCAGACTCTTTAAAATATTTCATTGAACGCGTGTTTCATGGTTTTTAGAATTCATCCCGTAAGAGTTCAAATACTGGGTTGAAAGTTTATATGGAAAAATCTTTAAATCGCCACCGATTTTTATAAAAACTTAAATTCAGACTGTTAAAAATATTGTAATGAACACGTTTCGTACAGAGTAACAGAGGCCGGTCGTGGCGCAGCGGCACAAAGTGTGACTGTAAACCGACTGGTTGTGGGTTCGATCCCCACTCGAGGAGATGAAATATTTACTTAAATTTATATTTCCATTTCTTCGCTCTGGTGTCGAGGCAAAGTGCGGCGTTGAGTTCTGCCACTTAACACGCAATGCCTCCGGAATTCGGCAGAAAGTGGGGAACGGATTGTCTTTCACTACGTTCCCTCTGCCTACCCTGCAGTGTGCGGGATACAGCGTGAAGCTGATTTATTTTTATTAACACGTTTCGTGGTTTTTTTTAAAATTCACCCCTAAGGGTGCTAATAAGCAGGCGAAGTTGCTCCGCGACCGCTAGTTTTAATGTAATAACATACAATATATTTATAAAAATGAGAATGTATTGTTTTGTTTAATAGCTCCTCATAGTTATTACAACACATGCAAGGAAAGATCATTTTAGAAAGTTGTTTAATTATATTAGAATTATAAAAACTACCAACATTTTTATGGTGAATAAAATATTTTATCAAATAAAAAAAAGTGTCTATGTTTTCCACCTGAAAAACACTAAGGGTAGAAAAAATATAAATATATATATATAAAAATATAGATACCACATTAGTATCAATACACTATGCTGGTAACAATAATTGAAAAAAATTATATACTACTTACGGGATAACTTTGTATGCAAAGTTTAAAACTATTAATTATATACATACATATACATATCTAAAGTATATATATATATATATATATATAGGCATCTAAAATATAAATATATATATTAGATATTGATGTCTTCTATAAAATTGCAGTACATCACTTTGCGCTATTGTCAATAATTTCCACAACGTAGGCGATATAAGGTTTTTTTGGTACTTTTTTACACGTTAATCGTGTAATTGTAAAAGAATTTTCCTTATCGGGTCTATTTAATCCTAGTGCTGGTGGTGTCGTAAGAGGCGACTGGGCAGATTCCACTGGATCATTACCACCCCCAGCATTAAAAACCGGCGTGAAGTAGTGGCTTTATGCCACTGCGTTTCGCATCAGGTAATGCCGGGCTCCGGAGCCCAACCCACCTTAAAGGCGGGCAACGAACCTGTAACTCCTCTGGTGTTGCACGGGGCCGCGGGCGGCGGTAGTCATTTACCATCAGGTGATCCAAACGCTCGTTTGCCTTGTCCTTTCCATAAAAAAAAAACAAAAAATCTAATGGACTGTCTTAATAATTTAAGTGGTATCGATACAAATCCCCCCCACACCCGCAGAGGTACTCGCCACGGTGCGCGAGGCCACACGGCACACACTACGCATTTTTTATTATTACATAATTTTCTTTAGATTTATATTTTTAAATTCGTTATATCTTTTGAATGGGATGTCCGATCTTATTAATTCAAAAAGTATTTTACAGGTATTGAAATTATTTTTCATAAAATATCATTTCATGGGATAAGGATTGATGCAGAGGTATGAACAATATGGTTTGATTATTGTCGGCACTTTTGTTAACGTATAAAATATAAAAAAATGATTATATTGTCATAACTACAGTAGTTAGACATATGCTATCGCGGACTTTTTTATAGATATTGATGTGCTCTATAATACTGTAGAACATTGTTTTGTTATATCATCAATAGTTTTCGCAGCGCACGCGATGATAGAATTATTAAGATCAATTTTTTCACACCTTGGTTTACATTATTGCATTTCTATTAGAGATCTCTATTTTTTTGGAAATGTAATATAGCCTATGCTGGTCAGTAAAGATGCAGCTTTCCAATAGTGAAAAAATTATTTAAATCGGCCCGGTAGTTTTTGTGTGAAAACTCTACAAACATACACACATACATACATACATACATACAAACATACAAAAATACAAATCTTACCTCTTAATAATATTAGTATAGATTATAAATAATTATTAGTGATATTATAATATAATTTAGAATTTAATAAACATCATGCATATAATCATTTAATTCTAATGATATTATAAACGCTTATACATAAACACATGTAGTTGCACCATTATATACTAAAATTCTATAAAAAAGATCACATAGATAAAATTGTATACAAAATCCTCGACTTCCTGAACTTCTTATTAATAATTAAAAAGACGTTCTCAAGATCGTTGAGGCACAGCGTCTGATTATAAGCCTGACGGTTATGCAAAAATATTTTTTTCATATTATCGCTCTGGTAGCAAACAAAGCAGAGCGTTGATTTCAATCACGCAACACGTAATGTATAGAAAATTAGGCGACTCTAGGTTCCTCCTGCCAATATATTCATAATACAGCATGAAACTGATGTGAAAAAGTATGTTAACAACTTGTACTTCACACTGACCTGGTCAACACAATACTTCTATGCACCACACTCTGCTTACCACCCAACGGCAGGAACACATCCCAGTATGCTCCATTTAGTTCGTTAGCAAGTCCTGGTAGTAAATACTTGTGGTTTAGGTACTCGGTGCGTCCCTTGTACTTCCCGAAAAGGTCTCCCACTGGATACTGGTCTTGAGTTCCCATACCTGAATTGAAATATAAAACATATTGAAATATTTATTTGAATTGTGTTTATCTACTATTTTATTTATTTTGCAATGGAATGGACAGTCATTTAATTACTTCTTTATTTTATTTGTTCAGATTTTCTTTATATATTTTAGCAGTTAACCTATTCTTAATCTATATCTTTTAATTCTGTGCGTTACTTGACTTGTAATTGTTATTACCAACAAATTATGATCATGATTATTATTAATTTTGGTTATTTAATATAGACAACGCATAATACATGTTAATTCAATTATTAAATTGGTTTTTTTTTTTTTATGGAAGAGACACGGCAAACGAGCGTGCGGGTCACCTGATGGTAAGTGATTACCGCCGCCCACGACCCCATGCAACCCCAGAGGAGCTACAGGTGCGTTGCCGGCCTTTAAGATGGGTTGGGCGCCGGGGCCCGGCATTACCTGATGCGAAACGCAGTGGCATAAAGCCACTACTTCACGCCGGTTTTAAATGCCGGGGGTGGTAATGATCCGGTTGAGTCTGCCCATGCGTGTTGCCATTGCTGGCGACGTGACTCTACCACACGTACTTTAGTCGCCTCTTACGACACCACCAGTACCAGGATGATCCTATTCTAGGCCGGGATCACACGGCAAAAAATAAACAATGGTTTTTTAAGCTACTTAACAGGTTTGGCAGAGGAAACGTGCCTACCTGAACCTAGTGTTAAAACTCTCCATTCCCATTAAGACACTTTCGATTCTCACTGTCCGCTGAACGATCGAGGGATTGCATGTTGAGTGGCGGAGCTCAATGCCGCACTTTGCCTCGTTATCAGATCGGAATAAAAATTAAATATTTAATTTCACCTAGTGCGAAACGAACTAACAATCGTCGCGTTTACAGTCGTGCGCGTGTGCCCTTGCGCCACAACGGCTTTTGTAAAATTAGGTTATTTTCATTATAATTCTATTAGTACTTTATAAGATAGTGATTATTTAATTACTAAAAATTTCCTAAATCACAATAATGCCAGTTTTTAATAATAATGAAGCAATTGGAAATATTTAATGATTGTCTTAACAATGTCATTATATAGCATGTACTCGTATCTCAGTTAACTAACATCCGAATTCCAACGCGCGTACTGTACAAGCGCGTGCGCAGCTACAAACAATGCGTCTTGGATGTGTTCCAACGTCGAGAAAATTTAGATTCAGATAGATTATTTAATGACTCAAATTACAAGCATAAAATTAATATGACATGATGAGGCCAGTCGTGGCACAGGAGCGACCGGTTGTCGGTTCGATCCCCATTCGAGGAAGTGAAATATTTATTTACATCTATATTTATATTTCTTGTCTTCTTTCTCTAGTGTCGAGAGTGCAAAGAGCGACGTTAAGTTCCGCCACGCCACTCAACACGCAATGCTTCCGAAACTTAGCGAAAAGTATGGAGCGGAGTGTCTTAACACTAATTTCCCTCTGTTTACCCTGCTCTGGATACATATAAATAAACCGAAAAAAATACGCTTGGCATGTCATCTAGTAATAGCTTGAAAAAGATACTGTTTATTTTTTTTAAGTACCTGCTGGCGGTAAATTCTTCAAATCCACTTCCGTAGGGTTATAAAGATTGCCTGTCGTGTTACATATGCTCTTATACATGCTCGCATCTAATAACTTCGGAGGCAGTTCCTTGATGCTGTACTGGAGCATGGAGCCCACAAAACGGAGGTTAGACTCGTAATCATGGTTAGATGCACTAAGTGTGAAGTTAGCCCAAGTTGGGTCATAAGGGGTCTTCTGAGTAAACTCCACTAATCCTCTGATGCCATCCATGTTTATAATTGCCCTAGATATTTTAATATTTGTAATATTATTAGAGCGCAATATAATCAATAGATTTAGTAAAAATATATATATATATCTTAGAATCTACCCAGGAAATATGCATTGCATGAGCGCCCAATAGGTCTACAAAGAGGTAAGTATATATCAAGATTACCCATTTATTACGGAACATCTTAAATATAGTATATTATAATACAAAAGATACTTACTTAGTACTTTTCGTCGGTATGGGTCTCAATTTGGCACACGCCAAGAAGGTGTCAGGTTGTCTTGCGTCAAATATTACCACGTAAAGATTACGCTTCGTTGTTTCCATGTCACTTCTAAGAATATTGACCACTTCGTCCTTGTATAATCGTCTTGTCTTCATTTGATTTGCGTCGGTTGCAACTTTTAATAATCCAAATTTACTGTCCAAATCTCCCACACTCATACCATCTCCACTGTTGTCAGGGTCGAATACAAGCTGAAGTACATTGCAGTTATCTTCATGACTTGCCTTGTCTGAATCAAATATGTCTGTCACGAACAATTTCCACTTGTGTTCTGTGTAACCGATGTGGTTTTTAAATACCTTTGCATGATAAAGGTCAGCTTCAATAAAAGAGTCTTCAATATCACCGTTGTACAGCCATCTGAAGTTCAAAGAGCCCGCGACAGGTGCTGTAAATCTGGCCATGGCGAAATTTTCATGGGATTTGTCAATAGTAAAAATCGAGGCACAAATGACTCTGTCACGTTCAGCTGTCTCCAGGACTATACTCTTACCCCATAATCCCATAGGGCCAGTTAGACTGTTTATGCTCTCAAATTCAGCATGATCCTTACCAGGTACTATTAAATAGCCTAATTCTTCTGTAAGATCGATAATCTCCTTCCCAAGACTTCTTTCAGAGCATCGTTCGTTAGACAAATCTCTATAGTCCACTGCGTACTCGTGTATAGTCCATCGCCATACTCCATCTGGATACTGTAGCGTTGGCTTCAAGTTGGTCCGTATACTAATGAGTGATTCATTTTTTTGTGAGAATTCAATTTCTCCATGTAGCCCATGTTGAGATATGTACGCTCGGAGCACAAGAGTATTTACATCTTAAATAAAAATAAAAAATGATATGTTAAATAAATAATCTAAATATTTATAAAACTAACAAGGACAATAAGCGGGGGAGTTGAGAGGTCCCTGAATTAATAGCGGATCGCTCGAAATTCTTACGGGAACGAAAAGAACTACATTTGAAGTCCAAACGGGCGGATTACGGATAATTTAGTATAAATAAATTATTAAGTTAATTAGCTGCTGGTCATTTATATAAGGTAACTTAAAAAGTGTAATTAAAGTAAATTATACTTATGACTAAATATTTGTTGGGAGTCACAGTAAGCGAATTTCTGTCTTGTTTTGTAACTTTTACTTTCAATACTATACCTAATATAAATGTGTACAAATTAACGAAATATTAAAATAAAAATATTAACTTTGATTTCTTTTATTTATTTATACTGTTATATTATAGTTTAAGGTCGTTATTAGAAACTAATTACAAATCATTGCACAAATAAGTGTCAATATAAGAAGGAGAAATCTCTTGTAATTGAAATTATTCTTGCAATCATTGCAAAAGTATCATAATAAACGACTAACTTTGTGTATTATGTATTAAGTAGAATTTAAAAGACCTATTTATAATACTTAATACAAGTACATACCTACTTCGTGTATAAAATAAAATAAAACGACACACGGAACCTAAAACTCAAAAATATCTAAAATCATGGTCAAAATTCTAAATGTATTCAATAACTAAGTTAAACAATATAATAAATACAATGTCCCAACAAACCTGTTATTAATGACACTAAAACAACTAGACAAAATAACTTTGGTATACGATAAATTATACACATTGTTAATAATTTCACATTTTTGTTAAGATTATAGTGTATACGTCTACTTTTCGCGTTACGGCCGCAGCGTACTGGAACTGGAAGTGGAAGTGAAAGGCAAAGGCTATGAGTAACTTAAGTGAGACAGTGACGTGACTATAACCAGTCACACATGCAGCATGCTAAGCAGTAAGTATTTAAATGTTATGACAATAGCGGGAAATGTTGGATCTCTCGGACATCAATACTGAGTGACGTCTTCTGATCTATTGAGATGGTGTTTGGTAAATATTGTGTACTAGCGGGACCTGCGACTTCGCCCGCTCGGTCCACTGGGAATAAATAAGGTTCGTGGAATATACTCTCGGAAGCTCTTATATTTAAGTGACATTTTTAATATAAGTCCTACTTATATCCATAATGTAATAGACTGTGGTATTTCTCGGTACATAGACCGACTCTCTACCTAAAAAATCTTTAAGTTTTAAACAAATGTTTTTCAGTTCTGACCAGTACTTCCTGTAAGTAGCGCAAGTCAAGGTAATATTTTTTTGTTTTTTAATATGAAGTATATAGATGATGGTTGGTCCAGTTCCATAATGTTTATAGATCCAGGATTTACACAATTTATCTAAGAGAAATGGGGCTAAGCGTTTTGGATAATGTTGTTGAATAAAATAATGTTATAAGATTTTTTATTCGAGGTTGTGACAAAACATAACTAAGACAAGTGCTATTGAAAATTTAAAAAAATAATAATATTTCTAAACAAAGTGGAAGATGTATGAACATTATTAATTTCAACTAACATTAAAACATTTTTACTTCTTTTACAACGAACAGCTAATAGGAAAACCTTAATAGCGGCCGGGCTCCCCTCGTGTCCCCTCGTGGTCCCTCGTGTCCCCTCGTGGCGTAGTGGCACAGCATCTGGTAGTAAACAAAACTGTTGTCTTTCTTTTCCTTGCTCTTGTAAGAAGACAAAGCGTGGCATTGAGTTTTACAACTCTAACAATTTGATATAATATTAGAAAAGTAGAAAACATAGTGTCTTAACACTACTTTCCGAAACGTGAAACAAAAATCAATATACGTAGAGTATTTAAAAAAAACATAGAAAATGTCTCGAAATGGGGCGGAGTGCGGAGGACAATATTTTACAACTATGTCCCTCATCCTTGTCATATGCACGATATTTCTAAAGCAAAATATGAATTATAAATGACATTCGACTTGAAAAATGTTTTATTCTTAAAGTACAAAACCGAAGTACCGCTAAAGGTCAGGCATTCTAGTTATTTTTGATAGTAGCTATTATTAGCAATAAGCTGGTTAGAATGTGACACTACTGCGTGAGTAGTTAGGTTTCTTCTGTTCCTGTATAACTGTGTGCCGCAGACAGTGCGGTGTTGGAAGTGTTCGAGGCAGAACGCTGAAACTTGTAATGTAGTGTCTTCCTTAGTTCCTTAATTTCGTATGAATGTTAATTATAATTGCAACGTGGAGTAAACTAATTAAAAGCTTTAATAAACTACTTTACATACTACTTTACAAGATCTTATTCAATTCTATACCAGGTCCTAAGCACTGGCTTTACTTTTTAGACTAAGCGTTGATTTTTAAAAAATATTAGCATTTAAAACGCTTCAGTTACTGACTGACTAACTGACTGACAGGCAATGGACAGCCGAATATACTAGACTCGGATAATTGAAATTTGGCATGTGTACCAGGTTGGAGAGCTTAGGAGCACTAAGGGAGGACGTCTCAAAATGAAAACGATTTCCCGTTATATTTTACTTTTTTTCGCTTATTAAGGGAACACAGTTAAGGGGAAAGATAAGTAAAATAATAAAAATGTGGCCAGTATGGCGCGAAATGTGACTGTATAACCGACTGGTTGTGGGTTCGATCCCCACTTGAAGAGATGAAATATTTACTTAAAATGATATTTCCATTTTTTCGCTCTGGTGTCAAGGCTAAGCGCGGCGTTGAGTTCTGCCACTCAACACACAATGCCTCCAGAATTCGGCAGAAAGTGGGGAACAGAGTGTCTTAACACTAGATTCCCTCTGCCCATCATGCTATTTTTTTTTTTTTTTTTAAGGAAAAGACACGGCAAACGAGCGTGCGGGTCACCTGATGGTAAGTGACTACCGCCGCCCACGGCCCCGTGCAACCCCGGAGGAGCTACAGGTGCGTTGCCGGCCTTTAAGACGGGTTGGGCGCCGGCGCCCGGCATTACCTGATGCGAAACGCAGTGGCATAAAGCCACTACTTCACGCCGGTTTTAAATGCCGGGGGTGGTAATGATCCGGTCGAGTCTGCCCATGCGTGTTGCCATTGCTGGCGACGTGACTCTACCACACGTACTTTAGTCGCCTCTTACGACACCACCAGTACCAGTGATCCTATTCTAGGCCGGGATCACACGGCATCAACGGCTATGTGCGGGATACAGCGTGAAGCTGATTTGATTTGATTTTGATAAAAATGAACATGTTTCACTTGTGAAAGGGAGTCTCGAAATTGTCTACTAAGATGAGTGCAAGTGAGAAATAGTAAAATTAATACATGTGGCAACACGAACGGCTTATTCATGCGCGTATCTAGAAATTATTTTCAGAAAGAGTCAGAGAGGCTTGAACTTTGAAATTTCTCTTTGATCTATTTGTATATATTTTTTATTTTTCAGGCTTAATAAAAAAATATTTATTTATTTATAAATATCTGGAATGGACACGATCGACCTGGCCACTCCCTATTTCTATTGAAAATTATGTAAATCTTTAACAAATAATGCGATAGCTAAATTCTAGTTATTTTCCATTGAACTATTGCATTAAGAATAAATTTTGATAAATTGCCAACGAGCGAAATAGGTCATGTGACAACCCCATTAGTGAAGATGAATATCCGCAAGTAGCAGTTGAACCGAATAGATGTGGAAGCATGAGTGAACATTTAACATAATGTACATATTCTCTTGGGCCTAGAGCTAGAGCCTGGTGTTCAGTGGTCGCTTGTCTTGAATGGTATATCGTCCTATTGAAGTTCGGTTAGCGTTTACTGTACGAAATAAATATCTTTCATGAATTATTAAATGCGAAAATTTTGGAATGGACACCAGATTATTCTATATTAGTATGGTTTACTATTATTAATAGAATGTTTCATTCCTATCACAATATTATTTAAATATAATATTTTAACGCGCCCGTTCACTTGGTGTGGATTACAATAAGGTTATTTTTATATGGTGAGTGTTCGCGACGAGAATAGCCCCGCCCCGCTCGTCGTAGCGCCGCGTCGCGATTTTGACCAAAATTATACAACACCCAAGCGATTACTGCTAAATATCGCTACTACATACTGTACATAGTAAAGGTAGGCAAAGGGGCTGTGCTAAGACCAATGTTACAGCAATTCGACAACGACGACGTGGGCAATAGATAAAAACCAGAAATCGGTCCGACTCTCGGTGGCCGAGTCTAACTCGCACTTTAACGGATTTTTTCTTCCTCCGCACCATCTTTCGCCCATCTGACTCGAAAACGTGAAATTTACCCTTTTCGACAATGATTACATTATTCCACCATGTTTTTTCTCCTAAAATATATTACGGAAGTGATAGTGGATGGCTCTGCCTATCCTGTTATGTGCGGCGTACAGTGTGAAGCTGAAAAAACAGAAAAACGAGGAAAAAAAAGTGGAAATTGGAACGGAATTTTAGAAACGGATCAAATAGTAAAGCAAATATTTGCCTCTCTTTTTCCTAAGCTATATTATTTGAAAGCCGTTTTAAGTTAAATAACTAGCCTTATATTATATTCTCGACTCGATTACCTTTTTTATTAATTGTGTTATTTTGTTAGGGACGAAGTCGGGTACCTCAAAAGGTAAAAATGGAACCCTTATAGGATCACTTTGTCGTCTATTGAGACCATTTCCCTCGATATCACGTATCAAGGTGAAATGAATTTCAAATAGTCAGGTCTATGGTACATTAAAATATAGAAAAATATCAAACTTCTCAGTCATCGTCTTCCGATACGAGCATGTGTGCATCGATGTTACTGCCCTTTGTATGCAATTCGTTGCGTAATCAAAACTTATAGGGTACTTCCCGTACATTTATGAAATTTGGTAAAATAATTAAAAATATACATATATTTATAAACATTAAAGTAACCTTTTTTGTTTCCATTTTTATATTTCTATATTGACAGATAGTTTTATTTTCTTAAGGCGAATCATAGGATTGCTATATACAACAACAGTCAACAGGTACAGGTACAACGCCGGCTGCGTCTTGGATACAGAGTTATAAATAAAATAGTTGTTAGGAGGCTTGCGTACTGCGCTCGTGAACTTTGAATCTACACATTTCGGTATTTATGGTCGTACATTTGTTGAAGACACTTAAACAATTTACACATTTTCTTTTAGCTTCACTCTGTAACCCGCACATAGTGAGCTACCTTACTATGTACAGTGTGTGCGTAGAGGGAACTGGATGCGAGCACTTGGTTCCCCATTTCCGCCCAACTCAGAGCTGAGCCTTGTCTATGTTACCAAAGCCAGTAAATAAAAAAAAATGTTTTCAGAGTGGAATTTGAACCCACAATCGTCACGTTTACAGTGAGACACAGCGCCACTCCTCTAGAATTAAGTGTGTTTTTTTATATATCTTTTTACATATTTCTTATTGTCTGAACAATTATATTTCATATTTGTTCAGACAATAACTGAAAAAATGAGAATTCAATGTCACAGATACGGCCGATATGAATTGGTTTTCATCGAATTTAGTTTTAATTAATGTATTCTCATTTGTGCCCTTCTGTTTTAATGAATGATTGTAAAACAACATGCCATTTTGAATTACTTGCCAACAATAAACACAATAAATTATGATAAACATTTCAAAACTGACTTCTCAATGTAATTTAAATAATGTTTCAAATTAATTACTTTTTGAATGGCATTTAATAATCAGATATTTTAAGTAATTATAATTAATCCTCAATTATTTTAAATTTAATTAACTTAAAGAATGTTTCATCATCATTATTCTGTCACAATGTTTCTCTGCACTTTATCCGGAAAATAAATAACCGAATCTTCAAATTATAAAAGCACGTAGCTGATTTTATTTTTAAATGTCCGCCCGTGCCTGCGCGCTGCCGGCCGAACCTCGGAGCTGACCAAAGTGTTCTGATGCGATCACTGAGAATTGTGAGGCTAACTATATATGGGATCGAGCTGAAACTGTAGTAGCAGCGGGTAGAGGGGGGACAGTCTTGGAGTGTCGGCCTGGGACGATATCTCGGAGTCAGGGTGGGACTGCCGAGTGGTACAGTCTCTCTTCCGTCGAACCAACAAACTACACAAAATGGTAAGTCCAGTGGCTATAGTGGTTGTAGTGATGAAAGAATAAGTGAATAGTGGAAACAAGAGTGCCTGATAGGAAGTGGTTATAGAGGAACTTCGGGACTGTTTTTATCTGTTGTCTTATATATAATGTATGGTATTTGGCTAAATAGTAAGCTCTAGGACGTAAAGACCGCGCGTTTAGTTGTTAAATGAAAATCGTTCCAACTCCAATGCTACGGTGTGAGAAATATTTGCATATATTCTTATTTTGTTTATTTACATTTGTGCCTATTAAAAAAACATAATTGCGGATTCCAGCAATTGTTTGAAAACTTTATTAATTTACCAATAAGCCATATTACTATTCAAACGAACGTATTACCGATTTAATTGAAATATTATTAATAATAAATTACATATTTTTTTCACGGACATAAATACATGATTAATATTAATGAATTGTCTAATACATATACATAAATGACTTAAGCTCAATTAACAGAACAGAAGCGCAGCAAAACGAACAAGGACTACACTAATAAATAATTAACAATAAATATTTCTCATATTAAATATTAAGTATCAGTTAAAATAAATCAGTTCATCCAGAGATAGTTCATAAGAGATTACGAAACTAGATCTAGTGCTATTTCTAAATGTTTCACGCAACGGAATGTACGGCTGAAGACGAACGTCGATTGATCTAAATATACGCGCGCCTTCCGACGCCTAAACGGGCTGCTATAATCGTAACCCGATAGTGGCTCGGATTACGATTATAGCAGCATTGGAAAGGTATTTCATAATAAAACAAAAGGTTGATAAAGTTCCTAAGATAATTTCATAACCAAAATATTTCGAAACACAAATACAGTTTATAAGCCTCTTTCAGCCCTTAAGTAATACAAAAATGTCTGCACTAAAGAAAGAAACTGTTCTACCTACTTGTGCAATATTTCTTCAATGTTTTAAGTTCAGGTTCAGATCTCGTAAAGTTTGGTCGAAGAATCACTTGACTGGTATATTTTCAATTTAGTCATTTTAGCCAATTTATACTTAATGCCTAAATGAAACCAAATTAAATATTTATATATACTTTAGGCGGATAAGGAAAAGAAGATCAAGAAGAAGAAGGCGAAAGAAGACGCGCCCGCTGAGGAGGCCCCAGCAGCGCCCGCACCCGCTGCCGCCGCCGGTGGTGAACGTCAATCCTCCCGCGGCAGCCGCAAGGCTAAGCGCACTGGCTCCAATGTCTTCTCCATGTTCTCCCAGAAGCAGGTCGCCGAATTCAAGGAGGTCAGTATTAGAATCGCGTCATAGCAATTATTGGTTTCTTATGTACTTCACATATCTCAAACTTATGAATTACATTGTGTTGTAAGAAATCTATAAATAATATTCATTTCTCACTTACTTTTACCTTCTTATCCAAATAAACGACGACAAACGTGTGTATCATTAGGTACCTTTAACATATATAAGTTGCTTAACAATTATGATCGTTGTTTTAGGCCTTCCAGCTAATGGACCACGACAAGGACGGTATCATCGGCAAGAACGACCTTCGCGCCACCTTCGATTCTCTCGGCAGGCTTGCCTCCGAGAAAGAGCTCGACGAGATGGTCGGTGAGGCCTCCGGCCCCATCAACTTCACCCAGCTTCTCACCCTCTTCGCCAGCCGCATGTCCGGCGGCTCTGATGATGACGACGTCGTCATCAACGCCTTCAAGTCCTTCGACAACGAGGGCAAGATCGACTCCGAGAGGCTGAGGCACGCTCTCATGACCTGGGGCGACAAGTTCTCCGCAGACGAGGTCGACGAGGCATACGACCAGATGGATATCGACGAGAAGGGTTTCATTGATACCAACAAGCTCATCACCATGCTCACCGCCAGTGCCGAGGACGAGGAGGGTGGAGAGGCCGCGTAAATGCTCACTAATATCCAAGGAGTCGAATAGATGATGGCTACCACCTGGCCCACAAGGTTCACACATCGGATTAAACCTGATGCGAACCGAACAATTTTTTATTTAAATCTCTATGTAATTTATTGTTTCCATTTTATAATTTATAATGAAAATATAGTTTTACTATAACAATACCGTGTACAACTGTCCCTAGTTCGGGTGTTTGTTGATTCAAACGGCAAGAGTCGAGGGATATGTAAGGAATACTATGTATTCATATTTTCTGTTTTAATAAAGATTTAAATCAAGTCTGACTAAAATAAGGCCTAATGAGGTCACTTTAAGAAACCTGGACTTGTCATTACACACCATCACTAATGCTGACATTATATTACTACTGACTACCTATGATTTGATTGATGATGATTACACTCCGATATTTAAATAACAAATAAGGGAGTCAAGCAAATATTTCTACCAAAATACAAAGAATACTAAAAACTACATAAATACATTTTGATAATTTTATAAATAAATTTGTCTTTATTTTGTTTAATGAATAGTAAACGCAATATTTGACAAAATTTCAAAAAATATATATTACTTTTTACACTGTGAGGCGTCTGATTGTAACGTGATATTTGTGGGTCTGCTCCCCGCTCGGAAGAACACTAATATACCTATTTATTTTCATTTCCTCGCTGTGGCAGACCAATTCAACGTTGCGTTGAATTCCGCCACTCGACAAGATTAAAGTTCGTCGGAACACGGAGTGTCTTAACACTAGGCTTCCGTTGCTACACTATAAAACTGTAATGTTTTAGTTTTGTATCAAAGAGAGTATGACATTAGCGATTTACACCTCTGAGTTATGAAGGACGTAACACTGCACATAAACACAATTATACAGTAACCACTATACAGACCGCGAGTCGATGTCTACTTGATCCAGGCGTTCTTAGATTCGATCCGCGCGTGAGGCTGTGAACCAACGACATTTCAGTTTACATATCCCTGCAAGTCTTACAGTAAACAAGTAGACTAAATTTTAATCCGAGTCCAATATTTGGACTTTAAGCACTACACTTACTTTACTACTGTGGGACTATTATGGGTCCAATTCCCACTCGGAGAAAGAAATTATTATGTATTAATATTTTCATGACTTCTCTAGTTCCAAGGCAAAGCGCAGCGTTGAGTTCCTCAACTCAACATGCAGTTCTTAAAGACGAAAAATGACAGCGCGCAGCGTTGTTCTCAACGTTTCTCAACAAGCAATAAAAAAAGTTGCCGGAAAGTGGTGAACAAAAGTGAAACAGTAGGTTCAAAACTCTCTTTTGCCGGATACAGCATGAAGCTAAAAAAAAATCGGACTTGCCCATCTGCGGTTTCGTACTAATTTGATGATTTTGGGGTCAACGGGAACGTGAATTTTATAAAATTTTTATTTATTAACTTTTATAAAATTAACAAATTTAAATTTGCTGTATACAGATACTTTATTTTTTATGAAGTGAACTACGGATAAGGTACGAAACCATAAATATTTTTTTTATATTTCTTTACGTTTTAATTTCGTCGTCTTAAGAAGTTGTAGAACTAGACCACCAATGAGATATCTAAACAAAAAACTTTTAATTATATATCAAAGAGCATCAAAAACTAGCAACCTGCTGACACTTTCGCAGCACATGGAAGTTTCATAAAGATTAGAAACGTGAGAAGTGTCAGCCGATTGCTAGTTTTAGATGCAATAGATTTGATTCTCACTCGACAATTAATCAAATTAAAATAATGGTATTTTTAGAATACAACAAGTATCGAACACGTTCGATGGCCCTAAAATTGACAAAGTACGTAGAGACCGGATCCCATAGACGTAGCAATAGGGGTGGCCGAATGATCCGGATATTCCTGAAAAATATACATATTCAACATTTTTATATACATTCTAATGTGTAATTATGACGGCCTTTATTTGACGCCAGAGTAAGACAGGTTTCAAATTCCAATGGCTATAAATTAATATTTAAGAACTTTCGAACGTAATGTCAAATATTTATTTAATCTGTGTTCATCAATCAATTGTCAAATTATGACTGTAAGTGGGCAGTCGACTAATTGTTTTCATTTGCAAAATGAGTGCGGAAACAGACCAAAAAGTGACAAAACCCTTTAAATATTCCTTTCCAACATGCACCAACGAGGAATTATTTTTCAATCTAGAAGTTCCGGTGGAGATCCCCTACGGAGGGTCTACCCGCGAGCTTGTGCAACGAGTAATAAAAATGTTCCATATACCGGTGTACTTGGAAGATGGTATCTAAACTAATTAATTGCTATGGACACCATACTTCCTTTAATATTAAAATAAATATGTATCTTAACATTTTTTGTTCTAAATTGTAGAACTTAACGAGAAGCTAGCGTCTTTCGTATCAGAAGAAACAAAAAACTTTCATAATAAACGTGACGCTAAACTTATAGACCAATTGAAGAATAACGAATTAAATGTTGACGGTATAGTAAAAAATTGGGAGAAATTATTTAAAGATAATGTAGTAGACTTTGCTGAGCAAAAGGGGTCATCAGATGAGGAGGTGTTTGCGGCTGCATATCACAAGTTGGTCCATTCACCAGCTTTGGAGACAATAATGCAAGTGGAAAGTGCATATGCTAAAACAGTTATGACTATGTTAAAAAATAGAGATGAGGATATTCAAAAACTTACCAAGAGGTATTTAGTCTGCTTAATTCTTTTATGCAGTATTAACATTATTACCCTCTTAATGTTATTTCTCCCTCCCTGCAACTTTATACATGTTTTCATACATTTCTTAATACCTTATGTGATGACATCCCATTTAATACAAAAATTATCTTTAAAATTTTATATTTATAATGTATAAACATCTTTTTGCAAAATGAAAATAAATGATTACATTAAGTAATTTACAATACACTATAATACACCTGGCAGGTTGATAGTCCCACCAAAATGATCTGTCTTTTTGAGAATCATGTTTTTTTAGTTATCAATAACACCCTATTGAAATTTCAAGTATCCTTAAATATGTTTTTTATGTGTTTTCTTTTTAATATTTATGCACCTATACTAATAATCAAGCGTGTCAATTCTAAACCACTCTAATTGACTAAACCAGACCTTCTGAAATGATTTGAATGTCATTAAAAATATGTTGTCTTTAAGAAATAAACATAATATTAGTAAATAATATAACGTATTCATTTTAATTGAACAATAGATTTATTTGAAAATAGAGCTATCAACATGATTAAAGAATATTTTAAGTTTGTTTGTGACTGGTTTTTGTTTACTGATTGATAATAGAATAAGATCAACATAAACAAGTTAAGAATATTAGATTGTAGCTTCATATAGCCTTTAAAGTGCTTGTCTTTTATTGTTGTTTCCTGCCTTTTGTAACTCTTTCGTACATTGATATATGGGTGATGTCGCAAATTATACAGGCTCTTAAAATAAATATTAATGAAGTGACATGTTCTATAATGGTTATTAAGATATGTGCAGTGTTAACAAGATTTTTATTTTAGATAACATCTCTATAACCCTTTCTCTTATCACATTGTACACCATAAAAGAAAGGTTTGCTTCTATCACGTCACATGAAGCATCTCCAGCGACAGCATTACGGCCTGAAGAATTTCTGATAAGTTTTTTGATAAGCCTTGGCTTGTTTAAGATTATTATAAATATCCTTTACAGGTTTCACTTGATTTTTAGTTTTCAAACTCATACAAGTAGCGTATTAATACATTTTTTTTCTTTAATTCTTCATTTTGCCTATCACAATTTGTATTGAGATCTTGAAGCACTTAATTTCTCTTTTTTATATTTAGCGTCAGAATTAGAACGCATTTTCAGCTCGTTAATTTAATTAAATTATTTTAGCCCAAAATTATTCATCCCAGATTTTTCGTATTATACTTATAAGTTATGTTTTTGTAATAAATAATAATTTATTAAATTTTCCTTACAGAAAACAAATAGTTAAGTATAAGAAAAAAGTCAAATGTTTTAAAAGTAATTTCTGTCATAACAGTCTAAGAACCAGAGAACCAGTCCAAGTTCTAAAACTATTTCTAAAAGCCTATAAAGTAAAGAATATTCATTCATTATTTTTAGATAACAACTATGCCTTAATATTACTTTGAACATTAACATCAAATGTTTAGAAAAATTTCTATAATTTGGCTATAAAAGTTTATTTGTCTTATATGCTAGAAAATATTTTACGCATTGAAAAAGAAAAAACATTATAACAATGTACCTACCTGAGGATGAAGGTTCCATATCTTAATAATATACAAAATAGATCCGTTTATTAAGAAATAGTTCTTTGACTAAAGAACTCATCGACAATACATGAGTTTATTTTTATAGATTTTTGTAACAAACTGAATTTGTTAAAAGATTTTGATTACTGTCAAATGATAAACCTTAGTTAGTATTATTAATAAGAGGTTTAATGAGGATAACCTGAAATCACTTTCAATTTTTATTTTTCGGTACATTTTGGGAGTATCGGTCCCACTGTGCGACGCAAGATACTTTTATATAATAGAAAGATAAATAAATCATTATAATAATTAAATCTATCTTGATATTATCATCTCAGTATGCTTATTTTTGTTATATTTTTACCATTTTAGACAAACAGAAGAAATGGAAGAAAAGGTGAGACTTCTAAATATATCAACCACAGAGGAAGAAATCAATGCATTAGCCGCGCAGCATTTTGAACAGCAGAGTTTATCTACGGGCCGCTGGGAGTCACAGTTAGATGCGTTAAGACATACCCAGAGGGCATCTCACCGAGCCTGGCTTATGGCTGCCATGGATGAGTATCAAACCGATGAGAGGGTCACACCAAGGTTTGTTACCGAATATTCATAACAATTCTATATACTTGAACAAATATTTATTGAGTATCATATATAATATGTTACTTCCTTATATACTTTGCTAATGCGAGTAAGCAAAAATTCTGGTATTAGAAAAAACAAAGAAAGGACGGAATGTAAAATCAGTGGAAATAGTAAAATATTAGAACAGGTGAATGAAGTGGTATATTTGAGAAGTATGTTCAGTAGAGATGGAAAATGCGAGATGGATGCGGAAAGGCGTATTGCTGCCGGTAACGGGGTTACGGGTAACGGTACCATGGCTACATTGATGAGACGGCGAAACGTCAGCAGAGCTGCGCGTTTGGCCGTACACAATGTAGTGTTGATACCAACGCTGTTACACGGCAGCGAAACGTGGGTATTACAGAGGAAGAATGAAAGAAAGATGAATTCTGTGGATATGCGATCTCTTCGTAGGATATGCGGAGTCAGCTTAGCTGATCGAATCCGCAAAGAAGAGATACACACAATGGCTAGCGAGGATGTCACGGTCAGAATGAAGAAGAACTTGCTTAGCTGGTATAGGAACGTCGTCGAACGAATGGCGAAAAAGATTTATGACGGAAAAGTGAACGGTAAGAAAGGTAGGGGAGACCTCGGTTGACCTTCGGAAACATAGTATCGAAAAGACTGGAGAAAGTCACGTAAAAAGCATGAGGGCCCCCCAGAGAGCATGTATGAAAAGTGTGTGCAGAGACCGCAGGGTTAGGCGCCCCGTTCTCTCTGACTACCCTTAGCTAGGAATAATGTTATAATATAATTAATTATACACGGTTGCAAGACACAATGTCCTCTAATTTTTTATTAAATAAAAAAAGATATTTTCTTTTTTTATTACTGTCTGACTAATCCGGCATTGACTGATCAAAATATCTAATAGTACAGCTTATCATTCTGAAAGAACCATTTTGTCAGGTTCAACTTACTAAAATAAATTTTTTTAGTATTTAAAAATCCCCTATCAAAAAGTTCTAAAAAGTAACCAAACAACTAGACAAGAGTTGATAATAATCTTCTAATAGCTAAAAATATTTTCTTGAATCATGGATAAGAATACTCAATTAATTTAAACAAAAAAAAAACAATTGAAAATCAGCCCATTGGAATCTATGATACCACAAACAGACATGTCAATCTTATAACAGGCCTTTATTTTCGTCGAGAGTTAATAAGTGTCCTCCACTGCAATAGACGTACTTAACGAATCAATCAATAAACTCTTCCAGCAATTCCCCGTTATGTTCATTTCCAACGGAACAAGCGCCGTTAGCACCTCTGCTACCGCGGCTCGAGGAAAGCTTCACCATACATCTGGGATCTCAGTTGAAACAAACACACAATATAAGACTGGTCGCGGTCGACATGATGGACTTGTGCTCCAGCGACAGGACGGATGGGTATGGTTACTGGATTATTAATTAATTTTGTGACGCGACAGTTGCGAGTTCGTCCCTACTCCGGAATAATTATTTACTTTCAGTTATTTTTATCCTCGTTCTGATAGACGAAAGGCGGCGTTGAGTTTCGGCACTTAACAAGCTTTTTAGGGCAACCAAGCAAGGCAAAGGAAACCTGGGAACCTACAATTAAGACACTTCAGTTCTCCTTTTTTCCGCCAAAATTGGAAGTATTGGTTGTTGATTTTTTGGTGTTATTGATTGCGTACAACCTGTCACGTTCACACTCACTTGCTTATTGTGTTGAATTATTTACAACTAAAATATAATATAATAATATATTTAATGTCAGACTTGAATTTGTTTTGTGTTAAATTGGAGTTTTCAAATAAACTGACTATTTTATTTATGTTCATAATAAAAATACTATTTTTTTTATATCTTAATATAATTCGTATTAATTTAATTAAAATTTCATTAATTTGTTTAAAAAAATATGAAAAAGACATTGTGCCATTTATTTTCTTTATGACAGGTCAATTCTATAACTTCTATTTTAATACTTTTAATGTCCGATCCACACTCTTGCTTTATACAGTTTAAAAAAGTCATCATCGTCATCACTCTTGAGTTATTCAATAGAGCAAATGTATGAAATTTAAATTTGTCTCAAATATCAATTTTTAAGGTAATAGAAAACTTAATTTACTCAAAAAGAACAATGTTCACTTATATTGAACTTAAATACTAATATATAACTACTTAGTTATCTAAAATAGACAAATTTCCAGTGGTCGCCTGTAACAAGTTATTGGGTATTCATTTAATAAATGAGTAAATATTAATTAAGCAAGGTGTATCTCGTCTCGTAATTCTTTTACTGTGTTTATTTTTCGAACTTTAGTTAGTCTCTCATTACAATTAGACGATATTTTTTACTTATTTATTATTAAGACAGAGGAAATAACAACGTGCCAGAATCTCAGTTTATTTACGATTTGCGTTTTATATTTTGCACTTAGCTCCAGTAATAGGGCTATACTTGCAACAATAATTATTTGAATTATTCAAAAATATTTTTATAGCTTCATGCGCTCATTTTATTCTCTTTTAGCGGCACCTGGTCACGCGTAGGCCCCGCCCTAGCACTATACTCCCACGAGTTGAGTGGTGCAGTAGTATTATCGGATTCGAACCTGGACTCCCCTCACCACCACAATCACCACGCGTTACACAGAGTGCCCACAGATCACCACTTCCCGGATCTGGACGCTCAACTGAGACACGTGCTGCAGTCTGTCGAGGAGCCCGTATGTATGACTACAAATGCACATAGTACGTGTATAGTCCCCGCATGACGCTTGGCTCGCGGCGCAGGCGGCGCGGCGCAACGCGGCGCGCGGCGGGCGCGCGGCGCGGCGCGCGCTGCGGCCCGGCGACGTGTGCGTGACGCGCCACAGCAACCTGGCGGAGGCGCACGTGGTGTTCCACCTGCTGGTCGAGGACGAGTCGCTCAAGTCCGGTGAGCCTAACTAAACGTTTCGTTTTAGTGTTCTGTACCCCAAAAGGAAAAAACGTAATCCTTAAACAACCATTTTCTTGTCCGTCTGTCAAGATTATATTTGGAGCATAGATTAAGCTTCTAAGTCAACACAAGCGAAAAATGCGAGCATTTATACATCGTTTTCACTCCATTTTGGATATAATTCTCCGCACATTCAAAACATATAGAGTACATTTTTTGGATATACAGTTATGAAATTTGATGCAAAGTGAGATCTTAATATATAAATAACGAAAAAAATCAGAAATTAATATACCCAATCCTACAAGTGGAGATAACTATCGTTCATGGGAAGCCGATGCCCCGTTTCACATATTGAAAAAATAAATAAAATTACATACACATACTGTTTACCATTTCATTTCAGGAAACGCTATTTCAAATCAAACTTTCCCAACTCTTAAAACAAACTGTGTGCCCGCAGGCGACATGACGTCACGCCACCCCGCCATCTTGGGGCTGCGCAACATATTGAAGGCGGCGTGTTGCAACGACGTCACGTCCATCGCTATCCCACTCCTGCTAAGACATGAGATCACTGAGGTAGTATTTGTTCAGTCGTACACTGTGTGTGAGTGGACGGTAGAATGAGTCGTTGCACACTGCCCGCAGGAGATGACGGCGGCGTGGTGCCTGCGGCGCGCGGAGCTGGTGCTGAAGTGCGTGAAGGGCTTCGTGCTGGAGGCGGCGGGCGGCGGCGGCGCGGCGCTGCGCACGCTCACGGCCGCCGTGCCGGGCGCGCTGGCGCCCGAGCTGTTCCAGGCGCTCGCGCACCTGCTGCCCTGCATCTTCCGCGTGGCGGGCCCCGTGCGCGCGTAGATAAGAGGAAGGAAAAGAACAAAAATATATTGTACGAATATACTTTACCTTTATAATTAAAAAAAAAACAATACACAAAAATTTAAACACAATTTATTTCTAACATACTTATTCGTCCCTCACAATAAAAACTCAATGAAACAATTTGAAATTAACACAGATTTATAATAAGACAGTACACAAACGGTTTGTACTTTACATCATTATTTAAAATTACGTCATAAACGCTAATAACTATTACAATTAATTAAAATAGCATGTTTATAACGTATTCAGGGAACCTCGGCATAAAAGGTAAACAAACCAGAAAAAGGTTGCTTTGTAGGTCACGATTAACGGAGTAAATATATGTTAGAAACATAACTATGGAATTAATGTAAGCATTCTAGCATTATAAGTAATACTATATAAACAACCTTAAAGACAAGGTAATAAAAGTTTGAGGAACTTTATTTGCTTTGTTTACATTGTGCCCCGCGCCCAAAGTAATAGATTATAGTGAATGTGTTGTTTGATAAGTTAATGTTGTTCAGTTAATGTAATTCAGCTCTTACAAAATAATAAAAAAAAATGTTTTATAATTTTTATCTTTAAGAATTTTATTGTCATGCACATTATACATATATTGTTAAAAGTATTTAATAGAAGACATCTCAAAAGCATATAATTTTTATAGTGAAATTAAAGTAAAAAGAAATCTTCATAATATAGTTTATACCAGCTTAGAAAAACATCGATCGCCATTTTTTATTTAATTTCAAACATAACTTTTACTAAATCCACCTGCGTCGCGACTGACACGTGACTGACCGCCGGCGCAGTGGCTGACACCGAACCGATAGCCAAAATAGGTATATAGCCTATTTACATTCCACAAAACATTAAATAAACTAGTAGTTACTAATATCAACGTGTTCAGGCAAACAAACTTCAATTTTAGTATTGTACTGATTCTAATCATGAGAAAAAATCTGAATAAACATATTTCTGAAGATTTAGATAAAAAGAAGTTTTAAAGATTTTTAATAGAAGAAGATTTATTTTATAAATCAACTAAAAATATGTTAAATACTAAAGTATAAATCACTAAAGTGAACATAAAATCTAAGAAAACTGTTACAACTCAAATGACAAAAAAATAAAATAAAGAAAAACAAATGAGGATTGTATGATTTGCCCATTGACATAATTTTGTGGAATTTTTTTAATTAAAATATTTATTTTGAATCGAGAATTATACACAAAAATAAAACAAAAAATATATATAATATAAAAGTAAGCTAAGCTAAAATTATCACAAAATATGAATAAACTAACATTCTACTAAATAATGATTTAAAAAAAGTAAATCGAGCACTTAAAAAAACTAAACAATCGCACCAAAATACTAAAATGAATATTATAATTATTTGTAATTTGTACTGTTATACGTCCTATTATAATTAATTATTAGTAAAGTGAACAATCATGAAATTACATGGATTTGTCAGTCGGGATTATTTGTATTTAGATAAAAATGTCATTTAATGTCAGATGAAATACTGGGAAGTCGGAAACGGAAGTCTCGTAATGGGGAACGGATTGCCTTAACACTAGGTTCCCAGGTTCCCTCTGCTCAACCCGCCATTTACGGGATACAGCGTGAATATTACAGATATACTTCAAACTGAGCTTCACACTGTATCTCACACACGATGCACGTTGTATTATTATATTTCTATATCACATGTACGTTCTTGTAATTGATATATGGTTAGTTCTCAGTTCTCAACACTAGGTTACTATTGAGACACTCTGATCCCAACTTTCCGCTCATTTTAGTAGACACAACTTGTTTAACGGGACGCACGAACGCCGCGCATTGCCTACCAGAGCAACAAATGAAAATCATTTTAATATAAAAAATATGACGTCATTAATATTATAAGTAACATGTTTATTTATAAGTGTCTCGTTTATTTTTTTTAAATAAATTGTCATGTATAAATGGTTTACCTCGGCGCTGTCGCCATGCCCTTCGACGTGAGCAACACGTTCATTGCATATTTAACATAAACTTAATTCATAGTTTTTGTCTTTAATTAATAATATTTATAACATTTTTAGAAAATGCATAAAAAGCTAGTCCCGCTACGTTATGTTTTTATGAATTTCCTAAAAATATTTGCTACTGTTTGTTTTGAATTTTGTAATTCTCATTCTCAATGTATAATGTAATGTTGTTGTTATATAGACATTTAAAATGTTATTTTTAACTTCACTTTTTACTATTGTGCACAACGTATCCGATCGCTATCTGCGGCGGCTGCGGCTCGCGCTCCTTTGCGCGCCTGAAACATACAAATAGTTTATGTATATACTCATTTTGTTTACTTAACATTTACAATTTCTTTTAATTATTTATACTGAAATTGATAGTAATTCATTACAAAGTAAATTCGTTAACACCAAATAAATATTTTAAGCGTACTTTCTGTCCGTGTGACTGCGCGCGTCGCTCGTCGCTTCTTCTCTCCGACAGCTGCTGATGTAAAATAACAAGATACTATTGTTAATATTAAATAATCTACACTTATACTAAAACCGTAATAAATCGTTGTTTCTACATGAAAGATATAGAAGAAATAATGTTATTATAGCATTTAATAATATAATAGAACCAAAAAAAAATATTTTTATTAATTATTCTTTGTTTGACCGTTAGTTCGCGCTACGAGACAAAAAAAAAGATATTATACCAAAGGTTCCACTATTCACTCCAAGATTCAACTTTCAATTCAATATCAGTTAACTTCAAAATTCCCACTTATCATCAACTAAGAGGGCGAAGAAAAATTTAAAAAGATAGGCTAACAACATAAATAAGTTGTAACAAGCATATTAGAATTTCGACGTAGTCCGATAAAAACGTATGGCTTCGTTGGTCCAGAGCGCTTGGACAATTTCCAAGAGGCTCGGGTTCAAATCCCGCTACGTTAAAAAAATTTTCTTTTGAAAAATATACCATTTTTAAAAGGTTGTTAATACAAATAGAGTAACATAACATGTAAAGACCTGATTCCCTAAAATATCTACAAAATTTATAAAATACTCATTATAAATGCTGTTATTCCTTTTTTATTTCTTATTTCTTGGGGACACGAGAAGTTGAAGCATGCATCTTGGATTCAAGTTGCTGTGAAATATACCTTTTATATAAAGTCCATTAATATTTTTGAAATTTCTTTTGTTAATATTTATTACATATTCTTACATTGAATTCTACCTTCATTTAAATGATGAAATGGTCGTGTTCATAATCATAATTTATTGACAATATCGATTACAAGTCGTAGTACATAGAATATAACGAACGTATACAGATCGTATATCCATTATACAGTATAACATATATAACAATATTTAATATGGTCACTTCGAAAATTTTTGCTTATTTCATTGCAATTACATTTGCAAATTTGTCAGTTGCCAACGAATCATCTGGAGATGATTTTTGAACGAGGCCATTAACCATCTTAATGACCAATTGCTAATAAATTTAATTATAAACGTAATAGCAAATTTATTATTTATTTAATGCGTATATCAACTTTCTCTTCCCATGTCAAGCTAGTGAAATTTTAAGTTTGACTTTTGAAATAAATCGTTTCATATACCACTGATTGATTATATTTTCGTGTTCAAATTGATTATATCTCTATTTTATTTATTATTTTTATGTTTACTATATTTTATTTCTCATTATTTCTGGACTCTGATAATAATTCAACATTAAACATAATCCTATTTAGTTGTTCTTTTTTAATTTTATTTCATTACTTTACCTATGTTATTTAATTTTTTTGTTATTCACTGAATTTGCCTTTATTTTCTTATTAGTAGTAAAAATTGTGGTCTCATTTAAAGCAGTGATGACAAGACACTGTATTTTTTTTTTTATATAGAAGACACGGCAAACGAGCGTGCGGGTCACCTGATGGTAAGTGATTACCGCCGCCCACGGCCCCGTGCAACCCCAGAGGAGCTACAGGTGCGTTGCCGGCCTTTAAGACGGGTTGGGCGCCGGGGCCCGGCATTACCTGATGCGAAACGCAGTGGCATAAAGCCACTACTTCACGCCGGTTTTAAATGCCGGGGGTGGTAATGATCCGGTCGAGTCTGCCCATGCGTGTTGCCATTGCTGGCGACGTGACTCTACCACACGTAACTAAATTACGTATAAATTAGTTTATTAAAAAATAATAATCAAAGATCAAAGAATCCCTGTCCTGTTCCGCAACTCACTCGCGTGAGAGCAAATAAGCAAACAACAAGCTCGACTAACCTGCGGGCGGCTCTGCGGCCTCCGCTTTCCTCTTACGACCTCGTTTTAAATCGTTCGTTGCACCTTTTTGTTCTTCTACAATTGTTACCTGAACAAAGAATATGACAAAATATTATTAAAAACTTTTTTCATACATTTACCAAGTAATCGTTCTTTAGCTTCACGCTTTATCCCGCACACAGCGTGGCTGGCTAAATGTTTAATTGAATGGCAGCAAATAATAACTGACCTTCCGTCCTCTAGTTTGTTTAACTTCTACTTCCTTGACGGCGTTTCTTATTTTTCTGACTTCATTAGAATTGTTTCTTTGTTTCTTTTCTTTACCTTTCCCTTTAATTTGTTTATTTTCTTCAGTATCTGTTTTCACGCCTCGTCTGGTTTTCGGTGGCACTTTTTCAACACTTTTAATATCAATGGCCTCAGCTTTTTCTTTTAAACTAACTTTGTTCTCATAGCCCGTAGCTATAAAATTATTTTTAGCGCTGCTTCCTCTAGTTGCCTTCTTGGTAACAACGCTTTCTTCTACTTCTGTCTTCTGCCGAGTTCTTCTAGAACTTTTATTAGGAGCTTCATTTTCTTTATCTTTACTGTCTATAACTTGTTTAGTTATTTTATTTGCAGGTTTATCTTTGATTGTTTCTACGTTACATTCAGTTTCGGTTCTCGCTCGAGTTTTACGACCTTTAGTACTGGCTAAATCATTAGGTTTTTCTTTTATATTTTTTCGACCTCTTTTAACTGTTTGCTGTACCACCTCATCTGTTATAATTTGAGTTTTTCTTCCTCGTTTTCGAATTCCTTGCTCAGGTACTGACTCATTTTTTTCTGCATTTTTATCACTAATAGCATTGTTAATAATTTTTCTAGAAGGTCTCGTTTTGACTTCTTTCACTTCTACTGTTTTCTTTTGATTAATATTTCTGGTAGACCTCGGATTTGGTTGCGAAGATGACTTGGTGATGACTAAACTATTTTCCTTTGCTCTCGTCACTTTGTGCGCGGCTATTGTGGGTTGAACTTGACGCTTTGGTCTCGTAGAGTTCGTTTTTATTGGACTCTTTTTCACATCAACGATAACTTTTCCTTCTTTCGGAGTGGGTTTTGGCATAAGTGCTGGAGGTTTTTTTTTCACAATTATAGATGACCGTCGCTTTTTAGTATTTATCTTTCGATCCGGTGGAGGGCTTGAAATAGGCTTGCGACGAGTTCTTCTAGGTTCCGAAGCTTCCACTGTCACAATCTCTATTACTTTTCCCCTACGATTATTAGGTTTAAGATTAGGCGAGTTGTGATGCGGTTCCAAACGCTGTATAGGTGAAACTCGTCCTAATTCTCGAGCACCAATAGTGTCATTGGGTACCGTGTCACCACCCTTAACAGGTGTAGAATGTAACACACGACGTTTTTTGATAGGTAATTTATGAGCACTATA
The DNA here is from genome assembly GCA_917862395.2 of Heliconius sara. NCBI lineage: Eukaryota > Metazoa > Arthropoda > Insecta > Lepidoptera > Nymphalidae > Heliconius > Heliconius sara. The sequence continues at coordinate 169,733 of OU860798.1, read as the reverse complement.
TAGTTCTGATACGGTTTTATTGTCACCCAGTGATTCCTGAGCGATCAAAGTATTGTTTCGCGCCCTCGTTGTTCTCAAAGGGGAACTCCCCGCTATAGTGTTAGTAGTCAACTTTTCCAATTCACGGGTTAAATTGGATTTAATCACAGATTTTTTAGGTGTCGGCTTGTTATAAGTGCGCTTCTTCAATTCATTCTCAAGCCATTCCTCCACGTTGTTGGTGATAGGGCCAATGGAGTAGTGCAATGACTTTGTGTTGCGAGCTGGTTTAGTAGGCTTGCTAACTTTACTAAAACTTTTTGCTTTTTTATAGGAGCGGACACGCGGTTTGCCCACTAGTAGGTCGAATGTATTGTCCAAGTTCAAAGGCTCATAGAACAGCTCCTCGACGCCACTGAGATCACTCAAGTTATTTCTTTCTTCTTGGTTTCTATACAACTCTTTAACACCTCTCACTTCAGTCAAGTCGTTACGCGGCGAATGTACGTTCAAAATATTTTTAACTCCAGAAACATTGCCCAAGTCGTTACGAGGACTACTTCTAAACAGGTTCTTGACGCCTCTTACATCTTCTAAGGTGTTCTTGGGGGATTTGCCCTTGTTGCCTTGGAACAGCGCCCTGACTCCCCAAACCTGCCTCAAGTCGTTATTCGGCGACGCGGCGAACGCTTCCTTAACTCTGACATTACTCAGACGATTTACAGGTGACTTTCCGAATATGTTCTTCACCCCTGACACGTTAGTCAGATCATTCCTTACTGAGTTTCTGTTACGAGGTGTTCGTAGTAACTCTTTGACTCCTCTCACGTTACGTAAATCGTTTTCTGGGGAGTCTTTTCTGAATAACCGTCTTATACCGCTCAGATTGGGACTGTTTCCGGGAGAGCTTATTGGGCTGACGAAAACTTCCGGTGTAAAAGCTTCAGTGTCATTCAACAGGGAATTATCCGGCGTCCTTCCAGTCAGAGCGGTCGTGTTCCTTTTATGTTTCAAAGGCGCCACTTCTTCATCTTCAAACAATTCTTTTCTAGAAAATTCTGTCATACTTCGCGATAATTTCCTTTTAACGGGACTGTTGAACAGCTGCTTGACGAGGTCAGACTCGTTGAGGTCGTCGATGATAGAACGTTTGGACGTAGGCTTCTTGGCCGTAGAATGTTTATTTTTGACACCCTCTTGCACCAACTTCACTGCACTTTTGGGCGTAACGATCTCTTCATCTTGAGATATTTGGTTATATTGTGGTGGAGAGGATTTTCTGGTTCTCTGCGACCTGCGACTGATCATACCTAGCGACCGGGATTTCATACTGAATTTGGGCTTCTTATTGCTAGATGCAGCTGTAGGTAAAGTTTTCCTCTTTCCCCGTATGGAAGAACTTTGGTTTAGCAGACGTTGTATACAGAGTATGGGAGTACGGGAGCCGGACCCGGGACTGTCCGCGTCTGCCTTGCTACGGGAGGTCCGCGGGGAATCTGTGGATTTTACGAACAGGGAATCCCCGGCACCGTCCTCTATAAAAAGTACATCACTATCTTTCTCGGACAGCTGTTTACTCCCTGTAGGCGACAGAACCAAACTCTTTGAAGTTTTAGATTTACTATATGGTGTGCTGGATCCCGCCAGGTTATAAGATCTAGTTTTCCTTTCATTTTGTGGAGTATCGAACTTCAGCGACGCACTATTCGAATCCATTGAATTATACATAGTTGATGAAGATTCATTTGAATTTACAGACACTAAATCCACTATGGAGTACGATTCCATGTTCCGCGACGTTCTAGGACTCAACGTTCTAGTTCTCCGAGCCGAAGTCACCGTGTTAAAGCTCTGTTCCGACACGGTCCTCGCGGACCTGCGGGAGTGCCTCGACGAATCGGAATCGGTATTTTCCAACGCTTTCTGCACTATCAGACTACCGCGCACGGATTTCCTCGCAGGCGAAGCCTCGCCGCTCACTGTGCTGATTTCTGACTGTACAGGCGAGTGTGTATGCGTAGTTCCAAGGGACCTCTCTAATATCTTACTGCTTCTTGAATTTATAGATTTCCTTGGAGACGGCGACGTATCTGTATAATGTAAAGTCATGTCATCGTCTGAAGCGGAGTTGTAGGTACTTTCGTGCGCGAATGTGACGTCAGACGAACGTTCCTGCCCATCGTCTTGTAAGTTACTCAAGTCGAACTTGATGGATTCCGTTTTTCTATTAAGTTTCTTTGCGGGATCTTTTAGTGATGACTTCTTTGGACTCAACAGGCCTGGGGACTCAACGGCGGTGTGGCGTCCAGAGCGCCTCGTGGCAGGGCGAGGCGTGTCGGAGTCGGTAATTTCAAGTATCGAAGCCTGAAATAAATACATTAGCTGTACACTTAGAATATTTTTGTCACATCAATATGTATTTTAATTTTTTATGACCATTAAGTGTATAAATAAAATGAAGGTTATTTCAACATCAAAATCATTGAAATGACCAAGATATTGAAAACTATTTTACAATACTCTAGTGTTATACCTACAATGCTTTATCACAAGAAATAAATACTGAATCAACATATCATACTACTACTAGATTAATTAAGTAAGTACGACAATCAATAAATCGTATCGTAACTCGTCAATTCAATGTAACAATGCTAAAATAATAATAAAAAATAAAAATCAATGCAATTGTCAAAAAAATAACCCTCGTTCAAAAAATATAATTTTCGTTCATTCATTCATAAAAATTATTAATAACAGAAACAAACAGAATATAAGGTTCACAAACATTAGAAATTTTAAAAAATTATATAAAGTTCAGTATGACTGTAAAATCTGATACAGCGTGAAACTGATTTAGATTTTTTAAAATATACAGTTCAAATAAGTTTTCACATAAAAACTGCGGAAAAATCGTAATAAAGCAAAATCTTAGCCACTTAAAAATAAAAGAAACAACTAAATTGCATAATTTAAAAAAAACTCACTGTTTTACTAACTTCGCTATTCCTTAAGCTGTATGCGCTAGTTCTTTTCGGAGTAACATCAATAACACCCTTCGAGATTTTGCGAGTGCTCGCCGTGGTTTTAGGGGTTTTTGGGGTTTTCGGGGTTTTAGGAGTCCTCCGCACAGGACTAGGCCTCTTCGGTACAAAACCAGGTTTAGGAGGCGTTTGCTTGCCCTTGGACGTGTGCCCCGTCATCAGCATGATGGCCGCTTGCTTTGTATGATCTAGCGATGATAACACAAAATCTTTTATCACTCGCAAATAATGGAGAAACATATTTAAAACATAAAACAATATAACCACGATATCATTCAAGACTCGATTCAGCTCTATAATGCTTAAGCTAACTGTACTGTGTAAATGCAACAGTTAGTCGAAATCTGTTTTTCAGTAAAGACCGTGACTGCATTACGTCATTGCACTATGTTATTATTCAAGTTCTGAGTGACTTTAAATGTGACATTATTATTATAAGTAAATCAGTTCAATAATTATTAAGGCTACAAAACAAAATACGTCCGATTGCAGTTTGAGAAAGTGACGCAATGGCAGCAGTATAATTGCTTATGTATTTGTAATAAATAAACTAAGGTGAATTACAAAATATCGCTCAGCGGCGGCGTGTATTATCGTGTAGTCTCGTGCAGTTTTTGTTAGCGCGGGGTTAATAACCGTTGATAGAACCGACGATTAAACATTTTTTATTACTTTGACTAAGCGTTTGCCTTCGAATTTGACTTAACTTGAAATATTTATTTATTTATTTATTTTTTGCTTCACGCTGTATCACTCACACAGCAAGGAATAACAGAAAAAATCTAATGTCACACACATTTAACGCTGCATTTTGCCTAGATTCCAGAGTGAGAAATGAATATATGTGCTGCTGCTGCTGTTGTTGTACAGAGTGATACTCACTCTTTTTACAATATAACTTTTATGTCATGAAAGAACGTACTAATTTTATCAAATAATATTGATATTTGAATTTTAAATCGAGTAGTCCGCTCGCCGAATGTTTACTTATTACCTAAGAGTGAATATAGTCTAGTTCTCTGCGGTTATTGAGTACATTTGTGAAGCTTTGTGTAAGTTGATGGTGATCCTCTACATTCCTCCGGGAACCTACATGCCAATTTCAGCATTCTACCACGTGGAGTTTTGACGTCCTTCATTCAGATCGTACACTGTACAAATAAATATGAACTTACACTTGAAACTGTCATCATTTAATTATGTTTTAGTTAAGCAAAGACAGTGCGCGTGTTCGACACACGCCCGTGTTTACATCTCCATTCAATGTTCGTATAAACTCGGGGTCATTTGGGCGTGAGACGAAATGTTCACAAAGGAAAAAAAGTGTATTTAATTTTTTATTGGCTTTTATATTTCTATTTCATGTTTATAGCGGAGGGGTTTCCCATATGTGTTGCTAGCGATTGCAATTTTTTTATGTTGTCTTTTCCGAAAGCCTCATTCAATCGTAAAAATGTTAAAAATAAATGATATAAAGAATGCTCTCAAGTAGTGTAATATTAAAAAACTATTTATTTTTAAATTTAAATCGATTATATTTATATGTGTACATTAGAATTAGATAAACAGGTTTGAAAAAGAGGTCAGTTGTTGCACAGGGGCACAAGTGCGTGACTATAAACGCGACTGGTTGTGGGTTCGGTCCCCACTCGAGGAAATTAAATATTTATTTCAATTTATATTTTCGTTTCTTTGCCATCTCCTGAATGCAGCGGAAAGTGAAGAACGAAGTGTTTTACCAAAGAGTTCCCTCTGCCTGCGCCCGCTGGTCTTATGATCGTATTAAATGTACAATAGGAAAAATATTTTATATTTTATTGCAATGTGATTAAAAATTAAAATTTTGAGAATAATATTATTGGCGTATTACTTCCAAAACATGATTTTTAGAACATAAAATATAGTTAAGAATATCAAATTTGATAACCAACACTAATATTATAATTCATATAAAAGGTAATATTAGTTTGATTTGGAAAGAATTTTTGTCGGATAGCCCACTTATTGAAGAAGGCAAATTGCTGAAAGAAAGAGAGAGCTGGAGAGCTCCCGCGAGCACACGTCAGTGCCTGCTCGCGGAGAGTGCGGACACTCACCTATTTTCGACGGAGCTCGTATCTTGGTGACGTTGACGGCCGCGCGCAGCAGCGACACGCGCAGCGGCGCCTTGCTGCTGCTGCTGCTGCTGCGGGGAGCACAGTCAGTTACAGGACACCGACAACGTAAACACATACCACTACGAAAACACTACTAGAGTCGCTTGGACTTCGCACTCACGGGCGCGCGGCGCGTGCTCTATGCGGGGCGTGACTCTGCACAGCTCTCTTGTCGCTGGCCTCCCGGCGCTGAGGTTGCACGATCGCTACTTGCTTTCCGCTTGAACCTGAAAGTTATTGTTACTGTTAACAAATATAAGATTTCTTTTATATATATAAATTGAAAATTTTAAATATAAATTATGTATAAAATATTCAAAAGAGAATAAAAAAAACTCAAACGACAACTGAAGAGGATAGAAGAGAATGATTTCTATGAACCAAACATAATCATACTGAGATAGCCGAGACAGCCTCGTGTATTTTTTAAACCTTTTTTAAAGTGTTAATCCACACTTAGAAATCTAAATAAGTATTTGATCTCTTGTGTGTTTATTTAAAAACAAATAACAGTGCGGACATTCAATATCATATTGAGTCCCACCAACGTTTTCTGATATCAACATATGCATAAATATGGAAACGTAACATCCAAAAAAGAAGGGAAAACATTACAAGCAAAGCACGTCGTGCCTGTAAATAATAAACGAAATATCAGAACACAATACACACCTGGCATAGAGGCGCGTTGTTCTGGCACTAGCACGTTGTGTACCGCGGGATGCGAGCGGCGTTGAGCACCGCGCGCCCCCGACACCGCACGACGAACTAAAGCTGTTAATCATTTAAATTAACTGACAGAAGAAATCATACGACGTAACAAAGAATTATTTTTTTTGTAATAAAAAATGTTTTCTTGTTTCACACTATACTATTCATTCTCAAAAAACATACCAGAACGATACAGAGATGTATTTCGTTCTATTTAGGCAATTAACTATTTTCTATAATAACGAGCTTAATGTCTAGTGTCTATGTGCGTCATTCTTAACAAATGTGTTCTATTTTACAACAATAATTTTATTACTTATTTTGTTTGAAAAAATCACTTTTTCATTCAGCAAAATCTTTTTTGTATAAGGCTTTTATGAAGTATTTAAACCTGTGTTTTCAATTAAAATGGTGTATATTAAAATACTCTGTATACTGTTGGTTAAAGTCAATGATAATTATATCTATACCTGGCTGCGGAGCCAAAGGTCTCGGCCTGTTTGGCTCATTGTACTCCCAGCGTAGTGTCCGTCCACCAATGATTACTTCATCTTTGTGTCGCAGTGCCGCCACACTGACTGGCACACCGTTCACCAGTGTCTCACCCACCGAGACACTCCGCACCACTGTCTGCATCAGAAAAATAGAAATTAAATTAATTAGTTAGCTAACATAAGCAATTTTGATATATTTGTTGTGTCGAGAATTGGACCGTGTGGGGAGGGGAGGGGTTGGTATGGACTTTATACTAGATTACCTTGCTATATATGTTAAACTAAAAAGAAAAGAAAACATACAATTCTCTTACCTGATTGGTATGAACTACAACGGTGGCATGATGTGGGCTGACAGTGGGCAACATGACCCGGATGTCGCAAACAGGGTCACTGCCGATCGTCGCTAGGCCCTCCTCCAGAGGAAACGCCTTCACATCCCGCCCCAACCGATCTAATACAACTAAACGGCCGCCAGACATTGCTGATAACCAAAAAAATTATATTGAAACTATTACAAGCTAAGCTTAAAAGTTAAGTTTGTTTACTTGCATAAATGTAGAATCTGTTGGCACATTATAAAAAGTTTGGAGTAAACCAAATAATAAATCTACAATAGAGGATAGAGGCAGTCGTGGCACAGGGGGACAAAGTGAAACTTAAATATTTATTTAAATTGATATTTCCATTTCTTCATTCTGGTGTCAAGGCAAAGCGCGGCGTTGATTTCCTCCAGAATTCGGCGGAAAGTACCTTGTTGTGTGCGAAATACAGCGTGAAGCTGATTTTTTTTTATTTATTACAATATAGTTTTTTTTTATTTATTACGTTATAGTTGTTATTGTTAATAGTTAGGAATACCACTGGTTAACAAAATATGGTAATAAGAGAGGTGCTTACTAACTTTGAATGACCTACCCTTATTCTAATACTATATTGATTTTGATTCTATCAGGTTTCTCTTGTGTTTGAACTTACTACACATCAAATTGAGTGAATTTTTGTTGGTGTTAGTAACGTGAAAATCGTGTGAAACTGATCCTGATAAATGTTATATTATAATTAGTTTTTTTATACTCTGTTGAATCGACGTGTTATGATAACCTGTCATGGTATTATTTCCCGCCACTTTTAATTAACATATAAATACACATATTTTTCAAAACAGAAAATAGATCACATTAATTACAAGTGTAGCAATTTATCTTAAAATATTTAAGAACACTGATAAAGCGTCACTTTACATAAATTTTTTTACTTACCAATGTCAAAATTTCGATATCATGATAAAACAACAAATACAAGGAAATATATTCGTGTATCACAAACACAAATATTAAAATAAGTTAGAAATTTGTATTCAAATTGCTCTTAATAAAACACGGCACATAAATGGCGTCAGTCGTGCTGTTTAACAACCATGCCATGAACCAAACAAAAGCAAATCTAAACATGGCGTTTTTTTTATGGCGGATACAATGATTGCCAACCAAAAAACCAAACAAAATACAATTATTTTTGTTATTATTAATACAATTATAAATTATTAGATAACTTAAAAAAATCTACTTACGACATTAATTAAACAAATTAATAACAAAGGATAAGGCTAATATTATATTTTTATATAACCTGTGAAAGTTTGTACGAATATAAAAAAAAGTGAGAATGTTAAATAGATCAAATTATGATGTTTGATATTTGTTTGATAATTCGGCAGAAAGTGGGGAACGGAGTGTCTTAACACTAGGTTCCCTCTGCCTACCCTGCTGTGTGCGGGATACAGCGTGAAGCTGATTTAATTTTTAATTTTATGATGTTTGATATAATTTCTACCGTACGGTGTATTATTATGAGTATTATACTCATATTAATAATGAAAAACTTATTATTCCAAAATAATAAAACTGTTTTTACTTGCGTAATCTGCTAACGGTATTCCTTCAGCAACCTCCTTTTTCTATTTGGCATAATGTTCTGTGGTTCTATGCTGTAATAGCCAATAGCATTCTTTTTTATAGCTTAGACTCCTTTCCAAAAAAATCAAAAATCTCAAATCAAATGACAGCGGCTGTCAGCTGCGTTCGTTTGATTTGAGATTTACGTACTATTTAATATCTATCATCTATATATAATTGTTATTATTATACAGTTTATGGATACATAAATATGTGACTATTTATTACGAATTTTAAAATACTTCACCTTTGTATCAAAACGTCCTTAATTTAATTATATTATCTTATATATAATATATCTTATCATGGAAAAACTTGTACTTATATTGATATCTTAGCACAATTATACAATATTAATATTAAAACGTAAACAGTAGTATATCTTAACAATGGATATCAATAGTGAACATAGTCAAAGTTACTGGTTTGTGGTGAGAGAAGATCAAAGCAATGTCATATTTAGTACTAATAATTGTACTATACAAAACCCTCAAAGTAAATAATTTTGAATATATTATAAAGAAATTAGTAAATAGAAACGTACCTACCTATTTTACTAAATCAGATTTTCTGTCAACTTCTAACTGTAGCTGCATATACAAAACCCTTAAAGTAAATAATTTTGAATATATAAAGAAATTAGTAAATAGAAACGTACTTACCTATTTTACTACTAATTCAGATTTTCTGTCAACTTCTAATTGTAGCTGCATATAGCTGGGTAGTCAGAGAAAACCTAATGAGGCACTCATATTTTGTATGCTATATGCACCATCTAATTTTTAAGACATTGCATGTTAAGTGAGGGAGGTCAATAAGACCCTTTTGTGCCAAGAGCAGGGAAATTAAATTAATTCATTCCTCTGAAATGGAAAACAAATCCAGAATCATTATATAACTGTAACAACAGTTAGATACAGTGCTGTGGTTCTGCAATGGCCTAACAATAAAACTTTGATTCTCCTATTCCTATTGTCTTTTTCCTATCAATCTTTCCTATTATGTTAATTATATTAAGCTTTGTATAATTGTTGGTTGCAGTTGCTGAGGAAGAAGCAAGATACATTGCAGGTACAGCAGAAGCTAGACAATACATTCAAGTTAACAATGTTGAACCTGCTCTTACTGCGCCTGCGCCTACAGTAACGGCCACCCCCACTGTTATAACTACAGACTCTGTTCTATTACCACTCCAGGACAATGAAACTGATGAAAACAGAAATGAAGAAAACTTTTGGGACAGAAATAAAACAAAACATTTCCTTACACTTTGTCTCGACAAGAGATTTAAATGTGTGAATAATGAAAAAATAATATGGGATGAAATAGCAATATTGATGGGAACCACACCAGATGAATGTGAAAAAAAGTATAAAAGCCTCAAAAGAACATATATAAGACTATTCAGAAAGAAAAGAATAGGTCGAAACATAAAATGGATTCACTATAATGCTTGTGAAGAGGTGTTCAAGGATTGTAAAGCTATGATTTCTGCAATTTTAGAGCCTTGGGAAGACACCAAGACTAGGAAATTATTAAGTCTGTACATTGAAAACATCAGTAAATTTCAAAATAACAATATGATTCACCAAAAAGATATTTGGAGAGATATAGCACTACAGTTGAATACATCTGATTACAATTGTTATCACAAGTTCAAAAATCTGAAAAGAACATATTTTAAATGGATAGAGAGGCATAGAGAAACTGGTAAACTAGTAAAATGGCCATATTATCAATATTTTGAACGAATATTTTATAATTATACACCTCATCTAAAATCTTGGGATAGACATAAAACACGTTTGTTAATATCCTCATATACTGCGATTGCTCACAAGTTTAGAAATCCCAAGTATCAGAAAAAACAACTTTGGAAAGAAATATCACAAATTGTAGGGGAAAATGCAAAAGAATGTGATCGAAAGTTCAGAAATCTAAAGCAAACATATAATAGATTAAAAAAGAGACTGGGGGCAGAGAAGTCTTTGAGCAAATGGAGATACTACAAGGATTTTGTGGTCTTGTTTGAAAGTAAATTTCGATCAACTGTTGAAGAAACGCAAGAGAGACAATTACCAGAAGATTATGTTGATAAGTTGCTAGACTTTTGTGTTAAAAATAAAGCCAAATTTAGTCCTCTCTCAAGAAAAAAAATTTTATGGAAAGAAATTGGACCAAAAATAGGTCTTACTGCTGCAGAATGTGATAAAAAGTTTAGAAATTTAAAGCAAACTTATATACGGCTATCAGAGAGAAAACAAGAAACTGGCACAGACATCGCCTGGCCATATTTCTCTTACTTTGAACAAATTTATCGTGATGAAAAGTTGTATAGAAAACACTCTACCACCACAAATAATGCAGAAAAACTGAGTGTCTCGGAAGTTCGACAAATAATAACCAACATACAGACTAAGGAAACAGACAAATTTGAACAACTTGTAAAGGCCATAGAGGATTCAAATAAAATTCAAAGAGAAAGAAATAAAATATTGCTTGCCCTATTAAACAAACATATTTAGGGAGATAGAGGCTATCTGACTGGTAATAATTTTAGGTGGAGAGTTCTATTCCCGCTCGAGGCTTTGTTAGTAAGACAAGGCGTAGCATTGAATTCCGCGTGGGGAATGGAGTGTTGTTACACTATGCTTTTGCCTACTCTGCTATATGCGAGATACAAAGCTAAAAAAACGTATAGAGACTAACTATTCAGAATGTTATATGTTGAATTTCTTACGTTTTTACTATTTTGTAATTGTTAAAAGTTGACATATGTCACTTTTATTACATATTTTCATTTTATATCACCTAAGAGCCGCGGTTACAATATTTCTTCTAATGTGTTCGTCGGTGCTTATAGCTTATAGGATTTGGAGGTGTCAGGACAGGAGGTGACAGGGAATTTATGCGTCTTAGTTACCTTATAACTCCCGAAGTAACCACCATCCACACTCCATATTCCCTGATGGTACTTACCGGTGTGCGCACAGAAACATTCAGGCTTTATAAAATAACGAAGGTCTGGCTATACTGTTCTACTATTGGCTCTCCTATATAAACACATATTATGTATACATACACATATTTTTGTTTTTAAAATTAATTAACATCATAAATAAAACCACCAAATATCCAATTTTGTTTTGATTCTTTAATTTTGCACGTAATTAAGTATAAGTGATATTCAAGTGTGTAAATTATGAATAACTATATATTTATTTTATTTACCACGCACGCTGCGTCCTGCTCACCGCAGGGTGGCCCACAGGCTAAGACTATACGACTTAAAGCGCGTATTCATGCAAAGAATAATAGTCGTATGTTTTTATTTTTTAAGGAAATCGGATCAGGATTTCTAAAGTTACAGCGTTATAACCGTTCCTTCGCCCGCTACTGCGCGACGTCACTCGGCGCCCGCTATGTGCCATCACAGTGGATGCGGAGTGTTTACGTGCTGCAAATTTGATCTGTAAAGTGATTTGCATTTTTGCTTTTGAGTTTGTAATTTCTTTAGATATTCTTCTTTTTTAATTAACGTTAAGAGGGGTTTTTAAAAGTACATTCAGAAAGCCTACCAAAAGTCGATCTTTTTTATAAAAATGAAATCAACAAAAACAAATTCATTCTGTGTCCTGCACACAGCAGTGTAGACAGATTGAACATAATGTTAAGGCACTGTTCCCCACTTTTCACCGAATTTTTCGAGGCGTGTTGAGTGGCGGAACTCAACTCCGGTTTTCGTTCGCAACGAATGCCTCTTCATGCCAGAACGAAGAAATGAAAATATTAGTAACTAATACTTCATTCCCTCGAGTGGGGATCGAACCCACAATCGTCACGTTACAATCAACCCCTACGGCACGACGACATCGATATTTTTTATTGTTGTGTGATGTCTGGGAACGGTGATGGTGCCGCTGGTGAGATATCTAAGTACTCATTATTTTAATGAAGAAAATGTTGTAGCGGTTACTTTTAAACTTTTTTTACTATTTTCTGTAATTTGATAAGTTAAAAAAGCTAATAAAAATATTCTTAGATAAATCAATTTCTTATGGTTGATCAACTGTTCGATCGAAGTCAAAATTCATGTTGACCTGTGTCACATATATATAAAATTAAAGCCTATTTTTTTCTCAACACTATAATACATGGTTGCTTGGAAAATAATTTCCACAAGCAAAAGTTGCCATCATTTGAAGTATTTTATTCTGGTTTCGACTGGTTTGACTATGAGAAAAGACGATGAAATGCGCGGTCTCCTTGCCTTATGTTTTAAAGTAAAATATTATATAACAGACGGTCAATCTTAAAATCAATGTTTATTCTAACTGTTCACCTTTTAAATAATGATTTTAATCATGTTAAGTACATACAAAAAATTATTTAAAGATGAAATCATAATTATTTTTCAAGTGAAACAATGAAGTCATGATATTCAGTCTACTCATTTAAATTATCATTTTAAAACGACTAAATTATCTAATTAAATAAACGTTTACAAATATCGATCTACTTAAACTATATAAGGTTTTAATTACATCATGTTTTCTTAATATAATGAAGGGTGACAATTATTGTGGTTATATTTTTTTATCATTGAGAGAACATGGAAAATTACATTTCAACAAGCTCACTCGGTTAACTTTTTGACAATAAAATCCACATGTAAGGTAGTAATTTAATAGTTCAAGATATTCTTTGGTACTTTAGTCCTCTAGCGTCCTTAATGGGTACTGATGAACAACAATATAACAATTGAAGACATTCAAACTGACAATGGTCTCTAAGCTAACTTATCTCTGATCCCCACTTTCCGCAAAATTCTGAAGGGATTTTGTGTCGAGTATCAGAACTCAACACGCCACATTTTTAGTTAAATATTTAATATAATTGTTTTAGGTTTTATTACACAAATAATAGTTTTTGTGATATATTTTTCACGTATAGGCCAGTTCAGGCCGGATCAATTACGATTTTATTTTAAGTATAGATTTTTAGATTGAGGTCGAACTTTGAGGAGGCATGAAATAAAAGAATCATAAAGAGAATGTTTAGAAATGATTTTATTATTACGGTTCTTATGCTTTTAAATGTATATGTACAAACAAACTATAATATTATCAGTTTTCATTCTGAAATGAGAAATCGTTAGCAATTCATTACAAAGACCATTGACCGGTGGCAGCTACACAACAACCACATGTAGCCGCCACATCTAAACACACTGATTACTTACGTCGTAACTTAAAAAATACATCTGCGTGAATTTACTTATCAATAAGACTATACCACAGTAAGGAATGAAAAAAAATGATAAGTTCAAGAAAAAACGTTTATAAATCACACTCAATCGTGATCGATATACAACGAGTGTACCTGGCGGTACACGCACACACCCACGCTCGCACGCACGAGATACAACGCTAACCTAGAGAATTACCACACTATGCGTAAACTAGGGCTCCGCCCCCCGCCTCCGGCGCCCTGACCCGCCCCCGCCATCTGCGCGGCTATAGACCAGAGCGGATCAGTCTTTCTGGTGCGAATGTTGAGGCGAGCGAGGGCAGGCGCGTGGTAGGGAGCGGTGCCGGCTGTTTTAAAGGTTCACTTTTTAGCGTTCTTCTTGGGCGACGGCGCCTTGCCTTTAGCATTGTTTGAAATTTTCGCCTTCTTGCCCTTCGGCTCGCCCTCCTCGTCATCCTCGTCCTGAAATGACAAATGTAATTTAACGTTCAGCTCCTACTTGCTACAGTTGTAGGACATGCTCAGTTACTGTTTACATGGAAACAAACATATATGTAAGTAAGCTATCAGAAGGTAAAGGGATGAATGAGTACAGAAAACCAACAGCCAATTTTGGTTGAACTTTTACATCTCTCTACATGGTCAGTAAATTTTGCAACAGGGGCCCATTGCGCCAAACCATGACAACAGTGTTTAAGCAACTGCTAGCTGCCATTATTTTGCAGCATTGGGCCTCAGGCCCTTTCCCCTCTGTTAGACGTGCGGACAATTTGTTATTAGTTGAAGGTTTTCAGTACCTCATTCGTCTTGCGTTTGCCTGATGGTCCTTTCCTTTTATTCTCATCTTCCTGTAAATTTAGTCATTTACTAAATTTCTTGTATAATTTTAACATGCTTTCAAAAAACGTTAATAAGCAATTTGTTAAAATGAAACAATGAATTATGAATTAACTAATTAAAAAACCCTAAAATGTTATTTACTTTATATTAACAATTCAACTCAAGCAATGTTAATTAAAAAATATTAATTTTTGCATACAAAATCTTTGACAAAATTTTTCAAAATGTTTAAAGTTTGGACTAACCTTCAGTTGGCAATCTTCTCCTTCCTCCTCATCTAGCATCTCTTCCTCCATCTCCTCCATGTCCTCAAACTCCTCAACCAGTGCACCGAGTAAATGTTGCCCAATTAGATGCACTGGCCCTGAGCCCTTGACATTTACAAATCATCATTAAAATATATCACCAAAATAGAAAATATAGTACTTATATTATAAATGATCAGACAAATGCCTCAAAAAAAATCACATGAAAGTAATGCATCATCAAAACGATTTTGCACACTTATCATTTATATGGTTATTTTAACATCATAATTATTTTTTAAAAACAGGATGTGCAGAGGGAACTTAGTCTAATGTAACTCCATATCACTTTCCAACAATACCTGTAGACATAGCATGTTGAGCAGTGTGACTGAAAGTACAGACATACCTTGTCTTGTTAGGAATGAGGAAAATGATAATTATCATTGGGTTTAAAAATTGAATTCAACTACACAAGACAAATTTATAGTAAATCCATACAAAATAGTTTACCTGTATGAGTGTAAAAGTGACTGGTGCATCAGGAAACTCAATGTCAAGACGTGCTTGTCTCGTTTCACCAACTTTAAGGATGGCCACAGGGATTTTGATAGACTCTTGGAGGCACATGGTCTCCACCTTGTAAAGTAATACATATTTTGTAAAACGATAAGAAAAAAAAACAACAAAATATATCAAATTTCATAATAGATAGTATAATCAATCAGACAAATGCCTCAAGCAATCACCACCAGCAATGTCACTTCAAAACGAAAAGACAACGCCATCACATAAACTTGGTTGTATTATCATCATATTGACACTCCACGTTACATTAGTATATTTGTATAGTAGAAGCCATGGTATTAATATATATCTAAACGTGGTATTTTTTGACAGTATTGTAAACTCACCTGAACAACATTTAGTTCGTCGGGTTTAGCGTCGGGTCCCAGCAGTGCCTGGCGTATGAGCAATTTATTACTGCGCGGATATTCCGCTTTCGCCTCCGGATCCCATGTCTCGGACTTGTGTGAGGATGATAAGGTGACACCTGAAACGCAGCATATGCATCGTTAACGCTAAACAACGTAACAGCTTCTGTGGGATACTACCAGAATATAACAAATTACTGAATTGTAATTAAGTTTCCATATTGGCAAAGAACACTTCAAGCGACCAATATAAACGGTCGTGCGAGACGCTTGGACGCCATACTTTTAAATTACGCGCCGAACCCGCCCGACTCCCTTTAACAGACGCCTAACATATAACTATAACACCACGAGTAGATCAATATTATATGGAAATTACACACTCGATAACACATTTAAACTAGAAAACGCCATTATTAGATGTAGGTACAGATATAATCATTGGTATCTGTGGGAAATGGCGGCAATAATTTTGCTAAAGTGATATAAGAATTTATTATGAACGAAATTTAGATAAAATTAAGAGTTAATAATAATTATAGAAAATTACTTAACAAACTATATAATGGCAAAATATGCGTTGTGAAATAAAATGGCGAAGTAGCCGGGTGTCAAGATGGGTGCAAATTTAGAGAATACAATAAAAGCAAAGTACAAACATAAATCTACAAATAAATGTATATTCCAATAAACAATATAGGTTAAAAATATTACTAACCGTAAAAATATTCGTCCGACATAGTGATTTCACTAATTTATTGAGATTTTTGCAACACGTTCACGTGCGATGCCGGCGCACTCAAATCTGGGACCTGTGTTGCCATTTATTATTAAACAACACAATTATATTTTTTTTATATGAAAAGGTGTCCAACGTATTCAGCAATTTCACATTATAGCAATGTTGAAAAATAAAACGTCTAACGTAGTTATTACAATTACAAAATATTACTATAAACTATTTTTTACATAAAAATATTTTAAATTTGATTCATAGAGTGTAATATTTTATCTCCAATGAAAATTTTTCTTTTGTAGGGTATAGTACTTTATACGATGATATTTATAACATCGTAAATGTTAGGCAAAGAGAGCTTACTTCATAAGATTTTAACCATTGCATTGATACACACACATGATAATATATTTATCTCCCCAAATTTATGATAAAATGAAAGTATCTAGTGTTAAAATTTCTCTCTACCTACTTTGGAGACCTTTTACTTGGTGGCAGAATCCAGTGCCATAATTGTTTTTACCAGGCCAAAAAAATAGAAATAAATTATATATAAAAACTCTGAGTCGAGATTGAATTCATAATCAACAAATATAATCTTTAACAGGAAAAATATGTTTAATATGATGAAATAACTTTTGAAAATATTACTTCAATAAATATTCGTATGCTTTTTATATATATATATATATATATACACATTTTTAGATCATATATCTGCTCATGTGTATTTAACTAACCGGTCAATTTGTAAAATAGTGTGCAACTACACTTGACATAGATTTTTGTATAACGGCATTTTTATGTAAATGGAATTATTGTCGGAGCTGCTATAGTAAAAAAAATATCGTTTCAAAGAGCAAAATTTGGGGTTTGAGGGCGAGGCAAGAAGGGGCGAAGCCTCATAGTCCTATCAACCCGCAGCTCATTTATTTTATAAATTTACACTTTTCAAGACTATTTCAACTGGTTTCAAGTTATGCACTTTAATTAATTGCTTTTAGGAGTACCATCAAAGGTACTAAGCAATTTTATCAATTATGTTTCAGAGTACGGCGCAATAATAACATTTTAATTTTTTTAAATTTTCATTAGTATTGTATTTATCTTATAACAAATTGATTGTTTTTGTGACAACTTTTTATTCAATTAATGCATCGCATAGATAACTAAAACTTGCGAACATTACTTGTGTCATTTGCTTCCAATTAAATCACAAACCCTGCAATTGGTTACTTGGGGGCCTCTCTGCGTCGTCATTGGGCCGCTTTCGTTGAGCACCAATACTGTGTGTTGCGATATATATATATTTCATTGATGATTGAATAGCTAGTTGAGCCACCAATTCGAATTGACACAATTTATTTGTCAAAATACCGTATAAACATAATTGCTTTTCTTCATTATTTTTCCTATCGTTCATCTCGTCTATCCCCCCATTTGTTTTGTCCAAGTTGTCGAAATATAGAGATGTCAACTAATAGAGCACGAGCACGAGCAATGTAGCTACGTCTATGTGGATGTGCTATTTCTGTTATCTCGCCGTGACTGCGTGAGTGAGTGAATTGAGTTGTATCAGACATCATAGTGTAGCGCGTACCGTTCTTGACCTTAGGCCATCCGTGTCCCGATGCATTTTTGTTGTGTAACGACGCCAAATATTACATACGAGCGAGCCAAGTCCCCGACCACCTCGTGCTGCTCGCTAGATATTTACTAAACGTGTAAATAAATCTTACACCTCCGCGAACACTTTGTTCACGATCTGTCAAATTTCCTATTGGAATATAGTATGGAGTTAATAATGCTTATTGTTGCGTTTTCCTCACAATATTAAAGTCATTGGTGTAAGTCAAGTTAAGTGCTGTGATGTGTGTGCTAAGGTGATATTTTTGTAATCTAATAAGGCCACTTTATTTTTAGGTCATTCGCATCTTTGTTAACGTGCACAATTATCGGAGTTAGTTTCAATAAACAATAAGTTCGTGTTATCGGCACAGCTGTGCAAATACATTGTAAAGAGTAGTTGAGGATTCCGTAAAATGAAAGCCTCCTAGTGGACACTTGTGATAGTCGATCACATGATACAATCTATGGTACAATGAGTGAGGAGTCGCAACATGATGGCAGCAATAAAAGTCCATCATTGGCTGCATCCAGTGAAGCTTGTCTGCCAGAGGAGTGCGGGGCAGAGACAAACACCTCACCTTACTCTTCACACACAAACATTCCCCAGGTAGCATTCATTCAGCAATTACTATTTGAGTTACATTTAACTTTCATAATACCTAAGTGTTAGGTCGTTGTAACACATTAAGAAATTTGTAATTCTATTTCTTATAGATCTAGAGATTTGATGTAATATTTATTAGAGATTATATCTTGATATTATTTTCTTTAAATAGATTTTAAATGATTTAACAAATAGCAATATTGTATATGAATATTGCAGATGACAGCAAGCTTGGTGCCCCCTGAAAGTAGTAAATGGACGTGTGAATTATGTACCTATGAGAACTTTCCACTCTCACGAAAGGTATTGTCTCGTTTTTTGTACTACTCTTCACCCATTGAACTATAAAATAACATTGACTTTTTTAAATTATAAAACTTTTTGTCATTAATAACAGCTCTTGGTAGTATGACTATGTACCAAAACAATTTTGTATTTGTAGTAAAATTGTAAGTAAATGATTGAAAACATGTAAAATTTGTAATCTTAATGGTTGTACATTTATTTCCAACTCAGGATAATGAAATATTTTTTTTTGGTCTGGCTATGCTGTTATATCTGGGATAAAGAGTGAAGCTAAACAAAAAAAGTCTAACTTGAACAGAAACAATTCAAAAATGTAATTAATTATACTTTTATATACATACTTTTAGTATGCAATTGAGAATGGGCCACTTTTAAGTACATTATTATCATGTTATTGATCTTTGACTTTCATCAATTACATACTTTGGTTTTTCAATATTGCTGTACTATAACAATTAAATGTCATTATTCAAACAGTATTTGTTGCCCAACACAACACAACTATCACAGTTGTGAGTTTGATCTTTACTTGGAGGAAATGTAATTAATTTATGTCCTCAATTTGAGAAGAAGATAAAGCATAGCTTGGAGTTCTGACATTCAACTCCAGTCAATATCTCATTATCTCAAAGTCAATATCTAAAAATGGGACAAAAAAAATATTATAATTGTTTAAAAAATGCATCTTTAAGTTCCGTCTTGATAAAAATGAAGTGAAAGATGTATTATATAAAGAATAAACATATAATTTTGTAAACTTATGAAATTATTAATAGAAGCCTTTTACAGTAAAATGCCAATGTATTCTTTTTATATTTTTTTATATGGTTTTATATGGTGAATTTATTACTCCATATAAAAGCCTACTTATAAATACTTATTTATTTTTCTAATTCATTAATAATACAATAAATACATGCATGTATAAGAAAATAACATTATTCTTACTATTTTTACACCATTAACTGAATAAATCTGTTTAAGTATCATATGGGGAAAAATTTTACTTTTGAATTATGCAAACAGACTAGTAATATGTTTTTGTTTCTACAAGACCAAGACTAGGTAGTCCCTGCCAAAAAATAGTATACTCAATATGCATAGATATATACAAAAGTGTTGATGTATTATATACTGCCTTTTATTTGTTCTGCCCCTGTGGTGAAATGAAAGAAGCGAAAAATGAGTAGTACATGATTCAACTCTGACTGCAGATATTCTCTGCTGTATCTATTATGTTAAAATCAATCCACATAATGCCTTTATCCTATATCAATAAATGGTCTATCCAACATATATTTTATGTTTAAAGCATTACCTGCTATTTGGGAATAAACCAAATATATTCCTTGTCTTCATTATACTAGTTACTAGATATTTTTTATTATTCAAGAGGAAAGCTTTCCATTTTTAAATAATAAAAAATACTCTCCTAATGGCAGGACAAGGATCCAGGCCGACTGTTGCTATTGCTCCAGAGTCTTAAATACTTCCTTCCAATTCTAGATACAACCATCAAATGCTAACCCCTTACTTAAGACTTCTTTTCGATTCTTTTCACTATTAAACCTTTAACTGAAACCCTCATTGGCACTATGATAGTTGCATAAACATACACAGTTATCTCAAGGGCTAAGGTGTTCTGTCTTCTCGAGATTATCATTATGTGGGATAGACCACTCGGAGTAATAGCACAAGTGTAGGTTATTAATTTTCTGCATATAATGATTTCCAGTGCACGATGTGCTGCACCCTTAAGCCCTCCCTAGGCGAGGACATATTTAAGTTACAAGATGGCGCTAGCGCTCTGCCCACTGAGGAGGCCTGTGGTAAGGATTGTTTTATTATATAAACTTTTGTTAGATCCCTATTTCTTAAATATCAGACAAAGAGAGAGAGAGAGATAGGTCAGTGTATCATGACACCAGGTTCCCTCTACCTGCCCTTCTTATTGGGGTATACAGTGGGAACTTAAAACTATATAAATATATATATTAATATATATATATATATATATATATATATATATATATATATATATATATATATATATATATATATATAATAAATGAATATTTTATCTATGTTATTAAGTATAATAACAACTATTTTGTACAATTTCAGAAGCAGAGGCTGTAGCAGAGAGGTTGAAGCCACTCCGGATATCGTCTCCACAGGGCCAGGCCAGCGCCTCTTCCGTCGTCAAATGGGCTTGTGCGGTTAGTTTATAAACAATTTTATTTTTGGTAATATTTTTTCTTTTCAAATTTCATGCTGAACCCCGCCAAAATCAAGATAGGCAGCGGGAATTATACACGTGAAAGATTGTTATTAATTAATATAATGAAAGTAAATAATATTTACAATTAAGTATTCTGAAGTTTTGTGTATTGTGCACTCGGTAAGAAAAGAATCGAAAGTCGGAAATATATTGAATATCAAATCCACCACCATTTGCAACTTAACTTCAGAGGCAGCCTTAACTCGTTGACCATAATGTAATATCTATACTTAACAAAAGCGTAAATGATCGGTGTCTGTACATGAAAGATATGTAAAGAAAATTGTTATTGGTTATTTATTGCAATTAACAATATAATTGAACCTAAATCATGAACTTTAAAATTTTATCAGTTTGTCTGTTTATCTTTGCGTTTGTTCATGCTAATCTAAGAAAAGGCTTAACCGACTTAATGTAATTTTCTCTATTATATTTTGTATATTTACCTTAATATTTTTGTCTATATGTTTGTTTTATTTCAATGGGTTCATAAATAACACGATTATATGAATATTAATGAATTTATTTGATTAAATTATTTTAAAATAAGTATTTTCATTTTAATTTTAATTTTAAAAGGGTAAATCCGGACCCTGTTTTACTAAGACTGTTCATCATTTATCTGTCTCTCCGTCTGTCACCAACTTGAATCTCATGAACCATAGACAGGTGACATTTTTACATATAACATCAACCTGTTGCTGCAACAACACTAACAACAAACAACAACTAAAATAAATATTTAACCTGTCTTTCATACAACAAACATGATTTTTTTGCCGTTTTTATATATAATGGTACGGAACTCTTTGTGCGTGATCCTGATTCGCAGTTGGCCGGTTTTTTATTTATAGATATGGTTTTTCAACTTATAACGTCATTACAACATAAAAATAATCCAAGTTAGTAAATAAGCAATTGTGTATTTGGAGCGTGTGAAAGTGCGCGCCGCATGCGGGTAGTGCTAGTGTTTAATATAAGTATTGTTTTACAGACGTGCACGTATGAAAACTGGCCACGATCCACCAAGTGCGCCATGTGCGGCGCCGCCCAGCCCTCGTCCTCCGTGCGGCCACCTCTCGGTTAGTATCGACTACTCTGTTCGACTTCAGGTCAGGTCAATGCAGGTGCAGTGGGCTTCGAATCATTGGGGACCCAATGACCTGTGAAAGGCTTGACACTTTGGCTTTGCGTTGAGACGTCTCCTCGCTGTGCGTTCTCTACCGCATTTATCATGGGGAGTGTTCTGAAGAACTTTTTGACCTGTTACCTGCCGCCGAATTTTCTAACCGCACAGTATGTCACAAGTTAAAATATCATCCACACCACCTGGATACGTGGCAATCTACTACTGTGCGGTTTCGTAGGAACTTCCTTCCACGCGCCACGGAACTGTGGAATGGCCTACCCGCGGCAGTGTTTCCAGGTCGATATGACATCTACCTTACCTTCAAAAAGCGCGTCTATCTCCACCTTAAAGGCCGGCAACGCACCTGTAACTCCTCTGGCGTTGCACGGGGCCGTGGGCGGCGGTAATCACTTACCATCAGGTGACCCGAACGCTCGTTTGCCTTGTCCTTTTCCATAAAAAAAACACAACCACATTGAAATTATTAATGTGATGTAAATTGTAATAGACTATCCTATGGCTTTACTTGAATGTAATAAAAATGGACTGTACAATACAAAATATATATAATCTAATCATTACACATATTCTCCTAATATATGGGTATATGGCGTAAAACACGTCAATAAATTAACAGAGCTCCGCTGGTCAACAGCCAACAATGATCATTTCAGGCTAAAAATAATTAAACAAACATCAATTCAGGATAATGTGAAGGAACTGAAACCTACAACGAAAGTATACCTACAAACCTTCCGAACTATCCAGCATGGTGTGCACTCTGTGAAGGGAACACCTAACAAACTATAAAAGACGTAATATCTATATAGAAATTCTTGTGAGGCGAAAACCTCAATTAAATATAATGAAAGCGTCCTCCACGTTACGTCAGAAGATTGAGAAGTTCCTCCAATCCAATCCTCTGACGTAGAATACAACATACCCACCAACAAGTTTAACTCACCAAACAATACACCATAGAAGCTACAGTAAAATTCACTTACGCTCCAACTTTACCACTGAACACAATAGAATGAAATGAATACTCTTATGAAGCTAAAAAAATGACGTTAAGAATAGTAACCTGGAACCTTAATGGACCAGCTCCAAATAAGTATGAAATAAAACTCGTGATTAGCACCTATAGATATGATGCAATCCTGATCCTTGCACACGATGTCGTATCATTCGGGTTTCTTAGCAGCAACACATCCTCTGAAGCCCACAGAGAGAAGTCGTCCATTAACAGTTGTTACTGAGATGTACGTTTCTGGCGCGCTAATCACATTTGGTGTAGTCTGTGGTGCTGTTAAGCGTTGATTTCGTTTAGACCAGGGGTTTCCAACCTTATCCTGATCAAGGACCACTTTATTATCATTCTTGGCAGCGGGGACCACTAAAATGTAGGTATAATGAAAATTAACTGTGATAATTAAACAGAACCTTCGCCTCACCATCCCCATTCATAAAATTAAAATCGCTCGCGGACCACGTTTAGGCTCCTGCGGACCACTGGGGGTCCTCGGATCACAGAACTCCGATGAACTCTCAACTCCGTTGTTTAGATATGACATTTTTTTTCTTTTTTTTCTTTGGTTAATCATTACAACATATTCGGTTAATCCCAAGCTTCGTAAACAAGCACTAAAACAATGTAATATAGAATATAAATTTTACCTTAAAATTTTTATCATATTAGGTATTATTTTACACCATGATTTTAGTACTTTTATTTCGTTTCGCTTGGAATACCAAAACAACGTTTATCGGGGGTATTTTTTCAGATCATGGAAAATACTAAAACACACTTTGTTGTGTTGTCAGTTTGTCTGTGCCCTTGTTCATAATAATATCAGAAATGCAAATTTTGTACCCAATATTTGATTGGAATGTAAGGCTTTTGTTATTAATTGAATGATAACGTCTAGAACACGAGAGCAAGAGCGCCGGGAGCGACGGCGCGGAGGCGGCGCAGAGCGGCGCGCGGCGGCGCGCGCGCAGCCACCCCGACTGGCTGTGGCTGCAGGCCTGCATGGGTGCGTGCCTCTGTGTTTGTCCAATGTAGTGTGCGTTTGACGCAATCACAACTACGTATATTGCTGAAAGATTCGAATGTTCCTACATTATAAGTGCACAAGTCAACTAAATCATTCGCAGCTGGAATATGTTCTCTGATTTGATTTTGTGAGCATTCATACGAGTATAGATCGTCAGATGCCGTGTCCCCGCGGGGCCTATAATTTAGATAATCGAGACATACATGCGTTTACTCGATCAGGTGTGGTGGAGGACGACCTGCGCTGCGTGGAGGCCTACCTGTCGGCGGGCGGCGACCCCGCGCGCGCGCTGCAGCCCCACGAGCTGCCGCTGCTGGACCGCGCCTCGGCCTTCGACGCCGGGCACACCCTCGTGCACCTCGCCATCCGCTTCCGGCGCCAGCGCATCCTGTCCGCGCTGCTGGCGCGCATCTCCGGCCCGCCCGCGCTCAAGCGCGCGCCCTCGCACGTGGCGCCCGACCTCGCGGCCGCGCTGCGCCGCCGCCTCGCCGCCGCGCTGCGCGCCGCGCCGCCGCCCTTCCCCGCGCGCTACCTCGACGAGCTGCCCGCCTTCGCGCTGCCCGCCGCGCTCGGACGAGCTGCCGCGCGCCGTGCGCCACGCGCTGCTGGCCGAGCTCACCGACCGCGACGCCGCGCGCGCGCTCGCCGCCGACCCCGCGCTGGCGCCGCCGCGCGCGCGCCTGCTGCCGCTCTGGAACCGCTCGGCCGGCGACTGCCTGCCCGACGCGCTGTGCCAGGCCGCCTACGGCGTCAGCGACCGCGCGCACTGCCTGCGCGCCGCGCTGGCCGACACGCTGCGCACGCGCGCCGCCGCCGCCGCGCTGTACGCGCGCTGGGCCGCCTACGAGCGCCGCACGGCCGCCGCGCTGCACTACGCGCCCGACGACGCGCAGCTGCGCGCCGAGTGGGCGCGCCTGGCCGCCGCGGCCGCGCGCCCCGGCGCCGCGCTGCGCCCGCTGCACGTGTTCGCGCTGGCGCACGTGCTGCGCCGCCCGCTGCTGGTGTACGGCGCCGACGTGGTGGCCTCGCACCGCGGCGAGGCGCTGGGCTACGCCTGCTTCCGCGGCGTGTACCTGCCGCTGCTGTGGGAGCCCGCCTTCTGCTCCGACTCGCCGCTGTGCCTGGCCTACTCGCGCGGGCACTTCAGCGCGCTGGTGCCGGTGGAGGCGCGCGCGGGCGACGGCGGCGCGGGCGCGCGGCCGCTGGCGGACGGCGCGGGCGCGCCGCTGCCCGTGCACTTCCTGTCGGCGGCGGAGGCGGCGGACGAGGCGGGCGCGCTGCGGCGCTGGCTGCGCGTGGAGGCGCGCGGCGGCGTGCCGGCGGCGGCGGTGCGCCCGGCGCCGCGCGACCTGCTGCAGGCGCAGCTGCAGGAGGAGTGGCTCAACTACTACCGGCGCCTGGCGCAGCAGCAGCAGGCGCGCGGGCCCTTCCCGGACTACTCCAGCGACGCCGACACCGACGACGAGTAGCATCTCTCTTGGTTTCTCGTACGTTTACATTTCGCTAGTTGGTTGTCTCGGTGCAATCGTTCTGATTCGGTGTATTTATTATATTATTGGAGTATATTTTATTAATATGTCTGTAAATAAAGTTACAAATTACAATTAATGTATACAACGTTTACCTTCCGTCAAAATTGTAACGAGTTAAATCGAAATTTGGTGTTATTTTATATGGTTCATCGATATTGAGTGAGTGTGAGTAGTCGATACCGTCGGTGTCCTTGTTTGTATAGTCAATGCAATCGCTTTGCCCTTTATTGATAATGTTGTAAAAAATCTCTACTAATGTGATAATTGCTCATTTTTTTTATACAAATCGGGAAATCTTCTTCGGGGAACCTTCCTGTAGTGAGCTAGATGTATGCAGAATACTAAAAATTCGGAATTGGACCTTAACTTAGTGTTTGCCTGCGGATTTACTTATAATCAATATGGTTAATATTATATATGTAGCAAAACAATAATAATTACAATTAAAACAGATCTACACAAATCCTTAGTGTTTATAGTTTAGTTAAAAACAATGCAACTTATAGTTTTATTATTATAAAATAAGATTTAATAAGCTTTGTTTGCTACAGAGTATAGTTATACATGTCAATTTTGTAATAGGCAAACTTTATGGCCGCTCTTTCAAATTTTTTATACCATTTCAAAAATTTTCAGTCACTAGTGTAGAATAACAGTTTAAAAATGTTGTGAGTTACTCCTTATGCCTTTTTTTACAATATTACGACTTATGTGCATATTATTATTTTTATATTAATTACACCTAGATCAGCATCTGACCGTAAACGCCGAGGTTGTGAGTTCGACCCCTACTCAGTGGTATGAATTATATTCATTATACCACACTGCAAGCAAAGTGCGAAATGGGACGCTTTGTTGAATGGTGTGTCTTAACACAAAGTTCCATCGGTCCATCCTGAAACCAAACAATTTAGGCCTCCGAGTGGCAATCGTATTCACAGTCAGACTGCTTCATACTATATTGAGCAGGCTCATATTACACGACCAACGATGCGGCACCAGCGCTCGGTTCTAGTCAATTGTTATTGAGATGGGAAATTGAGATAACATTTCTGATTTAGATGATATAGTACTAAATTTTGTCGTATATTTATTATTGTAATATTTTTGTATTGAAACTATGATTATATTGATTTTGCAAAAAAATATATATATATTTGTATAAAATACACACAATCTTAATCCCATATATATATAAAAATATGAATTTCTTAAATATGTGCATTTCAGTCTTATCGCAATGTACAGGCTCCACATTGCTTATACCCTGTATTAAATTGTAACATATTGAGTTTTAATTTATTATTCATAAATAAATTGCAAGCTTCTTAACATGTTCATATATTTTTTTATACTTTTTACCTGTAATAGTTAATATTATTTGTTAATATTAATTTTGTCGTAGACATTACGTCCCAAAATAATAAACTTATTTGATTTTTTTTCTATATTGTATTAAATAATAATCTGTATGTAGTTTCAAATTCATGACAAAATATTGTTCATGTAGTTGTAAAAAGTAACTTGTAACCGTGAACTCCCCTGAACGACACTGCTACATATTTCTAACTAAATGTATTTACAATAATAACCAATAATTAAAGTAATCACTGAACGCTAAACTAAACTAATGTAGACACTAACGAGTACAGACGAGTACATTTATTTGTCTCTTTCTTTTATTTTGGTTACTAACTATAACATCACTCGACACAGTCTAATGCGACATGGTACTTCCAGCTAATGGATAGATGGAATAAATTATAAGGAGAGTCTATTACATATTTTACGATATTGTACAGAGAGTTTAAGGTTCTAATATTTATTGTGTTTCGGTTTTGTAAATATATGAAATCGTTTTGTGTATATTGATCCTAGGCGGATAGAGGATAGACCGCTGGTAGACGACAGTGCAGACTAGAGACGCCTTCCTAACCAAGTTACTGTTCATTGGTGGCGGCTGTGGGAACCATACCGGCCATTTGACTGTTGCACATTCTCAAAGGAAGTGATGGTCCTCACAGTCCCCGGTTGAAATATAGAATTTACTTTTTCTAGTACACGTTATTAACAGGTAACAGTTTAAGCACGTTCGTGTTTTTCGCATCCATAAGGTTTTTCCTAAATAAGTTGTAGATTTTTCCTGTTATTTAAGTGTTTTTATTTGTTTTTTAACAAAACGCGTACAATTTATTTTTAAATTATGTACCTATATACCTACGGAAATTAATCAATAAAGCACTTATTTTATGAAGCGTTCATGTTGGTTTTTTTTTAAATAACCTTTCTACTAAGTACTTTTTAATTAATTAGGTCTGTTTCGAAGTCTAAATTGGAGAAATTTTAATATGTGAAATGATATCTGTATCCTCGGTCGCGAATGAAGTGTGAGGACAATATTGGTAACTATTCGAAATGAGTTAACGCTAAGTTTTCACATGTTGTTGTGTCTATCTGCACTCTATCATCAATTACAATGTTTAACTGCAAGTGAAATACTTGAAAAATGAGACTAGACCATAGTTATATACTTATATTAGCTATACTAATACATAAAGATTTAAGTGCATTAGTGGGGTATATTATTGTATGGTATAATGTAAGAAAGTAATAAAAGTTGTAGCGGTGGCAAATTGTCGTGCTGGTGTTTTAATCAATTGCTATCTGAAATTATTATAAAAGAATACAATTGCTAGAGACTATTTCGCTCGTCGACGCCATAGGTATGTAAAGATATAAGGAAAAAAATAGAAATTAAATTAGAAAATAGTAATTTTAAAATATTTTATTTCATTTTAGAAAATATATAAGTATTAGGTGTAGGTAATAATGAATAGAAACGATAGAAACAAGAATGATTTTAACTATCACCCTAATAACACATTTAAGTTAGCATAATTATATTATATATTATAACAAAATAAATAAAATGAGGCCACAAAAATAGCATTCAGGTGATAAGCAAGTACAATTGTAGAGGCCTCCACGGCTCGTGACAAGTTCCGAACGCACGCGCGCCACTGACAGCTGCGGCGGCGCCCCGCGCTCGTCCGCGCCAGTGCACAGACGTGTCCCGAGCCCGAGCCCCCGCTCCCTGCGCCGCATCAACCAGCTCCATCGCCGGCCTACTGTCTTTGTCCCAATACACCAGTGTTCACGTGAAAATAACTAAGTTGTAGTTTGTGATGAAGCTTGACAAACATTAGCGAACATAGTGTGGTGAACGACCGACTTCGTTAAAATGGGTGAGTGCCGGTGTTTTATTGCTGTTTTTTAGTATACATTTTTTATTGTCCTTACTTTTCAATTAAAAATTAATAGAGAAAGCCTACATTTTCCTGATTAAATTCTAGATAGATTTTAATTTTCTTATAAGTACTTATTTCAATTTTTCCATTGCGGCGTCTTGTTTTGTTGGAAATATCGATTTTTCTCATGCCTATGTCCAGAAAAAAAAGGATTATTTAATATGGTAATAGTCAAATCATCTTCACGCTGTATCCCGCCCACAGGAGGGTAGGAAGAGGGAACCTAATGTGTCAAGACACTTCGTTCTCCACTTTCCGCCGAATTCTAGAGGCATTGCTTGTTAAGTGGTGGAACTAAACCTCCCGCTTTGCCTCGACACCAGAGCGAAGAAATTATATTATACATTTAAATAAATATATCCTTTCCTCAAGTTGGGGGGGCTCAACCCACAACTAGTCGATTGTATAGTCACACCACGCCTCCTCAACTCCTGCGCCACGACTGTCTTCTAATAGTTAAATGTTGTCTATAAAGCTATCGATGATGTAAGACAGAAGTAAATTTATACTGTATTTTAAGTTATTATTTACATGCTTTGAGTTAGCTATACCATTATTTATTCCTTATTTTGATACAATTATTTAACGTAAGAATTAAATAATTAAATCTTTACACTGTTTTCCCATATTCCACACACAGCAGTGTAGGCTGAGGGAATCTAGTGTTACCACTCTGTTCTACACTTTTCACTGAATTCCGGAAATATTGCATGTTGAGTGGCGGCAGAGGGATGAAATCAATATATAAATTTAAATAAATATTTAATTTTCTTGAGTGGGGCTTAACTGGCCTCAACCATAGTTAGCCCTGCTGCACTAAGTGATGTTATTAGTGTGTTGGTGTCAAATGAGCGTATCACTACCAGTGCCTATCGTGATACAGATTACAGACTGACAGACATATTTCACTAATAAGAATGCCCTTGAGCGGCTGCCACTAGCTAGATAATTATAATCTGTTTCTAATGTTGTTCTTATTTGATTTATTAATATATCTATGACTAGTTCATAGATATATTAATAAATCTTTATATTATTAGGTCAGAAAGTACTTTAAAAATCTACATAATATAACTTAATTTCACTAAGATCAGATGACTATTTAATAATAGATAGAAACTATTTATAAACTTGTTAGGTTTTATGAATATTAAATTTAAAATTAAGGGCTATAAATAAAATAAATAAATCAGCTTCACATTGTATCCTGCACACAGCAGGGTAGGCAGAGGGAACTTAGTGAAAGACACTCCGTTCCCCACTTTCTGCCGATTTCTGGAGGCATTGCGTGTTAAGTGGCAGAACTCAACGCCGCACTTGTCCTCGACACCAGAGCATAGAAATGGAAATATAAATTTAAATAAATATTTTATCTCCTCGAGTGGGGATCGAACCCACAACTAGTCGGTTTTACAGTCACACTTTGTGCCGCTGCGCCACGACCGGCCTCAAATGGGCTATATAAATATAAATTTAATATATAAGTTGTAATTGCATAGCTAGGAAAGTAAATACGACAGTTGTGGATTCGATCTCCACTTGATGTAATTAATTATGTGTATTTCTTCAACATTATAAGGATATATGTGGTGTTGATTTCTGCCATGGAGAACAGAGCAACTGAATACTAGGTTCCCTCTGCTTATGGTATATGTTGAATAAATCAGAAAGCCAAGAAATCCATTAACTACAGACTAAGTACATTAACATTAAATAAATGCCACAGTCTTTATATCAGCTATGCAGCTATAATCCGGTGTATTTTTATCAACTTGTACTCAAATTTGATAATATCTTTTACACTTTGATTATAAATATCAGTAGGTGATTATTTAATAGGTACAGGTGAGGAAAATTGAATAATGGTTGTACTTTGTATTGTAATTAGTAACAAAAATCATTATATTGTAATAAATTTGTGATGCAGTGAGACAGTGTCTGACTGAAAGTGTGAGAGTGGGTGTCTGATCCCCAATCACTTATTTTCATTTTTCCACTCTGGTCGACAAAGCTATGCAATTTACTTCTGCCACTTGACACCAATTCTCAAATTTGGCCAAAAAGAACAGAACAGAAAATCATGGAGCTGCTGAAAACGCTTAGCACTAAAAATGTTTTTATAATCACATTTTTAGTGCTAAGAAACTCTTAAAAAATGGAAGTCTATCTATATATTTTATACTATCCCCCTATGTGTGCCTAGAATCGTGATCTAACATTATGTGAAACCTTAACAAATAGATTGTGTTTTTAAAGAAAAACGCTTTTTAGAAAACATAAAAGTTTGGAACCGTTTTAAGAGGTGCGGGTTCAAATTCCGCCCCGTTCAAATTTTAATATGTTTTCTAAAAAGTATTATTATAAGTTTGTTAGAAATAATGATGTATTTGATTTCATTGACTTTTGCATTCCGCTTCATATAAAATTCCACAGATATGAAATATGAGTGTGACGTCAGCCTAATAATCCAGTACAAAGTATGAAACAATAGTGACTGAACTCTGCAGTGCGCCCGCCCTGGCCTCTATGTAGGTCACTGCACCTATCTGATACTGCCTTACTCGAGAAGTTAGTTCGTCGTAGTCGTAGTCGTCGGTGCCGAACACTTTCGGAGTGCGCGGGGTTGGTACTTCATTGAATAATATAAACATACATTTGAATAGGAAACGGCAAATATACTACAGGTGTATAATAAAACAATGAAAACGGTTTTTTTCAAATAACTTATTCTTTAAAAATATGTTAAATGTTTTTGACAACCTCAAAATATCTTTTAATTTATTATTAGTTTATTACCTCCATATATCGTGGCCAGTCGTGGGGGTGGGGCACAAAGTGTGATTGTAAACGCGATTGGTTGGGGGTTCGATCCCCAATCGAGGAGGTAAAATATTTATTTAAATTATATTTTCATTTCTTCGTTCTCTTGTTGAGGCTAACCGTGGCATTGAGTTTCGCCACTCAACAAGCAATGCCTTCAGAATTTGGCGGAAAGTGGAAAACGGAGTGTCTTAACACTGCAGTTTGTGGGATACAGCGTGAAGTTGATTTGTTTTTTTTGATGGCCTTATTCAATTGGGAAATAATCATATTGCTTTTAATATTAAGAAGGTGCATTGTAGCTAAGTAAATGTATTTGCTACATTTTTTTTACTTATTATTGATTATTTGTATCTATTGTTTATAGAAAAAACATAATGAAGTATTGAATGAAAGTGAAACTTATACATTGGTATTTTGTTTTGACCATTTGGTACAAACAAACTTTATATAAACAATTTAATATAAGTTTAGAAGTTGTGTGCTCCGCGGCGGTCGCGGCGGTTGGCAGTCGGTGGTAATTCGCGGGGCTTCGGCTTCGTAAAAATTCCCCTCAGTATTTTGCAAGTGGATTATTTTGGGGTGAAAAGATCGCACGTTTTATTGGATTATTATAAGCCGTGGGGTCGAGAATGTGCCACTAGCGACTGTCGACACCGGCGTCTGCCGCCCGTCGCATCAACTAAATTATTTTTTAACCTCAATTAAATAACCTAAAAATTGAAAACTCTAATGATATGGCTTCAAATTCTTTGATGTTCATTCAAATCAAAAAAATAAAATCAGCTTCCCGCACACAATATAGCCGGCAGAGAGAACTTAATGTTAGGACACTCTGTTTCTCACTTTCCGCCGAATTCCGGGGAAATTGCGTGTTGAGTGGCGGATCTCAACACTGCGTTTTGTCCCGACACCAAAGCGAAGAAATGAAAACATTATTTAATAAATATTTAAATTTTTTCGAGTAGGGATCGAATCCACAACGGCTCACAGTCACAAATTACGTTTACAGTCACACACTTGTGCCCCTGCGCCACGACTGACCTCACGATATTCATAAAGTTTCAAGAGTCGTGCCGGCCCGCCATGTGGTCGACCACATTTTAATCACATTATCGGGCGCCAGCACTCTGTTCAACACTCCGCTGTGGCCGCGCGCGGTGTGATGACACACAAAGAACGTGAAGCAATGACATCGTTCACATACTCCACGTTATATGTGACAATTATGTACTTTCATCTCACAAATTTTGCATTTGAGATTAAAATATGAAACAATTAAAAGTTAATAGTAGCTTACGGAGTACTTACTACTCACGGGCACACTATGAGCGCGTGTAAATCTCTTTTATTAAATCTGCTCAGCTGAAGTGGAGAACTGCCTGTCATAGTGCGTCTCTGGGCGGAGCCTCGCGTAGTGGAGTGTAGCGCGCCACTTCGCGACCTCTTAATGGTCCCTATACAACTACGACGGCGAAGGGGAGCAAGTAGTTAAAATGGAAATTTATTTATAATGGGCCAAGTTTTTTTTTATAAATATTAGACTAATGACAGATTATTAAAACTATTATTTAATCTTGCGCTGTGATGTTTTTTTTTGAAATCAAAAATAGGAATCATTGCAATTTAATAAAACGTGATTTTACTAACTTTGCTCTTATCATAGAGAACCTAGAGCTAAGACACTGTGTTTTCCGCTTCACGAAAATTTTTGACATATTGCCACAAGGCGGCACCGAATTCTAATCCATCGCATATTCGTCTTGGACTGCGATGGATCAGAATTCGATTTAAAGTCATAACATTGAAGTAACATTTGTTTTGATCGTAGGCCGTTGGCTCTCTCGCCTGAGCCGTCGCAGCCGGACCCTACTCCGCGCGTGCCACAGGGCTCTGGGCAGCCGTCCACAGGCCACCGACCCTGGAGTCTCCGTCAGAGGTCTCTATGTACACGCTAGACAGCCTGTGTGTAGATCGCTTGTACCCTGGAAGTACTTACGTACCACGGCCGTGAAATAATTGATCTATTCGCTAAGATTAATTGATTCAGAAGTCATTTGAATAACAATATAGCTCAAATGTAGTAGTGTGCGTTACCGTTACCACTTGTGTCCACAATGTACGTTTGTAGCCGTTGTTGAGTCGATTCTAGTGAATAACCTAAATCGAATATCAGTTGTTACAATATAAGAGAATGTTGATATTTATTTGACGCTGGCTTCTTTTTATTAGAAACCTAGTGTGAAGACACCCATTGCACTTTTTATCCAATTTTCGAGACACTGCGTGTTGAGGTGCGGAACTCAACGCTGACTTAACTCTTATCATTATTGTAATAATTTCGAGCGAGTGCGGGCGCGGGCGCTAGCGCAGCATGACGCCGCGCGGTGTCGGGTGACAGTTGGCGGGTGTCGAATGAGCCGCGTGTACTGCGTAGCCGTGTATTGTTACATTGTAAGCTCGTACGTCTCGCATGGGTTTTCATTTAATATTTATTTTATTATTAGCTTTATTATCACGGCAGGTAAAGGTCAACTACGTGTCCGAAACGTGTACGTGTCCGAAACATCGCTGCAGGCCGTCTGCCTACGGCCACCACACCCTGAGTATTGAGAGATAAAAATTGCTAAAATGCATCGACAGTAAAATGCCATACCGATTTTTTTATCTACAAATTTTCTAACTAAAATTAAATCACGTTTGTAAAGTATCTAAAAAGTGCTCGTAACAGAATGTAATGCGGTTATTTTTTTTATTAATATTAATAATAAAAAAAATAACCGCAACATTAGAATATAAAAAAAAATATGAATTATCGACGAGTAGCTGTTGTTGTCTTTGCTGATGTCGCAATCGGTAAATCGCAATCCTCTGAGGTAATACTACACACAGCGGCGCACACCAGCGGGTACGTGCAGCTCACCGTTAGAATTAAACTATAATAAATTAATTATGAATGAAATTTAACCAAAGTACCATAATTCAATGCACAAAACGAGACTATTTTTACAGAAATTTGAATTATTGTTAATCTAAAAGTATTTATTATAAAAATCTTGCTATATTATAGTGCATTACTAGGTTTATATGACGGATGACTACATATTTTGCACACTGTTTACGCAATACTAAGTAGTTGTAGTGTAGTTAGTGACAGTTAGTTCTACAAATTAATGCGTTGTAAACTAGAGCATTTTGAAAAGGCTGCACTCTAATATGTCGTCTAATACTAGGTGTATCTGATGACTGCTTGTATGTCCATGTAGTATGTCCGTAGTAGCTGTCCTGTCCTGTCCGCGTTGTATAATGAATGTTGAACGTAATAGAACATTTATCGGTTATTGGAATTGGAACCCAGTTTTGTGTGTGACTAGCGGCTGTGGGTTGGGCTCCAGGGTTTCTCAACCTCCACTACAAACAATTTTTAATAGCGATAAATTAATTAAAATAAACAAAAAGCTAAGTAACAAATACAAAGTTAAATATGACAGAAGCAAAACTAATGTTATTGAGAACAGCGGCTACTAGTATCGGAGTCGAACTCATAACTGTCGCTCTTACAGCTACACGCTTGGCCTAAGTGATAGTATATTGATACGCGGACTCGTTTTTGAGCTCCGCTGTACTGATGAGTCACGTCGATGAGGCACGTCACCGAATTCAATAAATAGGTGAAGGCGAGCTGGTGACCGCCCGTTACACTTCTTCTACTACTTTCATGTTACCTCGACTTTTGTAATAGTAACTATCCAGTAGATACACGCATTTATATATTGGATTCGTACATTTCCCATTTCCCCCAGAACAGAGCGAGCTTTAGCAATTTCATAAAATTATTATTTTCATTTTTGTATAACATAACTTTTGAATAAAAATTAATGCAACATTATTGCATGGTGTTTTACCGGTCAATATCCATCGTCATCTCAATACTGTTATCATTCAACACCAGAGTAGTCGCCAAGACAAATCAAGCAAGTCCAAATACGACCTGTCTAGTTTTCTTAATTTAGAGAAGTGCCCTTGGCTGCCCCCGGCTCCATCTCCAGTCTCGAGGTATTTTTTTTCATGGAATATTGTATTTTACAAATCAATTCCTTTGGCACTGGGAATGGGGTCAAATTGAGCTTAGATACATGATTTCGCATACACTAATAAATAAACTAGCACGGTAAATTAAAAAACCACCATGTTCGCTTATAAATGATCTATCTAGTTTTCGGTTAAACCGATTAATATTATTGATTCGTTCTAGTTCATTCGGCCATGTTCCGCTATTGTGCAACCTGCCCGGGCGCACAGTGACGGCCGCGTAAATACAGACCTAGGATATATGTATACTCGCTTTGTATATTAGGTAATAGGTAAACATTTTCCTTCTGCTTCCGCTTCATTTTATCTTCCCACCTAATATTATGTTACTATGCACAGCCGTAACCACTGTGCATAGTAACGTGAAATTTGGACAGATGTTTATTTTTATAATCTGGACATACACTAAGAAAGGATTTAGAAATTTTAAAAATTTTACCCTAAAGGGATGAAATAAGGGTTGAAAATTTGAATAGAAAAAAAATTAAATTGGTACTGATTTTTATAAAATTTGAAATTCAGACAGAATATCATTTCTGGAGAAGTGATATGTTCTAGCTCTACTGGCACGCTCGGAACGCCATAATCTAAGAACCAAACCAAATTCAGACTCTCAAAAATATTTCATTGAACACGTGTTTCATGGTTTATTAGAATTCACCCCCTTAGGGTTCAAATAAGGGGTTGAAAGATTATATGGAAAAATCTTTAAATCGCCACCGATTTTTATAAAAAAAAACAAATTCAAACTGTTAAAAATATTTTACTGAACACGTGTGCAATTAAGCGGACGAAGCTGCGCGCGCGCTTGTATTATATAACGCTTCACATAGTTCTTTGGAATCCACAAATGGTTGAATATATTTTTTAAAAAGTATACGTTTGTTTCAACGCTGTAGGGAGACAAAGTTCAGCTACCCAGAGATAGTTTCTCAGAGTTATTATTTGGCAAGATATACAGCAAAAGAAAGGTAATCATAATGCAATATTTATTATTTTGTGTTTTCTAAAAATGTATTTCTCTCTTTCCTAAGAATGGAACTACAGAATGGATTTTATTTTAAATAGTAATTGTAACGTTTTAAATCGTTATACATAAATTTATAAAAATAAAATAGTAAATCATAGTATTACATACGTACCTACTTACATTTCTTAGTTATTAATTCGTTGACCTGACATTCAGACCTGATCATACAGTCTAGCCGGATCTCATTAAAGTTTGATAGAAGTAATCAATACGCCCGTGTATGGCGTGTATGGCGTGTATGGCGTCGGGGTTGAAGGGATTGTAGGTATTGATCATTCAACTACATAGTTATTTCGCTATGTAACGTACATAATATTATTTATTTCGTTTAGAAAGCTATTTTCGAGTAGTAAGATTATTTGAAAAGCACCAACAACAACAAAATATAAAAAAAAAAACACTTGAAAGTAAATGATCCAGCACTCTGTAAGAGAAATGAGGTAAAGAAAGTGATTAAAAACTCTTTTGTGCTTATAATTGTCAGAGGAATTGCGGTCAAGCGGTAATTTGATTTGAGGCGTGGGATTAAGTTTCCTTTTTGATAGCGTGAAATTCTCTTTTAGACTCAGTCACAATGATTTCAGAGTCGTTTAATATGGTACATTATTATTTCACGTTGGCTTTTAGATTGTTTTGTTTGATACTTGCTAGCCCCTTGAGTGATTAATGAAATGATATTTGATGTATTGGCTTGCAGAACTATACTAGCCTGTTATAAAATTTTCTTTGAATAACACACCCGGAACGTCACGCGTGGCATCTGTTCGTACGATACGATAAGAGGATAAGATTTTCTAGGGTTCATTTTCCTTAGGAACGTGCTAAAAGAAGCCTCACGTTTGGAGCTCTCTTGTGACGCCGATACATGGAGGATATCACTTGGGCTTTTCCGATATGAACCTCTACTAAGCCGAGTGGATTACGAGGTAACAAACGTATGCACGCCTAACCGGTGACCGGTGACCCCGCTGCGTCCACTCACCGAGGTTCACATCGATTCTAACTGACGGACCGCGGTGTAATTGAATTGTTGATTGTCAACGGAAAATCGCTGTTTAAAAAAAATTTACATTAAATAAAAATAAATAAATCAGCTTCACGCCGTATCCCGCATACAGCAGAGAAAGCAGAGGAAACCTATTGTTAAGACACTCCGTTCCCCACTTTCTGCCGAATTCTGGACGCATTGCATGTTGAGTGGCAGAACTCAACGCCGAATTTATCTTTCCATTATTAATAACATAGTTAATGATAATAATAATAACATTTATTGCCATGAAAACCATACAATTTTATAACTATGGACATGAACATTACGATTTACATTATGGCAAAAGGCAAGGTGTAACTCAGCTTGACTTTTGACTCTGAAGCATCGCTGTTCTTTTGTTTGTAGCAGTTTGCTTAAATTATTTGAAGTTACGTCTTCTTTAATCTTAACTTGAATTTACTTCATTTGAAAAAGCATTATACACAACCGCTTTTTCAAATGAAGAAAAAAAAAGTTGAAATATTGATTTTGTTTTGTAATTCCTTAAATTTACAACATACCTTCACTCTCTTAAGAATAAGAACTGTGACGAAATTGGTAGCTTAAATTTTTTTTTAAGTGAATTGGAGGATATATTATATATCGTATAAAGTTTATGACAGTTATTTACATTTATATAATTATATTTTTATTCTCGACTCTCGTCTCTACTCGACTAGGTTTCTAAGCGCGTGCAATGTCGAAGTAAGTTAACAATATCTTGTGAGCAATTTATTGATGTCATTGCTTCATACCTGATAAGTGACAAGTTCCGAGCTGAGAGTAAATGAATCGCTAAAACGTTCCGGGCCCGGTCGCCGCTCCCGGAAGCGTCCGTATATAGGGTGACGGCGGGTGACGCCGGGTGACATCCGCTGACAATAACTTACACCTAATAAAACTTTATGACTAACTTTATACCATGTTTTTTGTACATATGTTCACACTAATTTTGTTGCCCACTAAATGTTTTCTCATTGCTTCTATTTTAGTTGCAATTTATTTATGCCTACAGATTGACATGGATCCAATACCAGATACCAACAAAATATAAATAATACCGAGGAAAAAACCGTAGTATATACAATCTAGTGTTAAAACACTTCGTTCGCCGCCTTCCGTTCGTTGCATTTATGAAACGCAACAACATAATAAAAATAATTAATTCCCCAAGTGGGAATCGAACCCACAACCTCCGTGTCAAACGCTGTGTAAATAGTGCGTGTAAATAGTGTGTTTATAAGGTAAGCCTATGAATTGCGTCATCGCGTAAAGCTTGCAGTATCGTAACATTCATCAGTAACAACAGGAAGAGTAGACCGAGGCGAATCGGATCATTTTTTCTATGAGGATATAAAAATCATACTAAACAACACTATATGAAACAAAAAAAATTACAAACATAACGAAACTTAAATAATTCTTAAATATTCCAAATAATTAACACAAATCCCACAAGATAGAAATATCTGATCCGTCCTATTTTGTGGGGTGAATAGGATCGAACGTAAAATAAATTCTAAATTTTTTTTTGTAACATAATAAAGTTTTCAAATATCAAAAAAGTTGAAATAATAAGTATTGAGATAAATATTATTGACCAACACACAGATCACACATATACGGGTCTTTTCTACCTCTTATATCGGAACATATTCGTGGCACTTTCCTTCGCAACTATGGTACTGAATCCAAACATAAGGAACCAATCTTGACAAGCCATTCCAACTTCTCTATTGATTTTTTGTAATGTTTTAATGTTCTGCTAATTGAAACGCATATCTTTAAACTAAAATAGGAAATACCACATTTTAAATATGTGGTCCACCTCGCTAACGATAGTACGATCCGAATAATCTTATATTAAAGATTTTTTAAATAAATATTTTGCGCCTTTACACATCACATTATTCTTAAAAACTAAAATATATTTTAAAATAGGCCCTTTTCCAATCAATATAAGATGTGAAACTTAAAGTTTTAGGATAAATCCTTAGAGTTACCTTACCTTACCTTACCTTAACTTCACGCTTTATCCCTAGCGGGGTAGTCAGAGAGAACGGAGCGCCAAACGCTACGGTCTCTACATACCTCTTTCGCCTCGTCCACTGTCATCAACCTCTTCATACATGCCCTCCGGGGGATCCTCATGCTTTTTACGTGACCTTCCTCCAGTATCTTTGATACTGTGTTTTCGAAGGTCAACCGAGGTCTCCCCCTACCTCTCTTACCACTCACTTTTCCATCATAAATCTTTTTTGCGAGGAAAGCCTCGCTCATTCGTTCGACGTGCCCAAACCAGCTGAGCACGTTCTTCTTCATTCTCACCGTGACATCCTCGCTGGTACCTGCCATTCTGTGTACCTCTTCATTGCGGATTCGATCAGCTAGGCTGACTCCGCATATCCTACGAAGAGATCGCATCTCCACAGCATTCATCTTTCTTTCATTCTTCTTCTGTAATACCCACGTTTCGCTGCCGTATAACAGGGTCGGTACCAAAACTGCATTGTGTACGGCCAAACGCGCAGATGTGCTGACGTTTCGCCGTCTCATCAATGCAGCCAAGGCTCCGTTAACCTTGTTACCGGCAGCAATACGCCTTTCCACATCCATCTCGTATCTTCCATCTCTACTGAACATACTTCCCAAATATACCACTTCATTCACCTGTTCTAATATCTTATCATTTACACTGATCTTGCATTCCGTCCTTTCTTCATCTTGTTCAAAAATCCTTAGAGTTATGTATTAAAATTATAAGTACTTACCTTAGATGAGTGCCAAAAATGTAACACACCCAACAACCCGATTCGCTATCGAGCAGCACCGACACTCATGTAAATAACGAATAAAAAAACTGCCGTTGACGAGTAATAGGGTGGGAGAGAGTGAAATAAGACTAAACGTTTGAGTTATTTGTCTCACATTATTCGAAATATCAACGAATTTCTTATATCGATCCGATTCTCCCATTCATACAGGTATAGGTACTTATAGGATGAGTTCCGGCATAGTTTAGAAAACAAACCAACCGCCGCGTCGGCTCGCAGGCTCGCGTTCGCGTGAAAGTTGCCTGATATTGTACTGCGCCTTTAATATTTATTGGTTCCTTGACGACTACCAATCTTATTGCACTTTCTATTGGTCTGTATGATTTGTCGAGAGCTAACAGAAAATGTTAAGTTGTACAAGTCGTCCATTTATCCTGAAAAACAGAGGGTGTACTTAGTTTATTACTAGCGAGGATGTTACGGTAAAGAATGAAAAAGAACGTTTGGACACGTCGAGAGAATAAATGTCGCAAGAATTGCAAAGAAAGACTCGTAAAGTGAGAGTACTCACTCTATAAGGTAAGGTAAGAGTGGCAGGTACAGCTCCTCGGTCCAGGTCCAGGTGACCTTCGAGAGCACGGTTAACGATGATACTGAAGCAAGGTCACTTTGAACACACCCCATGATAATTGTGGACGAAGTGAAGAGCGTTTGTTGCTACGTTCTCTCTGGCTAGCCTCCACGGACAAAGCATTAAACTAGTAATACTCGTGACTTCATAAATAACAAATAACATTATTTTTCATTTCATCATATAATTTTTTTTATATAAAATACATGAAATTAATGAATCTATCTTATTTCAAATAGATTATGATATGAAGTCAATTATCTAAAATGTGGTCTATTTTAGAATGTTAAGATATAATATCAGTAGTAGTCGAGTCATGCTTTATCTATCGATAACCGTATTGTTGTACTTTTTTTTATTACACACATTTTTATTGCTTAGTGTCTAGCTTAGTTTAATTTAAATATATTTATTTTTATGTTATTCATTTAAATAACTTTATTAAAAATAAAATTTAAGACATAACTCCAAAGTGAATATTGGAAAGTTAAATCAAGAGTATCAACGTTTGAATAAAAGAAAAAAATATTTGATTTGTAATTTGATATATTTAATAAAAAAAGTAACCGCAAGACTTAGCGGACCGCGCCGGTCAGGGTGTAAGCGATTACTTTCATTTCCGCCTGTACCTGCAACAATCATGTGCAGTGCAAGTTCCACGTCTCGATAGAGAAGGATCTGGCGTCTCACATTCTGGCTCTTATCCGCACATACTTTCCGATTAGTTTTTTTTGTTATAGAAAAAAGTTATGTCTTCACAATGTGTAACAAGACAAAACCACGGCGTTGAGACGAGTCTTGAAGATTAACACTATTTTCCCACAGTCTACACAGCCATACGCGGGATACTGCGTAAAGCTAAAAAAAATAAAATTCAGAATTTTAAACTGCTTGGTACCTGTAAATCAGTAACGTCCTTCAATTAAAATCTAAATAGGTACCAGTAATGAAATTCTTTGTTTGTTAGCAAACGAACTTTGCTTACAGCATTGTTCTACTGCACAATGTTCGATCTTTAGTTTAATTAGAATGTACCTACTTCATTTTTGTATTGACTTTAATTAATAGTTTCGGTAACATGTCATAGTAAAAAATATTTACAATGGTGGTCGTAAATGCACTTTCTCAGGGCGGTCACACGTGGTCAAGCGTTGCGTCACGTCTCACCGGCTCTTGGGAAACGCTTTTTGCCCTCCGCTTGAACAACTCCAAATTTCCTGCGTCTGCAGAGTTTTGTTTCCACCTACTGGCGGCTTTGACTTTTGCGGCTTTTGGCAAAGCTTACCTGATTTAAAAATATAAGCGATGCTTTAAACTTTGCGATTCGCAAATAATGTATTTCATAAAGGCGTTCTTCGCAATTTTGACATATTATTACGTTTCTTTAAAGTTGAAATAATAAAATATAATATTGAAAATATTGACTGTACTTTTGACTTCTTAATAAGTAACACATTTTATGAAATGTTAAGCAAACACGTTATAAAACATCCCATCAAAAACGTATATGTAAATTTGCCAGCTAAGTTAAATATTAAGTCACGTTAATTCTCAACTACCTTGGTACCAAGGTAATATTATCTACCTTAGTACCAAATGTAAAATTTCTAGATCACGTTTTTGATGAGTGAGTCAGTCACAAGAATACCAA
Organism: Heliconius sara; assembly: GCA_917862395.2. NCBI lineage: Eukaryota > Metazoa > Arthropoda > Insecta > Lepidoptera > Nymphalidae > Heliconius > Heliconius sara. Next base: position 126,511 of record OU860798.1, on the reverse strand, counting down.
TTTTTAAATGTCAATATATCAATTACCGTGTGAGTAAACTGTTGAAATTTTGTATACATCACAAGCTTGGGAGATTTAAACAAATGAGCTACATTTTATGCATGTTTACAAGTTATAAAAAGGCCCAAAAGAAGCTTGTAATGATACGTGTAAAATACACTCTGCGCGTTTCCATTTTTCCACGCTTTTTAACTTGCCTGTCTTGATACCGCTAGAAAATATAGTACACTAGCGTTTGGTATTTTAGCAGAAGGACATAAGCGCCCTTTGTATCGGAATTATTGTATCAAGAGGTCGTAAATGTGAAAATCTGTTTTTGTCATTATTCGCGAAAAGCTTTCATGAGTTCAATGGCCATAAATTGTTTTCTGATTCTATATAATGTTATAGGAAGTGAAGCTTTATTTATAGAGTATGCTGCCCGCTGCCTTCTCGCGTCGCTTGCGCACCGCGCGCGCTCCTCAGTGCTAGTTGAGGTGCCGTCGCGACCGGTGCTCCGCGTGTCCCGTCCATTTTGATCCCCGCGCTATTGCAACCCGCGCTTACGAACACCTGGTATCTGTGATAACTGCGTCTCCTCCGCCAATCGCGATTAGCTTAAACGTTAGCGATAAACTATCAGCTCAGCCGATCTGTGCCGAACCAATATCGAAAATTTTCACGACGCTCGAGCGTCCCGGTGTTAAGGGAGTGCTTGTATACGAAAATTTGTGGCTATTATTATATTTTCTTGGTGTGAAGTTATTGCTAGGGTCAGTGGAAGATGAGGCCCAAAGAGGAGGTGGATCCGAAGATCCAAACGGGGACTTTCATACTATCTGAGAAAATTGATGACACTAAGTCCAAGAAAAGCGAAAAGGAGATGAAAAAAGAAATGAAGAGACTTGAAAAAGAAAAGCAAGAGCGAGAAAAACGCGAGAAGAAAGCAAGAGAAAAGGAAAAGGAGCGTGAAAAGCAAGCAAAAAAAGGTTAGTTTCTATATCTTTAAAATATTATAATACTGTGAAGCAAGTCTTATCAACGTGTTGCGCTATCATGATGTCATCTCGCTCAATTATAGAGGTTACAGCGAGCCCGTATGACGACGCGCGGCAATAAAATTCTCACCATTTTCAGTTCTCACAATTTAAATCTATTATTGTTGCTATTACATCATTAGAGACCTTGACAATACTTTATTTATCAAATATTTTCTTTCTACACTTTTATCATTAAGATTAAAACAACAAAGATAAAGCACTGGAATATTCAATGTTCTTTAGTTAAGTATTTTGAGTGTTCTTATCACTGGTAATTAGTCAATTTAAATAATTCACTTCGAGTTTTACTAAAACGATTTCTTAAGCGATTGTTATAATAACGACATAGTTTATTCTAATGTATTTATTCCTGCTCCAGTTTAATACGATTTATCAAAGGCTACTTTGCTTTTATTATACATATAATAATTTATTTTAGATTGTTTTATTTAGTGTGTTGTATATTATAATTACATTTATAAAAACAAAGTTTAAAACTCTTAGACCCACAGTCACGGCAACCAACCCAAAACCATGTAATGTATATATATGCTTGTAGATATAGCATTCTTGCTTTTTCTTAATTAAATTCCAGAAACATTTAAAAGTCTATATGATACTTTTAAATGTTTCTGGTAGTCTTATGAGACTAAAGCAAAACTAAAGAACAAACTCTTGATTAGAAGTAGATCCATTTTAATTATGATAAAGAATTTACGAGATATCAAACCTGTGTCTTCACTTAGTTATAAATAAAATATGAAAAATACACAAAACTATAAAAAAAAAGATACAAAATGATTCTGCGCCCTTATTTAAAGTAAATTGACAGATGCAGACCTCAAATGAAATCTATGATTAGGGGTAAAGGGCGGTATGCGCGCGGGCGCATTTTATTAATTATCTAACAGTTAGTGGCAAAGTCTACTGGAAAAGAACTAGACTTTGCCACTAGCCTAGGATTTAAAACATCTGTTACTTTAAGAACAAAAAGGTTATTAAATAAAAAATATTTATACGTTACAGATTCTGCATATTATCAACAGACGCATCGTATAGTTAATATAAACAGAAACGTTTTCTCTTTCAATTCCATTTGTAATTGTTAAATTGTTAATTGTTTACGAATACAAGCCCCGCCGAGTGGCTCGTGACTGTGCGCTTGCAATCAGTTAGCAGAACGGGATTTATGCAGCGTTTTGCATACAAAAGTTAGTCGTCATGGTCGTTATGTCGTTCGAGAAATTGCCGTTTTGGTCGAGCAGTTGCAGTTGCTCCGAAGCGAACCACCTTTCGTTTCACTTGACACGCCGCACCCTTCCATTTGTTGCGCCGCATAGAGCTACTAACTAAGAACTAGCGGCTTACGGCCTTTACGACTGTCTCAGCTAACAACAACGTCATTGTTCTCAATCCCCGTTTTCTTTTATTTATGCGAGTCATTACTGCCGTGAAGCTGTATATTTTTTCCATTTTTTGAAATCTAAATATTTAACGCTATCCTTTTTGCTCTTTTTAACAACTTTTTTATCAAAAAAATCAAAGATTTCCCTTCAACTTAAACTTGGTCTTATTAGTACCAAGTTTCCTACATAATTTCATTTCTTTTTTACGGAAAAATTGGGTTTACAAAATGCTATATAAGTTATAGCAGTCAATGGAGAGTGAATCAATATGGTAACTATTTTATATTACAAAAACTCTTAATATAACATATTTTTAAACACAATAGCTCAATTTAAATTGCGTAAGGCTTAATAGAATGATTTCGTGCACCTAGCGCCTAAGAGCAACATGCAATCAGCGAGTATTTTGGTTCGGTGCCGCAACCAACACGGAACAATACCCATTAGATAAGCACGCTAGCACATTGAATCTGGATTTGTGTAGCTACATTACCTTGCTTCCTATTTACTTTTGATTTTTTTAACGTTAACTATATATCCTAAACTGGTACAACACAATATACCATCAAACATATAAAGGAGTTGATAATAATGTAAATTGATTAAATCGACGGTTGTTCTTACGGTAGTATTTATATTTTATAATACTTAAATAAACATGTTTTGTTCCGGTTTATGTATAGCATATGCAATTCAGTCTCTAAGAAATGAAAAATTAAGAACAAAGTGACTTATCAGGTTCTACTTTGCTAGCAATCACCTAATCTGAACGAAATTTTTGACTTATATATTGTTTTAGTACTGCATCATAGGTATCGTATTATCGAACTTGAAGCAAATACAAACTTTGTAACTATACGAAGGCTATTGATTTGTTTTTATTGTAGTGAATATAACCGTATATTTTTTCGTCAGTGTTGTTGCTAGCTGTTCATCTACAGCAGTATGTTGTTTTTCATAAGCGACATCATCTATCTAGCGATACCGGAGCGTGACCGGACTGCTAATGAACCTTTGCAGTATACAGTCGCTACAGTTATCGGTATCCATGAGTAATAGTGAGATCTTTTGAATTACAATGAATGTCTTTAAGGCTATACGTATTTTTTTCCCCGTTTAATAACATTATACTGGATTTATAATGAAACAGATATATTAATGTGTAGATGTTTCATTTAAATAAATATTTATATTGCTATATAAGTACATTTAATATTATACATTTATTTACCAATGGCAGAAAAAGGGTTCTAACCATCGGTGTGCAGCACCCCAAACTGGCAAGCCTTCTTATAGTGTATGCCGTTCCAGGCAATATTGCCTTTTGCGATTTTGCTATTATTAATAACACAAAATCTTTGTGTTATTAATAATAGTATCGCTAAAACAAAAAATGTACCTCAGTAAAAGTAATCAGTTTTAGTGTACATTTTTATAACAATAAAGGAATTTGTTATTAATATTATATTATAATAAGGTAAAATCTTAATTTTCCCTTCACCTCTGTACACACGTTGCTGCCAAGAAGACTAGAAGTGTTAATTGCCGGATGTTCTAATGAGTATCAGCGGCGGCGCCGACGCACGCGCGAGCGAGGAGACCTATGATTTCAAATAACTTTAAAACGTTAAGTGATTCCTTTTGTATTTTAAAACATCGTAAGTTTTAACTGAATTAACTATTAGAAATCTTACCTGCACTTTATGTTAAATATGTCCATAGCAATAAATCAGATCATTGTGATCTTGATTAAAGATTGCTACTAAGATTTACATCGATTATTTCTTAATTGAGTGACAGTCAATTTCCCATCTCGATTTGTAAGTCTCATTTAATTGGCATGATGAGATTGTGATCAAATGTTCGCGATTATACATCCGCTTCACATTTACGATACTGACTTACACTTTGATCTTTCTAACGCGAGCTCATATAACAATATTCTTTCCATTCTTAAATATCGAAAAAAGGTTATAATTAGAAACTATAAAGTTTAAGAGTTCATCACTCACCAAATGAGATTTATTATAATCTATTTTCGGTTCAGACATGATGCCTGATATTTTTAGATGAAGGGTCGGCGATTTCTCTTCCAGGTGTAAGAGGGAGGACGACATCCGGTGCCGGCTGACCCTAAGTTATTTATAGTGCATTTATTATTATACTATGCGTACAAGCACACTGTACATTAATATTTCATTCCATTACGTACCTTTAAAATTGGAGTTTGAAGTAAAAAGATATAATCTGCGAATGTCGTAGTTTCCATTATTGCTAGGTGCTATATGTTAATGTAATTACAGTGGAACTAATCAAGACACTCGTGGACATTAAGCGACTATTTAATGTAATCACAAGGTACTTAATATAATAATTATTATTACAGTTTTTATACATATTAATAAATTACTCAGATTTCCTCAATATTTTGTGCATAATTAATAGTAGGTTTCTAATAATTTATTTATATGTCACATTGTAATGATGTTCTGCAGAAGATAGCGACCGTGCGACATTGAGGTGTCATTCATTGATTACGATATAATTGATATCGGAGGCGTTCGGACCTCTCGCTCTAACACGCGATTTCTGATAACATAAGAGATTACTCTCGTCATGAATCTCGATGTCTTTTTCTCTATCACATCCAATCATGCTATAAGAATATACTTCTTTTACTTTTAGTAAAGTTCACTTTAAAACTGAACTTTTAGAACTACTGTACCCATATTTCAAATTAAAATTTTATTTAGTTTATTGATTCATTTTGACATGGTTTCCTACAAATCTCATCTGCTTATTGAATGTAGGTTGATAGTGATGGAGCGATTGAGAGGTCGTAACCTGATTATAACTGTGTGAAGTAATTGTCCGGCAATAATTATTGGCATTGGAGCTCATTATCTTTGTTAAATGAGAGAGTCCGCGAGAACCGCAATAATCGCATCATAATGAAAACTATTATTTGCTGACGTAATTTCGTGAATACAATCTGAGTACCGAAAATGGTTGTTGTTCTTCTGAAAATATTCATATATACAGTGGTGCACACAAGTGTTAAAAATTACAAATTTTGTATAAAGTTCCCCAATTATCTTAAATCTTTTTTTATCAACAGGAAATATGTAATTAAATATGTGTATGTATCTCCACCGTTGTTGCTTACCGCCGTCTTAGTTAGTATAGGTATGTAGATTATATGAACTTTAGCCCGCAATTTTGTTTGCGTAGATTATTAAACGTGAAACCCTGTTTTCCTATTTTATTAGGAGTTTCACAAAATCATCTGTTAGTGCTCTCCTACGCTTCGTGTAGTTTCGGTTGTACCTCATCTGTCAATCACTCTGTAATGGAAGAATTTTAGTGATATTTCTGAAATCATGCCAGTTGTACGTACCTAATCGATACGATGACTCATTCGAATTTTTTAAGCCTCAGTTTTATTAATACTTAATTATCTTAAATTGATACGATTTTACGTTCAATAATAATTATAGTATCATTACGGCATTTGTAACATTCTATATTTGTAGTATTTTGTTAATAAATTAATTGTTATAACATCAATGTTATACGAAGTCAGTAGCGTCTTGGTCACTCCTCCACAGTCTGTGTACAAGATTCCGAGCTCGTGTATTTCGTCGATTGATTCTAATCACATGGCGTTAAAATTTGCTAATCAGATTGAAGCGTAACCTCCGTCGCGTGGCGGATTCGAGGCAGCAGGTTGTGAGTCGTCAGTGTTACGACCTGAAGTCGAATGTAAATATGTCCTCATTATTCGGATTACGGCCGTCAAATGTGATGGTCGGAGTGAAGGTCAATGACGTCAAGTAAAGTCACCTTGTACAGTGTAATGTTTACTGTTCTCAACCAGAGTCGATTGTTTTTACAGAATTTTCTCCTCGAGCCAAATGACCACATCAATTTATTACCTTTGTCGCGCCACCGAGCTCTACCTACTGCAAGTAATGTTTTTTATTTCCAGTGACGTGTATGAATTGCAAAACTTCACTTCAACAACATATTACATTAATATATTGTTTTAAATTCAGATGTATTGAAACAATATAATTGTCGTCAGATAATATGATATCAGGTTTTATAAGTTAGTGATAACGGACAGACTTGACAGCATTGTGGTGCACATTGCACATGTTTAATTTTTATTGAACTATCAATTAAAATAAAACATTAATTAATCATTTGACATGATTATAACACAATAAACAAATCATAAACTTAAAATGCTGTCTTCGTATAATTTTAATTGAAAATTTGACATTGTTAAATAATAATAACAAGACTTGCACTCGCTCTGGCTTCTTGAACGAACTTGTTCCCCTTTGAACAAAAAATCCTCCTGACATTCGCGTTTCCTGGCTTCAGCTGAACGAGTTTTTCATTATTTAAGTAAAGAAGAAAGTAATTTTTATTATAAACTGTTGTATTGAGTAACCTGTATTAAAAAACCGGTTAAGTGCGAGTTCCGAAGTTCCGTACCAAAATCAGTATTGTAGGTCAACGGGAAGTAGAACTTATAAAAATTGGCAAATTTAAATTTGAGTGCATATACATGCATTTTGTCTGAAACGAAATACATAAATGTGTTAAAATGTTTTAACACATTTTTCCAAACATATACGGCTAATATCAATAGCATATTAAACGCATTATTTCCAGACATATTAAGCTAGTCTATACAAGTTCGTTAAGTAAACAACCGACGGCGTGAGCTTCTAAAAGGAATTCATCCCGCCAATATAAAACTAGGGTTGCTTGTCTAATTATAAGTGAATGCCTCGACGTCCCCTCGTATAAACACTAAAAACTATACAAAAGATTGGAAAGAAATACAAATATATATTCTACTAGCGGTCCATTTGCGGCTTCGCCCGTATTCCACTTATAATTCTCATGGCATGGCCAATGGCATTGGCCATAAAATAATCAATATAAATTATATAATCAATATAATTCATACATTCAATAATTTAAAAGAAAGAAGAGAAAGTGCAAGCACTACTAGCTGCTCGCGAGGACGAAATCGGCGGAAAGAGCGCAGGACTCGTGCCTATGCTTGCGGCCGTAAACAGAACGTTGAATAATTTTAAATTTACATTTTCTCAAATAGTATACGTTCAAATTACATGCTACAAAGGCCAAAGCATATCTTCATAAAATTTCCTTGATGATGAAATAACTTTCGCTTGTAAGGTTAAATATTTTTATCAAATAAAAAATGTTGAAATATCACCTTGCAATTTTCAATTATTTTTTGTCACTAAATGCCTTATCGCGGACTTTTTTTAGAATTAATAAAATAAAATATTTCTTACGTACAATGTACTATAATTATCAATTTTTGCAGCGCACGCTCTTAAAGCCATTTGCGTTTATTATTATTGTTATCTTGTCATTTAAGGCTATATAAGACTTACACCATAATGGTATATAGCATATAGCACTCCTGAAGAACGTAGCTTTCATACAAAACCAAAAATATGTAAATTGGGTCAGTAGATCCAAATAAACAAACAAACTAACTCTTCCGCTTTGTTGTATTAGTATAGATTATACATTTTCGGAAACTCGACGTTTCGAACACTTCATATCTTTTGGCTGCATTGTATAATTTTTATGTTCCAAGGAACCGTAAATCTGAAGATCTGATGAAACTTCAATGCGATCTCAAGTAAAATGTTCTTGACAGACGGACTTCAAAGCGATTCTATAAGTATTTTTTTATTTTTTTTTTCTTTTTTGAGGTACCCCGTAAAATGGATTATACTCGTTTGTTGTAAAGTTTATTTATCTATACTGTTATGCACTTATTATTATTATATATTGAATAGAAAAATGTTAGCAAAGAGCGCACACTGCAAACGTAGTTTTCCCACATAAATTCCTATTCCGAAAAAAATCCAAGTTAAAACATAAATCATATATTGCTGCATAAATCTCTATTCATCAATAAGAAAATTACAAGCACTAGAATCCAAAATGTCGGTCAACTTTATAATCAATCAACACGTAATAATTTACAAAACATATCAAACAACAAAACATTGAAATCTAAAGATTTTCACTCACTTTCCGTGCAATTTTCGAGGCATTGCTTATTGAGTGGCGGAACTCAACGCCACGTTTTGCCTTGTTACCAAAGTGAAGAAATGAAATATTAATAAATTATAATTCTGTTCCCCGAGTGGGAACCCACAATCATCGCGCTTAAAGTCACGCGCTTGTGCGACTGCGCCACGCCATTATGTGATTTAAGTCTTTTGGAAATTAAAAAAAAGGGCAGTGATACAATACGGTTGGTACGTTCAATTGGTTCTAGTAGCAGTTGGAAGAAGTGTGTTAATAGGATATCAAATATGTCAAGAGCACTCGCGCTTATCTTGAGGTTACGATACGATTCTAAACTGATGGTACAAGATTCAACAGCCAGAATATATAATATATTCGTTTATTTATAGCTCAGCTTAAAGTATAAATGTTTTTGATTAAGATGACCAAGATTGGCATAATGTTTGTCGATATAAATGTAATCGTTAATCGTATAATAAAGTAAATAAGAGACTAAAAAAGTATCTCTCGTTGCACTCGACCATTAGGCGCTTGCAGTTACAAGCTTGTTTATGTTGCAACTCGATTGAATGCATATGAGCGTTTAATCTGTCCGTTTGGATTTAGTAGAATAAATAATGCACGTAAAGTTATGATTTATTTATATTATTATTAATCTTTGTCACCTTACTATTCGCCGACTGAAACGACTGAGCCGATTTTGATAAAATTTATACAACGGGTTCCAGGGTGATGTGCAAACACAATTTATATTCAATAATTACTTACAATTTTTGGGCAGATATATAATATATGAATATTGCTTTACATGAATATTTTTTATTTTATAATAATATTTTAAAATTTTTGCTGACCAATGGGCTATATACAATTTACATTTACACAATAATAAAGCCAGCCTTTTGTCCGACCTCGCGATCGTCTCTACGAGAGGAAGCAGTGAGCGCTCCCCCAGTCTAATTCCTGCGACCTAGAACACGCTGTAGTCTAATTGACCGTCTCTATTAAACTTCCGCGTTTCGTTGCTGCGGCTGTCAATCCTATTGCACTTAAAATAGT